>ML777150.1:412190-438528 GCA_009831015.1 Picea engelmannii
ATTCTCTCAGGATAGGGTGATCATCAGGGCTGGGTTTAGCACCTTCGATTGTTTTTAGCACCTGTATTGCATATAGGGGACATCCCTTTCGGCAATACTTTCTCATTTGCAGGGCTGATATTTGTCTCACCGAGACCAGTTTTGGGATCCCTTGGAGGGTTATCCTTTTTCCTTCTTTGCTCACACATTCTAAGGTTTTATGGTAACATTCCAATTTGGATTTATGGGTGGCCAACCAGTCCATACCAATCAATATATCGTATGATCCCAGGGGTAATACATTAAGGGTTGCTTGGGTGGGGAATTCGCCCACCATTAATTGGCAGGCTGGTATGACCTCTACTACCTTTCTTTTGGTGCCAGTGGCTAACTGTACCAACCATGGCTTGGTTTTCTTCTGTGGCTATAGTTTACACTTATCAACAGCTCTAGGGGCTATATAACTCAAATTTGAACCAGGGTCAATCAAAACATACACTAGATGATTGAAAATCATACCTTCTATTTCCACTACTGAAGCTTGGTGGTCAGCTTGGTTATTATCCAAGACTGCATAGATCTGTGGCACACTCCTTTCCACATCATTGACTGTGGTAGCTTCCTGAATGTTATAAATTTTTCGACTGTCCTGTTGTCGGTGTGGACAATCTCTCAGGAGATGCTCTTCTCCGCAACCCCATCATTTCAAAGGTTCTCTCTTTGGGTTATCAGTCTTCACTGGTATAGGTCCAGAAGTTTTATTTTCGTCTGATGATGGAAAGTTATGTTGGAGTACACTAAGGGATGGATAGTTCATTCTGGGGTTCTTCTTGTAGTTTTTAAATCCTGAGGATTTGATCCCCTTTTTATGAAATCTCGAACCACTCTTCTATTTCCAGTTTTCACGAGACTCTACCCGATGTCCATATTGTTCATGACAATATGTTGCTTTTCGAATAGTGTCTTATAAGGTCTTTGGCTAGTCGAATTTGATTCGGTTCCGGTATTCCTTGGGTAGCCCACTGATGAAGCGTTGCGCCTTCGCCTTTTCTACTTTGATGTAGGGTACATATCTCAATAAGTCGAGGAATTTATTGACATATTCCTCTATAGTGAGTTGCCCCAGTTTGAGTTCATAAAACTCTTTAGCCTTCTCGTCGAAATATCTTTCCGACAAATACTTCTTCCGGAAGAACTTTTCAAACTATTTCCAAGGCAGGTCCTCCTCGCGGACCCCTTTCATATTCTTAAGATCTTCCCACCAGATGGAAGCCTTTCCATTCAGATTGAAAGTGGACACTCGGGCCTTCAAATTCTCTGAAAAATCATGGACTCTGAAATATTTCTTCAGTCCAAGTAGCCAGGCCTCGCCTTCCTCTCCCTTCTTTATCTCACCGTCGAAGGAGGGAGGTTTTGCCTTTCTGAATTCCTCAAATTTATGATCCTTGGAAGTCTTTTGCTTCTTCTTTTTTCTTCGAGAATAGGAACTGGTCCTACTACTGGAAGAGCCTTCTAAATTGCCAGCTTCCTTCTCAGTGGAGTCGTCTGGCACTGGTCCTTTACCTCTGGGGTGGACCTTTCTTGATGTGCTTCTCGCAGTATGGCCACTGATACGACCATGATTCTGCATCTCAGGTTCATGTTGCATTTGTCGCTGTAGGTTGGATAAGCTCTGCAGTAAAACTGCATTAATTTCGGTTTGCTTTTCTTGTTCTTTCATCATCCTTTCATTGTCGGCCTTGCAGCTTTGCAATTCAACCATGAGACTCCTCACAGTCTCGGCTAGGTATGGAGGGGTTCCTATTTCTCTTCTTTCATCAGACTCTTCGTTTCTGTTGTGGGAGCCTTCTCCCACCTCTTGGTGAGTCACCATATTCTGCGTCTGTAGATTCCCGCGACTGATCGTCCACTTGAGTGAAAATACAAATGCTAGTTATTAGTCAAGAGTTAAATACATTTTTATAATTTGCGCATAATTTATAACTCTTTCACATGCATACACAGTTGGGTTCTCATTTTCCAAGTTTTTTTAATCCTGGACAAGAGTGTTAAGTTAGGGGGTTACTCCTCGTAGGGGTGCTTCGAACGGAACTTATGCACAACTCGTGCATGAGCCCAATCAGGCCGAGTGTTGTAACCATGCTCTGATACCACTTTGTCACATACCCACTACTCAAAATCAAACTTTTTCATTGATTCCTCAACAGTCAGAATCCCCGAAGTCCTATGGGGCTTAGCACAGGCTAGCTCTTTCCTTTTTCCACCTCCATGTGATTATAGTTCACAATTATGAGCCGAATCAGCACGTCGTCTTTTCTCTCTTCATGAATCAGTACTACCAGAATGTCGAGTCTCTCGACATTGCAAACCCTGAAGCTTGAAACAATGAAACGTCGACCCCCGACGGGGCTATCGAGGGGCAAGTTTCTCTCTTGGGGACTTGTCTACGTGACCCGGTACTGTACCCACGCACTTAAGCCAACCAAGAGCTTAACGAATTTTCACGATTTGGGGAATCGTGATACATGACTCCTACATTTCCCCATTCAAATCCCTGAAGCTTCCAGGGTCTCCAAAGTTTCCCTCCCAAGGGAGATCGACCTTCCGCACATGACCGTGTATTTCCCAGAGTCAAATTTGGGTTTCGGATTTTCTTCCTTTCCGATGCCGAGAGTTCTTGACCTCTCGATCTCCCGAACTCCGATGAACCAACTCCCCGTCTTTGGTCCTTAGCATATATCCATTATTTCTTATCAAAACACTGCACAGACATTCCTATACTGTAATCATTCACAATTTCCCATTTCTATGAGCATATATGTCAGTATATGAATTTTCAAGATGCAATATGTAAAACACTTATTAGGAATAACACCAGAAGTGAGTGCAACTGCTGAGAGGGGTGCTCGTTTCCACCCAACCGTAGGTGTAGCGACTCCCAATGGATTTACCACTAGCCACCCCCGAGCTGAGACCACGATCTTTGTGAGACTATGTCTCTGTTTTCCAATGACCAGGAGCGAAGGTTACAATCCTTCCTCTCTGCTATCACTCACTCTGCATAATGCTCGAGTTCTCCCCTCACGTCTCCCCCGCAATCGCTTCTACCCCACGCCTTATCCTCTTGCGAGGTTACGTGGGGCACGATTACCCTCACGCTGATCAGGCTTGACGGCTCTACATATAGGCGGTTCACCTCCCCATCCCTCATTAAGCCATCAACCTGCCAACCTGCAAGGCATTAAATTCAGGGCCAGTGAGCCGCTTTTGGTTCTCCGGGCTAGTGGAGTCCAAATACGGTATTAATTCTCAGTGGAAGTTAATGCCACCTTTCTAGGTGCCTTCCACCGCCATCGTGGTCTCTTTTTCTGCACATCCCCTCTCAGCAGTCCTGCAATAAAATTCATAATGTTATTCGCATTCATTGACCTTTCCCTCAAGGTCCATTTACATCACATATTCACATTTATGAGTTCGCCATAGTTCTTGGCCAGTCCAGTTATATTTACAAGCTAGGGGAAACAAGGTGTTACAAAGTAGTGTGGCTCAGCCTTGGTGGTTGGGTACATTACAGAGTGATATCAGAGCATCTTGAAGGAGGTTATGGAAGTAGCATGGATCAACCTTGGTGGTTGGTTACATTACATATTTGTATCAGAGTGGTTGGTTTATAATACTGAGCCTTCAAGGGGCTTTCTAAATGACAGGACAAAAGTTCTTGAAGTAAAATTAATTAAATTTCTATGTAAATCATCGCGGAAAGAATATTTTGGTTTAACAATGTCAAAATATCCATTGAAAATCGTGTTTAAGAGACCCTCCATGGCTCTGACACCCCAACGATCTATTCCCTTCATGATTTGGGGAAAAAAATCGATGGATCTACCTTCCGAAGAGACAACACACAAGATTCATGGATCTATTCCACGTGTGGATCCCCACTGTAGATATGTGATGAGATTTATTTCTTTTATCCCACGTGCATCGGGAAAATTGAACAATTTATAACCTTGAGGTGACTCTATGTTACTTTTGCAAGATAAAGAGAGTCATAGAAGCTTGTGGGTGTTGTATGCAATATAAACTTTTGGATATGGTATCCCAGTGGGCTAGTGCCTCTATGGGTGGACCAGACCGATGTAGAGATCGAGAGAGTATGGATGTTGAGCCTAGTGGGTCAGTGTCCTAGAGGCCTGGTACCTCAATGGGATGATATCAGACCCACAGAAGTTTCCAAACCCGAATTCCTTGTTAACATCTCGGTGGGCTAGTGGGTCGTATTGAATCGAAGCCTATTGATGGAGTTGGATAGAACTTGAGTTCGATTGGCCTGTGGGTCGATGGCCATGTCAAATTTCATGACATATACCACATAACTACAATGTCAACAACCATAGATCGGGTGTCGTTTAGTTAGCAAATCGGAAGTGGAAAGGTTTCAACACTAAGTGGGAGGATCAAGGAATGAGTCGTATGCACCTTGAACATCATTGTTAGACCCTAATCATCGAATGAGGGGAATGATAGATCTGAGCCATCGATCGTCAAATGTAATCTCAGGAGGGAGTTTGTTGCACCGGACCCCCGTAGTTCCCAAGCCTTTTTTCTTAGTATACATCTTGGTGGCCCTATATCATACTCATACATCCTTGGAAGTTCTAGAGCTCGTTTCTCATTGATTGATATTTTTATTCTCGATACCCTAGTGGCCTAATGGTCAAATCGAACCGTAGTCACAAACACTAGTGTATGGAAGTTGAGGCCAGTGGGTTGGTGGCCACGTCAATAGACACATCATCGAAACATGTGTAAGGGGTCCATGTGGAGGTCATGTTAGCTTGAGAGACCTATGTAGAAGGGAAAATGGAAAATGCCCAGAAACATCAAAAGGGCATAACTTTTTGCTCCCATCTCAAAATTAAGAAAACAAATAGTTGTCGGAAATCTCTCGAAAAAATGAATCAATTTATGCACCCAAAAATCATTCTAAGAAGTAGAGATCACATTAAACTAGGAATAATATGATTGGTGGCCTTAAGGAAACAAAAAAAATTATATAAATATTTGCAATCCTGTTTTCCATAAATGGGTATACATGTTTATTCTTTTATCTAACACAATTTATGTTGCATGCACAGTTTCTTGCGGAATTAGGGGTATAAACACATCATTTCAAGATAAAATGCATAGTCGAGAAATGGAGGAGGGAGAGGAATCCTTTAGTCATGAAAGATAATCCAAAGGTCATCATATCAATGTTGGAAATGTAGAGACAAAATCTAACGGTCACAGAATCATAGTGGAACCAGAAACATTAGTAGAGACTATGATAAGATTGAGAACAGAAGTGAAGAGTTACAAATAAGATAATGAAAATATGATGAAATAAAAAAATAAAAGAAATTCCCAAATGATGCAAATCTTAAATCAATTGCAGAGGCAAGCAATGAATGGATCAGGATAAGGACATGGGATAGAAGGAAAAAAGTATGAAAGAAGAGATAGCTATAGAAGAGCCAGTCATTCAATAAGGTTTAGTGGAACTCATATACATCACTCACCTCCTTACTCCTCAAGGAATTATTATGCATATAGAGACTCTGTAAGCAGTCTAGAAGTTTTTTCTGTTAGACATCAAAGAAGAAGACATGAGTTGGAATGTTTTCAAGGAGAACCGAGGAAGCTTAAGCCACCATCCTTTGATGGTGAAAGAGAAAGGGAAGATGATGTTGCAGCCTGGCTTCTTGGAATTAGGAAGTATTTCAGCTACACAACTAATCCTCTAATCTAGAATCCAAAATTCCACTTACCATTTGCATGGAAAATTTGTTATGTGGTGGGATCAGTTGAAGCAAGTTGAGAACGTCAGTGAGAAAGGGATCACTTGGAATCAATTCAAGATATATTTTCAGAAGGAATATGTTTCAGAGAACTACTATGACAAGAAGATACAAGAGTTATATGAAATTAAGTTGGGGAGCATGACCATGGGAGAATATGAAAAGAAGTTCTTAGGATTGTTGAAGTATGGGGGATTTATCAAGGAAGAGAATTTTGATCAGAGAAGGAAGGGATTCAAACCTCCTTTAAACTGAAACAGTCCTAATAAAAATCAGCAAGATCAGTATGCTAAGGATGGATCCAAGAGGGAAGAATCATTGGGAAAAAAAGGAAGAACACTAATCCAATGTTGGGGATGAAAATAAGACCACATGTATCAGGATTGCTCTCATAGAGGAGATAAAATGAAAACCATGCACAACATCCAAGAATATACTATAGTAGAATACATGGGCATAAATATTCCAAGAATATATGCAGCCTTAGAAAATCGACAAATAGAATACCAATCCCATATGATTGAAGTGGAAGGTAAGATCATTAATTATCCTATTTCTATTTTAATTGACTTAGGCACAAGTCATTGTTATATTGATCCTAGAGTAGGGGAAAAATTGCAATTGGAGAAAAGTAAGCTCAAAAAATCAAGTTTGGTTCAGTTAGCCACTGGAACCAAAAGATGGATCAATGAGACAGTCAGAGTTGTCTAATAAATCAGAATGGAGTAAATGTAGTTGTTGATATGAATTGCATACCATTAGGATCATATGATATCCTAATCGGGATGGATTGGTTGGAAAAGAATCATGTTGTCCTAGATTTTCATGACAAGACATTTTCATGCATTGCAATAGTTTTCAGCATTGCAAGAGTTTGAAGATGTATTCCAAGAAAGACCTGGATTGCAACCAAAGAGGGAGATAGATTTCTCTATTGATATAGTACCATGAGTTTCCCTAGTGTCAAAAAATCCTTATAGAATGATCACAATAGAGTTAAAATAATTGCAAATCCACCTGGAATAATTGTTGAAGAAAGGGTACATGTCCCCAAGTGTTTCACCTTGGGGAGCACCAATACTTGTTATGAAAAAAAAGGATGGAACATTGAATTTTTGTATTGAATTTAGACAACTGAATAAAACCACTATTAAGAAAAAAATGCATTCTACCCTGATCTGAAAATGATTAGATTTTAAATTAGTTCTTAAGTAGACACTAAACATCCGACAAGATTCGGGAAATTGAGATCGTCTTAACTATTTGCAAAATATCATGTTAAAATGATTATTTATCCATAAACTTCATTAAATGATAATAACTTGCATAAATAATGAGTTCTGAAATAAAGAGAAATAGAGAAATCAAATAACAAGGCTCGTTACACAGTTTGATAACAGAGTTCACCCATGTTGAGCTACATCTCCAGGTCCCCTTCCAAATAGTGAGACCGCTCTATTAATATTGAAACGCTTGATACAATGATGACTTACAATGGAAAATTTGAAGAAACCCTTCAATTATGCTGCTCAAATCCAGAAACAGAGGTTACCATTGAATTCCTCTCAAAATTATGAGAAAAATGAGTATAAACTTGATTATGTTTTGAACATATGATTAAAGACTCCCTTTTACACACATAACGAGACTATGGGCCTCATATATGACAATTTGGACTAAGAATTTCATACACAACACTTTAGCATAGAAATAATATCATCATCAGATTCCTCTCAACATTCTGTGAAAAATGTGTATAAACACACTATACTTCTCTCAAAGAACTCCATGGCATGCAAAACGAGGCAAATCTAAAATAGGAACACCTCTTGCATGCAAAACGAGGAAAATATACACTTGGAATGAACTTCGATGCATCTCCTCTACAAAAATACACACATTTTCATGTCCCATACATAGGTTCAGTGCTAGGTTTATATAGGGCTAGGTCGACCACCCGACCCCCTATATACACGGGTTGCATCTGTTACAACTTAAATAAATGTTTTTTTGTTTGTTTAAACAAACCCAACTGTAGGTGCATTAGTAGGAGAATTTTATTAAGTTCTTGGAATATTCCCATGTAGTTCATGAATTCAAACCCTGTCGATCCCAACAACTTTTGATCTGCAACCCTCCTTGGTCTTCTTGAAGGTCCCACTGGTGTTATTTGATTGGTCCACATGTGCATAGTCACCTACCAATGGAGCTACAGTGCCACATGCCAATTTTTTTTTGTTCATGTCACCCTGCTGACTCAACTACACTGTCACCGTACGACCTGCCACATGGCACCCTTTCAATGGTGCCATGTGGACCGTACGGATGACACGTGGCAGTATCCAACTGGTCATCTGGGCATCAAATGTACCAAATCTAGGTGACACATGGGAATCTATCATGATGCCACGTCATCATGTTGACGTCATCCTACCATATGTTACTTCCAACTTAGTTGTACAGATGGCCACATGGCAACCCCATTTTTCCTTCTGCCATGTTTTTACCAAAACTTTGAAAATACATAACTTCATACGACGTTTGTTTGAGGTGATTCACGCATTGTTGGAAATCTCTCTCTGAGATCTATGTAATGGAGACATTTTCATGAGCATTTGAGATGATCAATTTCTTATCATTTTAGGTCCTCCTGGATCATACCCGAAATTCATGACCTCTTTGATCAACTAAGAGGAGAAAATATAATTTCAAGGATAGAATTGAGATCAAGATACCATCGGGTAAGAATCAAGGAAGAAGACATTAGTAACACAACCTTTAGAACCAGTTATGGACATTATGAATTTGTAGTGGTGCCATTTGGACGGACCAATGCACCAATTGTTTTTATGTGCTTAATGAATGGCATATTAAGAAATTATCTAGTTAAGTTTTTCATTGTATTATTGGATGAATTATTTATCTATTATAAGTCTAAGGAAGAGCATGAACATCACTTGAGGTTGGTGCTACTAGTATTGAGGGAACATCAGTTATATGCCAATATAAGCAAGTGTTCTTTTTACCAAGAACTGATCCATAATTTAGGGCACATTATTTCATAAGAAGGTATAGCAGTAGATCCAAAGAAAATTGAAGCCATTAGAGGGTGGACATCACCAAAGAATGTTTCAAAAGTAATATATTTCATGCTATTAGCCAAATACTACAGGAGTTTCATAGAATGGTTCTCTAAGATTGCTCATCCCATCACTTCTTTACAAAATAAGAGAACATTTTTTTTATGGACAGTAAACTATGAAGAAAATTTTAACTTGTTGAGAGAAGTACTTACTAGTGCACCTATTTTGAACATTGCTAACCCAAATGAGAATTTTTTAGTTTGTGTAGATGCATGCAAAGGACTTGGTGGAGTCCTCACTCAAAATGGACATGTCATTAGTTATGAGTCCATAACGATTAAAGAACATGAGAGGAACTATGCTAAGCATGATGTGGATCTTCCTGCCATAGTTCAAGCATTGAATATGTGGAGGCAATATTTAATGGGGAAGAAATTTGAATTAAGGACAGGCCATAATGGTCTGAAGTACCTTTTTTAGCAACTGAATTTGAATGCCAGACATACAAGATGGTTGTAAATTTTAAGTGATTGTGATTTTAACATCAATCATATCAAGGGAAAGGAAAAAAAAGTGGCTAGTGGACTTAGCAGAAGGGTACATATTATGCATACTACAACCGTCAGTATGCATCAGTCAAATTTAAAGAGCACAATTTTAGATGTTGTTGTTACAGACTAGCATAACCTATAGGTAAAAGATAATTTACAACAAGAGAATGTACAAAAAAAAAATTAAAATGGTATGAGATTAAAGAGGATGGATTCCTTATGCATACGAATAGATTTTATGTTCCTAGTTTCATAGAACTTAGGAATTTGGTGTTGAAAAAAATGCATAATGTTCCATATCCCGGACATCCCGGTTAAAGGAAACAATTGCAACAATAAGAAGCCAATTATTTTTGTCAGGAATGAACAAGGATGTTGTTGATTACATTGCAAGATGTATGGAATGTTAGAGAGTGAAAGCCGAGCATAGATATCCAATGAGTTTTCTAGAGCCATTGCCAATTCCATAGAAGAAATGGGAAGCGGTAAGCATTGATTTTATCACTAAGTTTCCTAGGAGAATAAGGAAACATGATTTAATAATGGTAGTTGTTGATAAATTGAAAAACGTTTCTCATTTTGTCCCTGTGAAAACGACTTATACATCAGTTAATATTGTAGAAATTTACATGAGGGAGATTGATAGGTTGCATGGAATTCCTAAATAATTTGTCTTAGACACAGATACCATGTTTACTTCAAAATTTTGGACGGGATTATTTAAAGGATTTGGTACAAATATGAAATTTGGTATAACATGCCATGGACCATAGTCAGATGGGTAGACCGAAAGAGTCAACCAAGTAAATGAATACATGTTGAGAATGTATTTGATGGATAAACCATCTAAGTGGGAAGATTACTTGCTTTTGGTTGAGTTTGCCTACAATAATGGGTACCAAGTGTCATTGAATAGGATCCAATTTAAAGATTTGTATGGTATAAAATGCAATACTCCAGTAAGTTGGGACAACCCAATAGATAGAGTGATACTTGGGACATAATTTCTCAAGGATATGGAATACCAGATGGTTAAAATTAAGTAGAATTTGAAAGAAACACAAGATATACAAAAGAGTTATGTAGATAAGAACATGACATCTTGATCCAAGTGGATATTGGTGGCCACACACCTATTCCAACTGGCTCCTCGTGTCCATTTTTGTTCAGCACGTTCTTTTGTACTGCTTTGTAATTGTGGGTTCTACACTTTTGGGGTTGTCTGAAGCCCCACACATCCTCCAGGTGGATACCGGTGGCCTCTCGCCTAATCCAACTGGCTTATTTTGTATATTTTTATGTCATCACATCTTGTTGTACTTTTGGGGCCGTTTTGGGGCCCTAAACGTTGTTTTTTTGGCTTTCCACATTCAAAGTATAGACAAAGTCAGAGTTTGATAGTGGAATATGTAGTTCTTTGAAAGACCTTTCAAACAGGCTATCACATGCCTAAAACATAGTTTGTACGCAAAATTTACGTCCCTAGGAAGTTGAGGTACCAAATTACACAAAATTACCTATAGGGCCCACATGACTTTTGGTGTTTCACCTTCTAGGGTTAGGTTTTTGGATGTATAGGATTTTGGAGTTCATGAGTAATATCAAAAAGACCTATGGATCCTCATTTTAATCGATTCTGCTGAGACAGATGTGCGTAACAACCACATCTCTTCTCAGAGATAGCTACCACCATTCGAGTAAGTTTTCAGTGCTACATTTTTACAATTTCAGCCTATTTCATTATTTAATAGAAGATATTGTTCACTGGATATTTGTGTTATTCTCCATATCTCTATGTTTATTGTATTCAGTCTATTAATAAGTTCATTCTACTCCTAAATCTGGATCAGTGATATCAGAGTGGTCTTCTCTTCATTTATTTTTCTTCGTGCATGTCCCTGACAAGATCTGGGTACAAGAAGTTCGGACTCAAACCAATCGATCCATTACCATATCGATCGAGCCAAGCCCAAAAACAACACATGGGGAACGAAAATAAATATGATGGAGCAAGAGATCCTATTAAAATGTTGCTCAAGGAATCCCCCATGCGACAAAGGAACGAAATGATGGACAACTTTAATCGGATCCTTTGACGGCTGCCCACATGAGAAGCATCTTCATCAAGTGTTCATGCAACCCTCTTCAAGGTACAGGTAAAATTTGATATTCCATTATTTGAACGACTTATAGATGCATATTTTGTAGATAAATGGTTGAATCTGCTCGAAGGATATTTTTTGGTCCACAATTTTTTCGATGGGGAAAATATCACTTTTGCACTCCTCAAGGTCGTTCCCCATGTTAAAGACAAGTGGGATACTTACTTTTAGAAAAGGACAGTGGAGGAATCTATAATGTTTTTGGTGGCCCCTACATGGGATTCCTTTGAGAACACCATTAAATAATAGTACTACCCTGTTGGAAGCTACGAGGACCAGTACACCAGATGGACCACCCTACGTCAAGAAAGGGACCAAACAATACCCGATTTCACCAATATTTTCCATACCCTACGCACCAAATTGGGTATCAAATACTCTGAGCATCATCTGGTGCTTAAATATCGCAGCTATTTGCATATATACATTCAAACAAAAATGGATTTCCTATACATTGCCTCTTTAGGAACAACTTATAGATGTGTCGTCAAGATCGAGCATAATTTTAAGTAGAAACGATGAGAGTTTGGATCTGCAAACCCATCACAACCAAAGCAGGGAAACGGCAGCCCCAACCCACACAGAAAGGGACCAAGTCAATATGGCCACCCTCAGGACATCCAGTCCAAGCCGCAACACAAGAATGGAAATGAGAAGATGAAGAAGGACATGGGAAAATGGTGTGAGTACCATAAACTTCCTTGGCACAACACTGAAGAATGTCGCTCCAAGCAGTGCCTCGTGGCCGAGCTGAAGGATTCTGAGTCAGAGGTCAATTTTGATTCTGAGTCAAATCCTAAAGGAGGGAAGTGGATTATCGATGTTGAACCTAGTTCCACTATCGCTACCAACAAAGTCTAGCTGAGAAAACCAGAAGAACCAGAGGAAGGGGAACGCCTCTTTCACTCACAGATGTGGGTCAAGGGGGCTCTGATTCATTTCAATGTCGACAGTAGTAGTCAGAAGAACCTGATTTCAACAAAGGTCGTCAAGTGGTTAGACCTGCCAATGATACCTCACCCGTAGCCCTACACCATTGGTTGGCTTCGCCAAGGAAGAGATCTCCATGTCAGCCAACAGTGTCGTCTTCCCTACGACATCAAGCCTTTCAAAGATAAGGTACTATTTGATATTGCTCCCCTTGAAGTTTGTGATGTTATTTTAGGACAACCATATTTGTGGAAGCATCATTTTGTGTATGAGTCTAGACCCTGAAGTGTTATTATTACTTTGGGTATACAATTGTATAGGATCCGAGAGGTAGCGTCGCCTACTATTATTTCTTTAATCTCTGCTAAGCACTGCAGTAAGGTCTTTTCACAGACTGGGAGGTTCATCTTCTTTGTGAACTGTTCTCACAGTAAGAAGAAGGTCACTACCAAATCGGTGGCCTCTACGCAGCGCCTTTGTTTGCAGCAGAAGAAAGTGGATAGGATCGTGGAAGAATACATAGACAGCTTATCCTCACCTACAAGGATACTGAGACACTGCCAAGTCAAGCATCCAATTGATCCGACCCCTGGCACACCTCTACCTAATGGACCAGACTATTGGCACTCGTTGATGGAGAATGAAAAAATAATGTGTCAGATCCAAGAGATTATTCCAAAGCGGCACATCAAACCCAACTCCTCCCCTTGCAGAAGCCTGATTGTACTGGTGCAGAAGAAGGACGGGACTTCGCGACTCTGCATTGATTACAAATCCTTAAACAAAATCATAGTTCGGAACCACTACCCCATTCCCAGGATTGATGACCTTCTTGACCGACTCAAGGGGTAAAGGTTCTTCAGCAATATTGAACTAAAGTCTAGCTACCACCAGGTTCCCATCAAGCCAACTTATGTATGGAAGACAACCTTCAAGTCTAAAGAAGGTATCTATAAATGGCTAGTCGTGCCCTTTGGCTTAACAAATGCACCAACCACTTTCATGAGGTTGATGGATGATGTATTGAGACCCTTCACCAACGCCTTTGTGGTGGTATATTTGGATGACATCCTCATATTTAGCAAAACGTGGGAAGAGCACATGTGGCATATTCAACAGGGTTTGAGCACTTTGCGGTAGCACAAGTTGTATGCCAACTTAGAAAAATGCTCTTTTGGCATGAACAAGGTCAAATACTTGGGATACATTGTTGATGAGCATGGGGTACATGTTGATCCAACTAATATTGAAGTCATCCATGATTGGTCAGTCCCGACCACACTGACCGAGATTCAGAGCTTTCTGGGGCTAGCCAACTTCTACCGACAGTTCTTGTTGGGATTCTCCCATATTGCATGGGCCCTCATCCATGTGACCAAGGGAAGTGGTAGTGCCAAGTTTGTGTGGGGGAAAGAGAAGAAACAAACATTCAATGATCTAAAGCATTGCTTGTGCTCATCTCTAGTACTCTCCTTGCCTGATCTGTAGCAACCATTCGAGGTTGAGACCGATGCATTTGATTATGGTCTGGGTGCAGTTCTCACTCGGCACGAGAATCCGGTGGTATACCATAGTGATACACTCTTTGATACTATCCGAAAATACCCCACCTATGACAAGGAAATGTATTCAATTGTACAAGCATGTCATCAATGGAAACATTACATTCTATGGAAAGAGACAATCATACATGTTGATCACAATCCTCTACAGTTCATACAGACAAGCGGAAATTGTAGTACGATTGACATCAAAAGTGGTCCACCTACCTACAGCAAATTCATCTCAACATCAAGTATAATACATGTATCTTTAATCATGTCTTTGACAGCCTCAGTCAGCCCCTTGTGTCTGCACTCACCACTATGCTCCATTCCTATGGACATGAAGCCTCTAAGTGGCCCCAACTTTATTAGCAACATCCGGACTTTGCCACCACATATCCGCTTTTGGGTACAGGCGCAACTGTCACTAGTTTTCACATTCAGGACAAACTCTTATGCCACCTAGGCCATCTCTTTGTTCCTACAAGAGAGCGTGCAAAGCGGATTTGGGAATCCCACTACAATCGGGTGGAAAGACATTTTTGTGTAGAGAAAACCATGGTCGTTCTTCAGAAATATTTTTATTGGCCAAAACTTTGACAGGACATCAGCAAGTATATCATATCTTGCACTACCTGTGCCATTTCCAAGCCATCCATAAAGAATAAAGGATTATATACCCCTCTTCCTATTCCCAAGAATCCTTGGGAATCCATCTCAATGGATTACATGTCTGTCTTGTCGTCCACCGAGCAAGAAAATGACTATGTGTTTTTGGTCGTTGATCATTTTTTGAAGATGCCCATCCTCACAGCCTATAAGAAGAATGTCACAACACAAAATACTTCCAATATATTCTACGAGCGAGTGTGGTTCCACTTTGGGATACCACATACCATCATCTTCAATCGAGACAACAAGTTCCTCAACACCTTTTGGTCAAGTCTCTAGTCTCTGCTGGACACCAAGCTCACAAAATCCAATACTTTCCACCCCCAAACCGATGGCCAAACAAAGGTCATCAATTGGATGATTGTGCACATCCTGTGCATGTACAGTTCTAAGCATCCACATAAATGGGACGAGAGTATTCCCTATGTCCAACACAGTTACAACAGGGCTCTCCATAGTTCCACCGGCCATAGCCCATTTTAGGTGGGTCTGGGATTACAACCCTTGGGACCCATTGATGTTGCACTCCCTCTTTCCACCGCACAGAAAGACTCTTCCCCTAATCAATCTGCAATCGACAAAGCCACCAGATTCATTGAACGGATTCATCACATCCACCAACACATCCAGAATATTTTGTAGAAATCCAATGCTAAGTAAAAGAGCGCCATGATCAACACAGGCTACCACACAATTTCAGGTTGGCAACAAAGTCTGGTTACATTTGTATAAGGAGAATCTCGTCGGGCCCCATCGGAAGATTTGCCCACTTTGTTATGGGCCTTACACTATCACAAAGGTTGTGGGTAGCAATGATTTTGAACTCAACACTCCACCCTTCCTTGGTCTACATCCAATATTCAATGTGGACCTCCTTCGGCCATATTTTCCACCATTATTTGACACTTTTGAGATCGTCGAACAACTGACACCAATAGAGCTCAACCCTGATTGCATGGAACAAGCATCCACTGATCATATCATGGACACACAGGTTAAGGGTATTCGGCAGTAGTGGATATAGCTTTATTGGGTTGTCAAGGCAAGGCAACTCCTACACCAAGGAAAGTGGCTCACCTGGGGCCAAATCCAGTAGAATTTTCTTCACCTGATGGGGGAACTCAACACAATGGAGACCATTGCTTCCTAAGGGGGAGGATTGATCTAGGTGGATATTGGTGGCCACCCACCTATTCCAACTGGCTCCTCGTGTCCGCTTTTGTTCAACATATTCTTCTGTACTGCTTTGTAATTGTGGGTTCTACACTTATGGGGCTGTCTAAAGCCCCACACATCCACCAGGTGGATATGGGTGGCCTCTCACCTAATCCAACTGGATTATTTTGTATGTTTTCATTTCAGCACATCTTGTTGTACTTCCGAGTCCATTTTGGGGCCCTAAACGTTGCTTTTTTTTTCTCTCCACAATCAAACTGTAGATGAAATCAGAGTTTGACATCAAAATGTGTATCTCTCTGAAATACCTTTCCAACGGTCTATCACATGCCTAAAATGGAGGTCATATGAAAACGTTACAGCCCTAGGAAGTTGAGGTACCAAATTACACCAACTTACCGATAGGGCCCACATGACTTTTGGCGTTTCACCTTCTAGGGTTAGGTTTTTGGATGTCTAGGGTTTTTCCATTCATGAGTAATATCAAAAAGGCCTATGGAGCCTCATTGTAATCGATTCTTCTCAAACGGATGAACGTAGCAGCCACATCTCTTCTCAGAGTTAGCTACCACCATTCAAGAAAGTTTCCAGTTCTGCAGTTTTACAGTTTCGGCCAATTTCATTATTTAATAGAAGATATTGTTCACTAGATATTTGCGTTATTCTCCATATCTCTGTGTTTATTGTATTTGGTATGTTAATTAGTTCATTCCACTCCTAAATCTGGATCACATCTAGAGAATTAAAAGTGGGAGAGCATGTGCTTTTGAAAGTGAATCCCAAGAAGAGCCCATTAAAGTTGGAAAGTTGTACAAAGTTAGCAACCAGATTCTGTGGCCCATTTAAAATATTGGATAGAATAGGGCCAGTTGCATACATTATTGCATTTCCTTCTTTTATGAATGTGCATAATGTATTTCATGTCTCTTTGCTAAAAAAATATGTAAATGATCCTAACCATGTTATTGATTGGCATTTGATTCACATGGATCTAGAGGGAGACTTTCAGGTCTAGTCAGTGCACATATTGGATCGAAAGGTCAAAAATATCATGAATCAAGTCATAGAGTTGGTAAAAGTTTAGTGGATCTGCTACGGTCTTGAAGATGCTACTCAGGAGCATGAATATTCCATGAAGGTAGAGTACCTGTGACTTTTTGAATAAGTTTGAAATTTCATATTTCTATTTTGTATATGCACTGAGAACATTGCTAAAATAAGGGGGAGGGGAATGTAATACCCTAGTTTTGAGTCCATGAATTATAATGTATTTTGTTTATTTGATGAAAGGAAAAACTGCCTTAACATTAAAAGAGGTTGGAGTGCCTAGGAAATGTAATATTGTGATCATTATTATTAATAAAATACATTATTGATTGTGAGATAGACAAGGACAAGAGCTATACGGGGCTATGATTTTATGAGAAAGGGGGGAATTAAGGAGATAGGTCTTTATGATTTGTTTTAATTAATTGTCACCCATGTTTTGTTGAGGAGGCATATGAGGGGGTGTATGAGTTTCTTGGGGAGACCACACTGGCCTTGGAGTGCCTGGATACTTAGTCCATGTTCTTGATTGTCTTGGGGGTTCATTTCATTCATGCAGTTATAGGAGTTAGTCAAGGAAAGGAATTGTTGAGGAACATCAACCATGGTTGGTTGGTTGTGGGATTTACTTGTGTATTCCAGTCACAAATTAATTCTTAAGTGCATAGATGCATTGGAATTTTGATAAAAACTTGTCACAGTTGTGAATCCTAAGAGTTCCAACAATGATGTAACACCCCAGGTTTTGAGCCCCCATATTAAATAATGTATTGTTACACTGCTAAGAGGCCAAAGTGCCAATACAATTATTAAAAGGCCAGTGTGCCCAAGAAATGTAATGTTTTGATCGTTATTAATAATAAATACATCACTAGTTGTTAGACGGACAAGGACTAGAGTTATAGGAGGCTATGATTCCACAAGAGAGGAGGCTTGAGGGGCTAAGAATTTTATTTTATATTTTATTCTCCATTTTTCTTAATGGAGAATAACAGTTACATGAGCTTTTTGGGGGAAGGCCAAGAGGTTCTTGATCCCCACGAATTACATAAACCCATCCCTGACCTATTGTTGGGGGGGGGGGTTCTCTCTCACTCTCATTTCTCATCCTCGTTCTGTTGTTGGTTGCTTCACTCTTCCCTCATGCATTTATTCACCTATTTGTTCACTCTTTCGCACCTCTCGTGGAGACTTCACGCCATTCATTTATGTCACCCACTCATATTTCCTCGTGTATTTCTTGGCTTTGGAAAGGAAGATGAACTATTGAAGAGTAGCCATGGCATTGTTGGTTGTAGATATTGTTGGTGTATTCCAACCATGATTTGAATTCTGCATGTATGAGATGCTTGGCTTGTGTCTAGCTTTACTCACAGCTACGAGTCTTGAGAGTCCCAACATGTAGATTCTAGACCAGCTGCACTGGATCCCTAGAAGGCAAAGGACTACCTGAGGGACTAAGTGGCAGAGAAAGGTGGGGACCCATTCTCTTGGGTTGTGCAGACTAGGTAGAAGAGAGATGGGTACTTGGATTGTTGTGGGTGTTGGGAAGCCTGTGAGAGATTGATTGTTGAATGGTTTGGGAATCCGAGTAACACTCTGGAACCATCCTTGTGGATTCAGATCCCTAGATTGAGGGTGACATTGTTGTTGAAACTTGGAACAATAGTGTCTATGGTTGGGTGGAGTGTCCTTGGTCTACAACCAGTCAGTGGTTCTCTTCTATAAAAGATAAGTGCTCTATATTATCATATTATTTACCTGTGTATGAATTATTTTCATTATGTATTTATTTATCGTTGAATTCGATATGTTTAGAGTATGCATGCTTGTTGTTTATTGTTGTGCATGTCATTTAGTTCCTTTATTTTATGCATCTTTATTAATTTGAAAGGTTTATGTAAGATAAAGAAGTCCGAGAGTGGGCTTGAAGTAGCGTAGCCCGACCTGTGGGTGGTTGAGTATGTTACAGTTTGGTATCATAACTCATGGTTCAAATACTAAGCTTGGATGGGCCATGTAAACCAAGATTGAAGAAAAAAATTCCCAGAGAAATTAAGTTGCAAAGTGCCAGAAGGTGATGAGAGCGCACCTTAACTATGTTTGAAATCTCAAGAGGTGTAGCGGTTTGGGAAACCACGATGGTCCTAGGATCTATTCGGGAAGGGTATGAATCCTTCACAACTGTCATATATAGGAAAAGAGCACAGAGGTTAAACCCTCAAGTCCTTTGGACTTCGCTGCTTCAGCAGTTTCGAGTTCATTTTCATAAAAGAAGCTCGAAGCCTCGAATATTCTAAGTCCCAAAGTGAATCTACGTCGTAGATCACAAGGAGGAGTACCTGACTATTGGATTTGGACAAGGAAAGGTTTGGTCCATTGGATCAAGAACATATCAGCAGGTGAGAAAAGTGGAGAAGATCAGACTCCATTCGTCTGATATCCGTATGAGCAAGTGTGAGCCATAGATCTCACAGCAGTTCGGAGATTAGGCACTCTAGGAAAAGTGAGCCCTTAAGCTGCGAGGAAAAAAGTCTCCCAAAGTACCAAACTCTAGAGTAAATATGGATCGTTCGTGTTTCGGGAAATGTATCCATAGATCAGCTTATTCAGGAATTCGGCATTAAGGGAATTTGAGGTGTAGTATGGAGAAGTCTTCCGAATTTCTGAAGTCCTAAAGTGTCGAATTCATGAGGCACTGGAGTGATGTGGTCTACTGACATCACCTAGGGTGACGTGAACATACTTGATGCTCGCCACATGTCACAGTGTTTCATTTTTTTCAAAGACCGTTCATTCCAGTTAGTATATGACACATGTCACTCCTCAAATAGGGCCACGTGTTTGTTCCTTATGTTCTTCCACGTAGCACCCCTTAGTGCTTAGTTGTTGATGAATACTTTGGGAGTTCACCAATTCGACACTTGGAATGAATGAAGTGGAATGAAAGTGAAACCTCCCGAAGCTCCAAAGAGCAAAGTAAATCCTCACCGTTGATTGGGAGAGGACACGTGGCAGTAGATCTTGTAGTCCAGAGACTTGGCATTATGGAGGATTCAAGGTATAAGCAGTTGGGGTTGAGGACTCCTGAAGGAGCAGGTCCACCTCAACCAATGATTACAGAGGATACTTGGCAACATATCCTGCATTCCGAAGACTTGGAACTCCAAAAGGATTGAGAGTGTGGATAGTTAGGAACTCCCGAAGCTCGGAGTCTTAGAGCTCATGTTGACCGTTAGATCTATAGATCTACAGTGGAGATTTGGTTTAATATTCCAATGTAATATTAAAGGTCCAAATAATAATTGGATTTGAAATGTATAATGGTATATTTCATAAAATTTGTGGGTACTCCAAAGGTGGAATCCATACTGTTCTTTATAATCTCCGCAATGAATACAGATCGTCTGATCTATGATCAGATTTCAAACTAAAAACAAAATTGTATTGAATTTAAATTATGGGTACAGGTCCCAACATTAACCCGTGTGCATATACAATCTCCGCAATGGATTATGACCGTCGATCTCAGCCCTTGATCAATTTTAAACCACACGTTTTCATATATAATAATTCTAGCACAGAAATATTTGACAGAGGCTTTATATTGAAAACAAAACTTTGATCTTCCAAATTCAACTGCAAAGTACACTTACAGTTCGTTCCATAATAGAGTTGGATGAACTCCTAGTGTGAATGTGTAAATAAAACTCAGATCTTTCGCAGCAAGAGATCAAAATAGATATACACAATCGTCTCCAAGAGTGAGAGTTTCCAAATGAAAGTGATATATGATGCAGACTGATATATATGTATGTGTGTGTGTGTACATATGCATGTATGTATTCTTCATGAATTGAAAGGACATGTAACATTGTTTGGAAAATTTTGTTTGTCATATGCTTAAATCTGACAAAATGGTCATTTCCACATTTTGCATAATTAAGGAGTTTAAGAATATTAGCTCAGAATGTGTATTCGATAAATGGAAGAAGGTGAGGGAGCCTCCAGCCATGATAAAGAGGTTGAAGGCAAGAATACCAGAGTTGGTAATGTAGAGACGGAATCCAACGGACACAAGGGCCGAGGGGAGCAAGAAACATTTATAGAAATTGTAAGAAGACTGAAAATAGAAGTACAGAGCTACAAGGAAAAAAATGAGAGGTTGATGAAAGAGCAAAGTCAGATAAATTCTCGAGCGCTGCAGAGCTTCAATCAGTTTCAAGGACAAGAAAAGAATGACTCAAATCAAGGTGAAGAAGGCGGGTATCATGAAATAAGAGATGAGCATGGAAGAGATGGTTATTCGATGAGTGCTAGAAGAGCTCATAGGAATCACGCACCTCCTTACTCAATAAGAAGGTATTATGCATCTGAAGATTCCATAAGTAGTCTAGAGGTGTCTACTATTAGGCACCAAAGAAGAAGGCATGAAATGGACATTTTGCAAGAAGAGTTGAGGAAGCTCAAGCCACCATCCTTTGATGGTGAAAGGGAAAGGGAAGATGATGTTGAAGCATGGTTGCTTGGACTCAAGAGATATTTCCAATTGAATAATTATTCATCAAACCTAGAAGCCAGAATTTCCACCTACCATTTACATGGGAAAGTTGACATGTGGTGGGACCAGATGAAGCAAGTTGAGCATATTAATGAGAATAGGATCACTTGGAAGCAATTCAAGAAGTATTTTCAAAAGGAGTACCTCTCAGAAAATTTCTATGACAAGAAAATGTTGGAGTTCTTTGAACTCCGGTTTGGAAGCATGTCCATGGAAGAATATGAGAAGAAGTTCTTAGGGTTATTAAAGTATGTTGGGTTTATAAATGATGAAAAGGTGAAAATACATAGGTTTTTGAGTGGACTTTCATCCTTTTGTAAAGAAAATATTCAGTATGATGAACCCAAGACCTTGATTGAGGCTATTAGGAAATCTAAGTACATGTATGAGCAAGGCTAGGGCAGAGAATCCATGCAGAAATCTTGGAAGGATAAGAAGAAGGAGAACTTTGATCATAGAAAGAAGGGATTCAAGCCTCCTTTCATAGAAATGAGCCTAATAAAAATCAGCAAGACCAGTATTCTAAGTATGAATCCAAGAAATAATACTCCTTGGGAAAAAAGGGTAAAACCACCAATCCAATGTTTGGGATGCAAGGAAGATCACTTGTACAAGGATTTCCCTCACGAAAAGGACAAAGTGAATACCATGCACAACCTCCAAGAGGCTAAGACACTCAAAGACATGGGAAGAATTTATGCAGCCTTAGATGATTGGAAATCATAACACCAATCCAACATGATCGAGGTGGAAGGTAAGATCATATATCTATTTCTATTTTAATTGATTCAGCAGCAAGTCATTGTTACATTGACCTTAAAATAGTGGATAGATTACATTTCGAGAAAAGTAAGCTTGGGAAATCAAGTTTTTTCATCTAGCCACTGGAACCAAAAGGAAAACCCATGATATGGTCAAAGGTTGTTCCATAAGTATTAATGGTGTGAACACTAGTGGTGATCTAAATATCATACCATTGGGGGCTTATGATTTTCTAATTGGAATGGATTAGTTGGACAAGCATCTTGTTGTCCTAGATTGTCACAGCAAGACATTTACATGTCTTGATGGAGATGGAAAATAGAGCACTGTGAAAGGTGTACCAAGACACATCTCTATAAGGGAGATTTCATCCTTACAATTGAAGAGATGTTTCAAAAAAGGGTGTCAGTTGTATGCATCCCATGTGGAGGAGACAGAAAGACAAAGGGGACAAGCATCAAAGATTTTACAGTACTGCAAGAATTAGAGGATGTATTCTAGGAAATACCAGGGTTTCCATCGAAAAGGGAAATAGATTTCTCTATTGATTTAGTGCCAGGAGTTGCCTTGGTGTCAAAAACACCTTACAGAATAAGCACACCAAAGTTAAAATAATTACAAATGCAGTTCGAGGAATTGTTGAAGAAAGGGTATATATGCGTAAGTGTCTCACCTTGGGGAGCACTAGTACTCTTTGTCAAAAGAAGGATGGGACCTTGAGATTGTGTATTGGCTTTTGACAACTGAATAAGTCGACTATAAAGAACAAGTATCCTTTACCCAGAATTGATGAACTCTTTGATCAGCTAAGAGGAGAAAAGATATTTTCAAAGATAGACTTGAGATCATGATACCATGAGGTAAGAATCAAGGAAAAATACATCCATAAGACAACCTTCAGAACCAGGTATGGGCATTATGAATTCGTAGTGGTTCCATTTGGACTAACAAATGCACCAGATGTCTTTATGTGCTTAATGAATGGCATATGCAGATATTACTTGGATAAGTTTGTAATAGTATTCTTGGATGACATACTTCTCTATTCTAAGTCAGAGGAAGAGCATGAAAATCACCTAAGATTGGTTTTGCAAGTGTTGAGGGAACATCAGTTGTATGCCAAGCTTAGTAAGTGTTCTTTTTATCAAGAACAGATCCATTACTTGGGGCACATTATTTCGGAATAGGTTATAGCAATGGATCCATAAAATATTGAAGCCATTAGAGGATGGCCAATGCCCAAGAATGTTTTAGAAGTCAGATATTTTATGGGATTAGTTGGTTACTACAGAAGGTTAATAGCAGGGTTCTCTAATATTGTTCATCCCATCACTTATTTGCAAAAGAAGGGAATGAAATTTGAATGGACATATGAATGTGAAGAGAACTTTAATTTGTTGGAGTTACTCACTAGTGCACCTGTGTTAAATATTTCTGACCCAAATGAAAGTTTTGTGGTATGTATAGATGCATGTAAGGAAGGACTTGGTGGA
This sequence comes from Picea engelmannii, assembly GCA_009831015.1. NCBI lineage: Eukaryota > Viridiplantae > Streptophyta > Pinopsida > Pinales > Pinaceae > Picea > Picea engelmannii. The sequence continues at coordinate 435,991 of ML777150.1, forward strand.
TTCCTCACTCAAAATGGACATGGAATTGGTTATGAGTCTAGAAAGCTTAAGGAACATGAGAGGAACTATGCCACACATGACTTGGAGATAGCTACCATTGATCGTGCATTGAATATGTGGAGGAATTATCTCATGGGGAAGAGATTTGAATTAAGAACAGACCACAGTGGTCTGAAGTATCTTTTTGAACAACCAACTTTGAATGCCAAGAAAACAAGATGGTTGGAATTTTTAAGTGAATATGACTTTGATATCAAGCATATCAAAGGAAAAGAAAATAAAGTTTATGATGCACTTAGTAGAAGAGTACATATCATGCATGCTACAACTGTCAGTATGCATTAGTGAGACTTGAAGAGCATAATTTTAGATGTTGTTGTTATAGATCAGCATTACCTATGGGAAAATGAAAGTTTGCAGCAAGAGTATGTACAACAGAAAATGAAAGAGTATGAGATAAACGAAAATGGATAACTTATGCATAAAAATAGAATTTATGTCCCTAGTTCCGGAGAACTTAAGAAGTTGGTATTAAGAGAAATGCATAATGTCCCATATGCTAGACATCTTGGTTACCGAAAAACAATTACAGTGGTAAGAATCCAATTCTTTTGGTTGGGGATGAAGAAGGATGTTGTTGATTACATCGTGAAATGTATGGAATGTCAGAGAGTGAAGGCTGAGCATAGACACCCAGTGGGTTTGTTACAACCATTACCAATTCCAAAGAAGAAATGGGAAGTGATAATTGTTGGCCCTTGACCAAGCTTTGGGAGATTCTTGGTCATATTGACCTATTTTGGACTTTGACAACATGTTGAAGGAGGAGCGCAAGACAAAGCGGAGATCACGGGATCTCTACCTCTTTTTGGGTTTTTGGGATTATGTAACGGGATTGGGATGTCAGACCATGGGTTTACCCATGTTTAGGCCTATTTTGTAATACATAAATAGATTCTTAGGCTAGATAGAAGTGGTGGTGCATCTATGTGGTGTATGCAAGATAGTTAAGTGCTACGTGCAAGTATGGTTTGTAGATGTTATGTGCATACTGTGAGAGACTTGCAGAGCTAGGTGCAAGGTATTGTAACAGGCTGTGAAGTGCTTTGTGTTGTAACACAAGGAAGGAGGATCTAGAGAGGTGCGCAGATCTCATGTCCTAGGAAAAGTAGGGTTTTGAGGCTCTGTGCTTGTAACCAATTGACTAAAGACAATAAAGAAGAAGAGTTGGTGGATGAAGCCCCAGGGTGGGAGTGAACGACGTAAACTCTGTGTTGTTCTGCTTTGTGCTTGTCTTGATGTGTTTATAACTTCTCTTGTTAAGTGCTTTGGTATAGATAGATAGATATACTATGCTTTGTGCTCTGAATGTTAGATCTGACTTCCATGAATGTGCTTAGTGCTTGCTTCTGCTAGATCTGATCCATCTATTTGTGTTAAGTGCTTAATTCCATTAGATCAGTGTGAATGCTACGAAGCTCTTTTTTATCAGCGAAGTAGATATTGATTGCATATTGAGGATCTGATGGTGCTAAGTACTCTATTAAGTATCATAATCACAGATCTGTGTCCGAGCTAAGGTTGCAGACACCTAAGTCTCGCAACCACCCCTGCCTCTACTTCGGGTGAGACTTCATCTTCTTCGCAGGTGTTGCCAAAAGGGATAATAGTTAGGGTTTTGTTGGTGCATTGTTGTAGTGTTGAACCCTGGGTCTACCCTGTGCCAACAAATGGTTCTATTGTTGGGACTGAAATAGTGATTGCTAGGAACTGAGAAAGAAGTGTTGGTTGTGGATCCTGATTATCTTCCTGATTTAGAGGTCTTTTACTTTCAGCCGTGTTTATACCCCATGAAGTATTTACACCCCAGAAGTATGTACACTCTTCCACGCAGAGGAGTGCAGAGGGGGGGTAACCCCTTTGCGGGGTCTTGGGGGCTATCCCCCCGGCTGGGGGGTTTGGGGGCAAGCGGGCCCCCAGCGGGGGTTTAGAGGTGAAGCCCCTGAAGCAAAAATTGCCTTGTAAAAGTATATTGTAATTTCATTGTAAATCTGGATAATTCATTATAAGGTCGCAAATCTAACGATAGAGATTATGTTAGGGTTTTTTTTTCCCTAGAGGGAAACCCTCTTTTATGAGGGAAATGTATTGCGGCTATGTAGGTTGGCGAGTATTGTATTCTGAGAGAGGAGACTGTGAGAGAAAGAAGAGGAAGTTACAGCGGGTTTTGCTGTAGGTTGTATCCCTTCATTTTGCTGGATAATAATAAAGAAAGGACCTGACAATTTCTCTGGTGGACATAGCCCACACTGGGTGAACCACGTAAATCTATGTCACTCTTGTATTGTGTATCTTCTGTGTTTTATTTCCGCATTTGTTTTATTTTATTGCTCCACGGTCCTGTTTTTCTAACAACTGGTATCAGAGCGTAAGGTAACTCGCAGGAAAAGAGGGTTCCTGGTTCGAGTGGGAGTAATGTCGGAAGATGGAAAGTTTAGGGTCGAGAAATTTAACGGCCAAAACTACCAGTTATGGAAG
>ML777150.1:480124-503229 GCA_009831015.1 Picea engelmannii
ATATATATATATATATATAACTTAGCTCTGTGTGCACACTCCCAGGTCATTCACGTGCACTTACCCAAGTGGGTGCAACACTGTGAAATGCGTGCACTTACCCAGGTTCACATAACACTATGAAATGTGTGCACCCTATCTTTGATAACAATCCTCTACGCACTACTCAGGTGCGTGCAACACCAAAACTTAGTTCCAACAGCTCACCAGCCTATATGTAAATTTACACTTATAATTGATACCAACAACTCACCAGTCTAAACATAAAGTGGTGTTGTCGGCAAACAATTTTATGATAGCGATTAGGTTATGCGCTCCTGTGCTCCTGGACCTCCAGCAAGCCGTCGGCCCTGTGGCCCTTCCGCCCTCCTCCTCCCTCCACCGACGTTGCAGCAAGCTCCATAGGCTCAATGGAGGCTCCCTCGCCCTCTGCTCAGAACAACGGTGCCCCTCCTGGTGTTGCTACGGTGGCGACCCCTTCAGTCTCGGCTCCCCTTCATAGCTGCGCTCCCCCTGGAGCTTTGCCCGCGTCGTTCAAAGGCCTCCCTCCGGTTCAAGGCCCCTCCTTCAAAGAGGTAGCTTCACGACAACCCTTCGGTCTGCATGCAACATCCCATGAGGGTGCCTCTTGTCAGGGTCGGTCGTCCAGACTACACATAGTAGTTCCTGAAGCTCCGGCAGTCTCAATACAAATTACTCAGGAAGCCCTAACTCATGCTCGACATTACGGCAATCACGCTTTGGTCTGCAGGTTTAGAGGATTCTGGCCCAATCTTCCGGATCTTCTCTCCTGGATCTCTTTCGACTGGTACCCTCTTTTAGATGGAGAAGTCACTACCTACCCCTGTGCAAAGGGGTTCTTTGTGGTATTTTTCGAATCTACAAGCGATAGAGACAAGGTGTTTAACTCCAAACCGTGGTTCTGGGGCAGAGCAGGTCTGTCCATGCAACTATGGACCCCTGCTTTTTACCCTTCCACAGACTGTATCTCTTCAGCTCCTGTCTGGGTGAGACTTCCATATTTGCCCCTGCACTTCTGGGAGGATGTGTCTCTTCAATCCATTGGCAATGGCCTCGACAAGTTCCTCTGCAGAAGCCCAGATTCCAGGCCAGCCTTCTCCACCTTCGCATGAATCTGTGTAGAAATGGACTTCACCAAAGGCTTCCCAGCTAAAATAATTCTTCAGGGCAAGGACTACTCAAGGAACCAAAAACTCGATTATGAGAATCTAAGTTTCAGGTGTAGGAACTGCTTTGCAACGGGGCATATAGCCCGAAACTGTGACAAACTACCCGGGGAAAAAAGGGCGCCCAAGAGCCAAAGAACCACCTGGTGGACGGGAGCTCAATCGGAGTTGCACGCGGAAAGCAAGGCCCATGGAAAGGCAAAAGAAGCAGAAGCCGAAGCCGAAATCAAAGACCCCGATAAAGGGGAAGCTCAGGCAGAATCCAGTCCCAAGTCGTCAATCCAACCATGCCCCCAGAACTCAAGCTGGGATGATCTAGCTGATGAGGAAGATCCTCTAGGCTCGACAGAAAATCACTCTCAGGACCAAAGCATGGAATGGCGGACGGTGTCGAAAAAGAAAAAAAACTTCCAAGCTAGAAATGATGTAATAACGCGAAGCCGCTCTAGATCGCTAAAATAGTTTTGGCTCCCAAACTTTGTCGTATGTTAAGATCTTTAGGCATTTGGTTTCCTGTTTACAAGAAACTAGTTTCGATGTACCGAACCCAGTGGCATGCCCACTGTTTTTAATATAAAAATCTCCTAACAATTTCTGTCAAAAAAACAACAACTCACCAGTCTATATGTACAATTACAAAGGGTTCGGATCAGGGGCATTGCATTCCCCTCCCTCTTATTTATGCATTGTCCTTAGTGCATCATATACGCATGTACATACAAAATTTTAAAAAAAATCAAAAATATGTGGACACTCTACCCGCATAGCATCCTCGCGCTCCCTGGTTGCATCGTCATGACTATACCAGGTCCATTGGACCTTTACCAGCTCCATGGATCGATTCTGAAGATGCTTGATTTTCTGATCCAATATGAAAACCAATCGCACTTGAAAATCCCCTTCTAGTTCCACCCGAATCACATTCCAATCAATAATATGATTAGCATCAAGTACATACTTTTTAAGCAATGACACATGGAAAACATTATGAATACACAAGGATGCAGGCAATGGAAGCATATATGCAACAAGACCCATCCTCTATAGGACTTCAAATGGACCATAATGGTGTGCTTCCAACTTAGAACACTTTCCCAACTTCAAAGAATTGCACTTGGATTTCACTTTCAAAAACATGTGATCACCCACTTTAAACTCTCTATGGGTTATGCCTTTATCTGTGCGACTTTTTTTCCTGTTCTGGGAAACCTTTAAATTCTGCTTGATATTTACCATCTTCTCCTACATTTCTAGGAGTAGATCTAGCCCAACCACTATGTGGTCTGTTGGGTTGTCTCGACTCACCGGCATGTTGCACTTTCTACCATAAAGTGATTCAAATGAGCTCATCTTTAAATATTCTTGATACCCGTTGTTGTAATAAAACTCTACCAAGTGAAGGTATTCTTCCCATTTCGATGGCTTTTCCATCACATACATCCTCAACATATGTTCAATCACCCGATTTACCCTCTCTATTTTTCCATCTGTCTCAGGGTGATAAGTTGTGTTGAAATTCAGATTTGTCCCAAATCCTTTGAATAACCCTTTCAAAAAGTTCGAGGTAAACTTGGAATCTCTGTCAGACACAATTATCCTAGGTAAACCATGCAGATTAGCAATTTATTGCATGTATATCTTAACAATGTTGGATGTCTTATGCGTTGACTTCAATGGAAAAAAATGGGAATATTTTGTATTTTTCCACCACCACCATAATATAATCATATTGCTTAATAGTCCTAGGTAGCTTGGTAATAAAATCCATGGTCACAACTTCCCACATCCACTCAAGAATGGGAAAAGGTTGTAGTAGACCAGCTATATGTAAGTGCTTGACTTTGACCTTTTGACACTCAAGGAATCTAGCAATAAAATCAACAACCTCCTTTTTCATACAAGGCCAATAGTATTTTTTTTTACTGCAACAATTGTATTTTGGTAGCCTAGATGTCCATCATAAGGAACCGTATGCATCTCTAAAAATATCACACTTTTTAGCTCTTGATTATTTGACACATAGAATCTACGTCTATACATGATGATTTCATCCTTTCTTAGCTCATAACCTTCAAACTTCTTTGGAAAAATAGCTTGTTGTAAAGTTACCTTTATGTCCATATAGTGCAGATATGATTTGGAAATTTCTAATTTTTTGTCGCACAAATCTTACTGGTACATGCTAATGGTTGTAGCATGCATCTCATGCACCCTCTTGATGAGTGTGTTAGCCACCTTGTTCTCCTTTCCTCTGATATGATTTATGTAAAATCCATACTCACTAAAGAACTCTAACCACCTTCTTTTCCTAGCATTTAAACATGGTTGTCCAAACAGATACCCTAGACCACTATGGTCTATCTTCAACTCAAATATTTTACCCATAAGATAGTGTCGCCACATCTTCAAAGCATGCACTATGGATTCCAATTCCAAGTCATGAGTAGTATAGAGCATTTCATGCTCTTTCAAATTTCTTGATTCGTAGCACACCACATGTCCATTTTGACTCGGGACTCCACAGATTCCTTCCTTGCATGCATCCGTGCACACAATGAAATCTACATCAGGATCAACAATTCTCAAAATTGGCACACTTGTCAACAAATTATTCAAGTGCTCAAAAATCCTTGCACAATACGGAGTCCATTCAAATCGTGCACCTTTATTTTGAAAAGATGTAATTGGATGCGTAATATGTGAGAATCCTTCAATAAAACTTCTACAATACCCTACTAGTCCCATAAAGGACCTTACCTCTGTGACATTTATTGGTGTTGACCATTCATCAATGGATGTTATCTTTTCCATATCCACAACTATTCCTTCCTTCGAAATAATCTGAACCAAATAATGAATCTGTCATTGACAAAATGAGCACTTGCTAAACTTTGCATAAAGTCGATGCTCCCTTAACACCTATAGTACCATGCTCAAGTGTTTCTCATGCTCCTCCTTATACTTGTTGGTTGTGGAGCCTGATTATCTTCCTAATTCAGAGGTCCTTTCTTTCAGCCGTGTTTATACCCCATGAAGTATTTACACCCCAGAAGTATGTACACTCTTCCACGCGGGGGAGTGCAGAGGGGCGGTACCCCCTCTGCGGGCTCCGGGGGGGCTATCCCCTCAATTGGGGGGTTTGGGGGCAAGCGGGCCCCCAGCAGAGGTTCGCGGGCGAAGCCCCCGAAGCAAAAATTGCCTTGTAAAAGTATATTGTAATTTCATTGTAAATCTGGACCGTTCATTATAAGCTCGCAGATCTAACGATAGAGATTATGTTAGGGTTTTTTGCCCTAGAAGGCAACCCTCTTTTATGAGGGAAATGTATCGCGGCTATGGTTGATGGTGAATATTGTGTTCTGAGAGAGGAGACTATGAGAGAAAGAAGAGGAAGTTACAACGGGTTTTGTTGTAGGTTGTATCCCTTCATTTGCTGGATAATAATAAAGGAAGGACTTGGCAATTTCTCTGGTGGACGTATCCCACATTGGGTGAACCACGTAAATCTGTGTCTCTCTTGTATTGTGTGTCTTCTGTGTTTTGTTTCTGCATTTGTTTTATTTTATTGCTCCGCGGTCCTGTTTTTCTAACAATACTTTGAGTAAATAATTATGTCATTCATAAATACAATGACAAACATATCTAAATACTCTCTGAAAACTGCATTCATCAAACACATGAAGACAATTGGTGCATTTGACAACCCAAATGGCACCACTGTAAACTCGTAATGACCATACCTTGTTCTAAAGTTCATCTTGTTGATGTCTTCTTCCTTACTCTCACTTGGTGATATCCATATTTGAGATCAATCTTTGAAAATATATGTTTTCGTCATAGTTGATCAAATAGGTCATATATCCTAGGAAAAGGATATTTGTTCTTTATTGTTACCTTGTCAAACTTCCTAAAGTTGATATAAAGTCTCATCATACCATCCTTCTTCTTTACGAACAATATTGGGGCACCCCAAGGAGACACACTTGGGTGTAAATACCCATTCTTCAAAATCTCTTCAAGTTTCATCTACAATTCCTTCAATTCTAGTATACTCATCCTATAAGGAGTCTTGGATACAGGTGTTGATCCCGACATCAAATTTATAGGGAAATCAATATCTCTTTTTGGAGGCAATCCCGATATCTCTTTAAATACATCCTTAAAATCTTTCAGTATTGTGCAGTCTTCAACACTTGGCACTTTATCCTTAGGTTCCTCTTCCATGTGCACTACAAATATTTGACATCCTTTCATGTAGATTTTCTTCAATTGCAAGGCTGAAACTTCTATGATAGTTACAAACCTTGGAATTCCTTGAACTATTCTTAATTTCCCTTCCTCTTCCAAGCAAGTAAATTACTTATTGTTCAATCCAGGATAGCATGGTGTTCTTCCAACCAATCCATTCCAATGAGGAAATCATACGAACCCAAAGGTATAATATTCAAATCATCCTTTGTCTGCAGTCCATTCATCTCCATTGGACATGCCTTGACCATCTCATCAATTTTCCTTTTAGATCTTGTAGCCAATTGCACCAACCAAGGTTTTCCCAGCTTTCCTCTCAACAAATGGAATCTTTCTGCCATCTTAGGATGTAGATAACTATGACTCAGTCCTGAGTCAATTAAAATAATAATGGTTTGGCATTAATCCTACCTTCCACTTCAATCATGTGAGACCGAAACTCATCTTTCTTTTTATCTAGGGCTGCGTAAATCCTTGGTACATTTCTACCCATGTCCTCAATTGTCTCAACTTGTTGTACACTGTACATAGTCCTCGCTTTATCACTTCTTTGAGGGAAATATCTATGCATATGATCCCCGCCACAACTCCAACATTGAATCAATTGTTGCCTTGGATTTTTCTCCATTGTCTCCATCATTCTGGACTCCTTGGGGGTTGGTTGTCCTTGCGTAGTATTTCTGGAAACGATGGCTTAGCCCCCTTCTTCCTCTATTTCACCTTACTTTTCATCTTGTCTTCCCAAGTCTTTTGGAAATTTAGTCTGTTGGCAAATATTTAACAGACATTGCATGCTTGTATACTTGTCATTGATGGTAAGTACAACAGTGAAGATGGCATGAGTACAAAAAGTATGTAATAGATGGGCATTATGAGAAGACGTTGCAGAGAAGATTCGAATAAGCTCAGAAGAGATAGTGCAGAGGATTGTTGGCAGATCATTGATGGCAAGACCAGAGCAAGCGGACCAAAGTAAGCTCGGGAGGAGAATCATTTCTGATCGTTGGATCCCATTCAAAATTCCCGAAAGAAGGAGGACCGTCAGATCTGTTAGTAGACAAGAAGAACGCGTAGAAGAGGACAGATCTCAGGCGTCAGATCTGAGCGCCATACTCAACCATCATTGGATCATGAAGAACCTACACGTTCATTAAAGTGCAAGGCGAAACGGCCTCACAAAATCCTGAAAGAAGGAGGACCATCCATCTTCAGGCACGACACATGGCGAAAGATCATCATGTCGCTGACTAGAAAGTCAAAGGAATGGGATTCCCTAACCTCTTGAATTTGCGATATGAGAAATCGTGAAACTATCTTAGCCGTCAGTTCGAGGTTTGTTCTAGATCGTTGATCTGAGCTCCATCTCGGAGCTTCACCTATCACGACTTGGAGAGGTAAGATACATAACCATTGAAATCGTGATATGTGAAATCGCGATTTAATCGCAGCCGTCAGATCAAGGTGTGGTCTGGACCGTCGATCCGCCTCCATTTCGGAGTTTCATGAATGGCAACTTGGAGAGGCAAGAAACATAACCTTCAAAAGTGCGATATGCGAAATCGCGATTTAATTGCAGCCGTCAGATCAAGGTGTGATCTGGACCATTGATCCGACTCCATTTTGAAGTCTCACGAATCGCGACTTGGAGAGGCAAGAAACATAAACGTTGAAATCGTGATATGCAAAATCGCAATATGATCTGAGCCATTGAATTAAGATCAGATCTGGACCATCGAATCATAGGACAAGTCGTTGACTTGGAGTCAACGGAGCATGGTGTGGAAACTCGCAAGATGCGAGATCGCGATAAGATCTGGACCGTCGGATCTATGGAGATTTCAACCATCAATCAGACTCGATGAAGTTTATAAACTTGTGAAATATGAAGCGCCTTCTGGGCACAGCCTATGGTCACTGTCGGTGGTCACAAGAAGGGAAGGAGTCATTTCAGATAAGCTCCATTTCAGAGTTTCGGGGATCGCGACTTGGAGAGTCGAGATGCCTCATCTCCAGATTCACGAAATGCGAATTTGCGAAAAGCACTTTATGCATAAGTGCTTGGTCATGGCCATGGTCATATAGAGGAAGGAGCTAGCACAGAAAAGATCTGTATCGGATTTTCGGAGATCGTGACATGAAATGCCGAAACCCGATTTAAAGGAAAGATTAATAAAGTTCATCCAACGGTGCAGATAAACTTGAATATGATCGGAGGGCTATTGTTCTCTCTCACAGTTAATTCATCAGTTACGAATCAATTAGCAAAATTGATTCATGATTCCTAATTGGTTGGCGTTTCAGTTGCTTAGACGGTTTTATTTTTCCGAAGAAGATGTGAAGTGTAACTGTTGTGGGTGTTGTGCATAAAGGAAAAAGAGACAGATTGTGCGTTGTTGGTGGTTCTGGACGAAAAATGAATTAAACTGTAAGAAAGGGAAAATCACAGGATGCGCAGTGTGAGACTGAAAATATGCGCAGTATGAGACTGAAAAATGTGCGCAGTGTGATATAAAACTCAGAGAAGAGTAACAGATGGAGAAAAGACTTGAAACAGAGCAGAATGACAGAATAAGTTGAAGCAGAGCAGAATTGTAGAACAGACAAAGGAAGAGAAGAATTGCAGAACAATTAGAAGAAGACCAGATTTATAGAACAGAGAAGAAGTGGTAAGAATCGATTTATCTATGTAATTTGTTGTCTATTTATTCATTTATATTCCAGTTTGGTTGGGAGGTGCTAGGGAGGACTGTTTTCCTTAGAAGTTCAAGTGGGAGCTTGAACACAGGGAGTTGTAGCTTCCATCTGGTTGCAGCCAGAGAAACCAGGGTGGCAGGGTGGTGCAAGGGAGAACAAGTGTTCTCTGTTATACAGGTTGGAGCCTGTGTAACTGGAAGTTGGTGCTTCCATCCAGTTGGTGCTGGAACATTAAGGGAGTTGATGCTTCCTTCTAGTGGGTGCTATAGAAACCATATAGTTGGTGCTCTCAAACAAGTTGCAGCTTGTAAAACAGAGGTAGCAGCGTCACATTGAGTTGGTGCTCAATTAAAGATGATGTACAGAACTTAAAAGACTGCCTATCATTTCGAAGAAGAAGAGGTTTTCTCCCTTTATGGGTTTCCTCGTGAAAATTTGTCTATGTGTATACCTTATGTGTGACTGATGCTCATTACTTTTATTGTTCATATGTTGTATAATGTTGATGATCACTTGAAGAAAGATTAAGAATGTATTAATTGTTAAAATTGTTTAAGCACAGTAACAACTGATTCACCCCCCCTCTCAGTTGTCTTAGTAATTTCAACACAGTCTTCCCCTTTGCTTCTCATAAACACATTTAGCACGCCTTATGGTTTCCTCCATTGTCTTAGTGTCATCATACTATATATTTTCACTGATAAACAGTGATATCCCACTCAAGTACCTATGAATTTTAAATTGCTCATCCTTGATGAATGCGACATATTTCAGGAGCTCTAAGAATATTCTTTCATACTCATCTATCATCATGCTCCCAAGATTACTTTCAAAGAACTCCTTCATTTTCTTGTCATAGTATCGCTTGGTTAAGTATTTCTTTTGGAAATACCTCTTGAACTCCCTCCAAGTAACCTTCTTCTCATAAATGTGTTGCACTTAAATAAATTGATCCCACCACATTGATTCTTTTCCTTTTAACTTATAGATGGAAATTCTCCCTTCTACTTATGCAGAATAATTATGCACCAGGAAGTACTTCCTCATACCCAGCATCCAGGTCTCTGCCTCTTTATCCTTCTGGTTCTCACCATCAAAGGTAGGAGGCTTGATCTTATTCATTTCTCCATATATCTCGTCCACCCCAGTCCTTCTCTTATGTTTTTTGATAGGATATGGACTTGAGCTACTATGTGATTTCCTAAAAGAACGCTTTGGTGAGTGGTGATGATTCCTATAAACACTTATTGCTTCTCTTATTTTCTCACCATGAGACTTGCGACTTCTTAACCTACTTGACTCTATCTCCTTATCCATATTATTTTATATTATATCTGTGGTTTGCATCAAGTTGACATTGAAGTTATATTTTTTCTCCTTGGCTTTCATATGCCTCTCATTATGAGCCTTATAGCTCTGAACATATTTTTTCAATCCCTTTATGGTTTCTACCAAGTTCATACGCTCCTCCTTGGATTTTGTACTATCAACAGCCAAACCAACGTACAAATCCATGAATTCATCATTAGGATTGTAAGCCATCTGTACATATTCCATGCTTTTTTACCTTTAGCATTGATTTTGTCCTGCTCTAACTGCTGATAATTCTACAAAATGTGCATACAACAAAATTTGTTAGGTAAATTCATGAGACAACTTCATGAAAACTCTACACAATCTTGTCAGAATAATTTATTCCAAATCCCATGTGCACACTAGTATTAAACACACACAGCAGTGCATGATGTCAATTTTTAATATGCACAACGCATATCAGTAATGCACATGCACCACAATTTATTTCACACAACCCCAAACGTTTAGTGCGCGCACCCATGCTCCATTTTTTACTGCGCAGTTCCATTTCCTCACTCTGCAATATCATAAACTTAGTGCACACATATGTGCATTCTTACTTAATGTGCACCATGGCCACGTTGAAATTCCAAATTCGATCACTTAACAATTTGAATTCTTTTTCCTTAATTAGAACTCGGCTCATGCAGGCTCAGTGTTGAAATTGGAGCTTCAATGCTTCTGGTTGACCTCTGGCCCATACAATTCTAGTGTTGAACCAATATCTGTAATACCAATCTGCAATGTCCCCATCCACCCAGGTTGGGTCCCACTACTACAACTCCTTCTTATCTATAGCTCTGATACCAATTTGTAACAATCCTAGCCTCTCAAGCTGGGCCATGCTACTCTAAAAATGCTCTGACACCAAACATATTGTAACATCACCCAACATAATTATGAACAATTCTAATATGAAAATCCACTGTGCAGATTCTATACTAAACATTATTCTCTGCAGTATCACTTGAAGTAACGCATTCAACCTCAAGTTGAGTCATGCCACACTAGCTCTCTTCTTTAATCACAACTTTAAGAAATGGAATTAACTCGAACAATTGTGCACTAGTGTACTGATCAGACAACACTACTATGTGCGCAACCATCCTAGCGTATCACTCCAAATATATTCTCCTTGTGCACTCATAATACCTCCCAGTGTGAAAAAGTAATCTAGCCTTTGGTGCATATAGAGTATTCTCTATGCACATGACCTTTCAACATTCCCTAGAGGCTCATACCAAAATCATAAGGTTAGCTTACAGAAAATTTATCAACATCTGTCATACTCATGCACAACTACAAATACATGCTATAAGCACCACACTAACATGTGCGAGAAACATTAAACAACACAACAACAATTACTTATATGTGACAACATACATGAATTAACCCATGTCAAACATAGGATAAATAAGAACACGGTAAACAAGGCAAGCACATAAGAACACTTATATTTTATTAAAGTCACCAACTGCGTGCAGAACTCAAATGTTCCTCCTAGCCATAGACTATGTTGCTCAGAATATTTCAGCAACATGTCACCCCCAAGTTGGGGCTTAACTCCATTAGGGAAAAAGGGTTCTTAGTGACAGGATAAGGTCTTATACTCAACAGAATTGCTCTGTCCAAGGTGCATGTTGTTGCAACTAGCCTATAGTCCCTCATTCCCCACACACATATCACACCCAAGGAAGTGTGCCCCTTCTCTACTCAACAATCCTTCGGCTACTCGACTTCCCTTCCAGGGTTACCAAAAACAGGCTGAACAGGAAGTCTCCAAGCCATGCAACTAATTCCCAACACATCGGGGAACAATTCACAGCAAAACTCTCACCTGGAAAGTAAGCTCATAGGCCTAACAACCCACCTCTTCAACAATAAATATCTCACCTAGAGAGACTTCTCACGGGCCTAGAAACCCACCTATTCAACAAAAAGACTCGGTTTACAAAACATAAAACACTTACATGATTTTCTCTACAGATAAGGTAATAATCATATTTTCCATACAGTGTGACCCCCTTCTTCTCACAAGAAAATGAATCGTGAATAAACCCCAGAATGAGTTATCTCCTCCCCGAAATACACTAAGGCTCGGAAATATATATGTCATGCCTTCAACTTGACACTTTTCACCTTTAGAAGTAGTTATAGCCACTTGGTGACATGTTCCCATCCCTTGGGAACTCAGGATAAATAAATAACCAACATTACACTTTTCTAAAAATATTATAAAATATTCCCTAAGACTTAAGTCTCACCCCCTTTTTCCCTTTTCTGGTGGATTCATCCCCACATATGTTTTCATCTGAGTCTATCCACGTGAAACGATGTAATAATATTAATAATTGTGATTACATTTACATGGATAGGCGCACTGGCCTATTTGTCTCCCGGCACACCAGCCTCATAATCCCATGGGCTCTCCAACCTCAATACATATACAACCATATATATATGTGTGTGTGTGTGTGTGTGTGTGTGTGTATAACTCATCTCTTTGTGCACTCCCGGGTCATTCTTGCGCACTTACCCAAATGCACGCAACACTGTGAAATGTGTGCACTTACCCACGTGCGCGCAACACTATGAAATGTGTGCACCATGTCTTTGATAACAATCCTCTGTGCACTACTCAGGTGTGTGCAACACCAAAACTTAGTGTCAATGGCTCACCATCCTATATGTAAATTTAAAATTATAATTGATACCAACGACTCACCAAACTATATGTATAATTACAAAGGGTTCAGATCAGGGACACTACATGCAGGATGAAGAGGAAAAAGAGTTGGTGAGTTGAGATGTATGTTTGTGTGAGCGGACCATATCATTTTGGGTATTGGGATGAGTGAGGGAATTGTAGCCAGACATAATATCTCATTTTTCTTTATGGATTCATATCCCTAACTCGGGGGTGGCCTACAGCAGAAAGAACTAGTGCAACAATGCTCACGGTTGGTACGAATGTCCCTCCTATGTAGTTAGTTGGTGATTTTTCTAATAAAGATAATTATTTTAAGTATATGTCTTTATGTTGTGAATTTTGTGTATTTATAAACTTCTTTGTCGTAATATTTCATGGATGGTTTGCATTTACAATTTTGTATGTGATTGTAATTAATGTACAAATCTACATATCATTTGTCTGCATATTTGTATCATATGAAATGGAATAATTTAATTATGGTATCAGAGTTGGATATTAAAGGTGAATTCAGTGGGAAAATTCGGAAATTTTCTAGTGCCCCACTATCCCAGTAGCATGGGGATGGTTCAGTACGTTAAAAATTAGTATTAGAGTGACAGGTTCAACACTAAGCCTACATGTTGAAGCAAAAATTTGCGAATGCAAAATTTCAGAGGATGCTTGTAAATTATTTTTTTTTAAATTCCCAAGTGAAATTGAGGAAATTAAGTCTCAGGGTTAAAATTTCCAAAATTAACCTCTATCTAAGTGACTTCATTCTTGGAATTGGTCAATGAATTGTAGAGCAGCCATGGTGAAATTGGGTAAAAAAACCCCAATTTCTAAGTGAATTTGGGTGGAATTCATGCTTATAGCCATTGAATGGGTGAGCATGATGGTAATGAATCGTTTGTAGAGTCAAAGTTGTCCTAGTGAAGCCAAATTATAGAGTTTCATGGTTCCCTATGTGTCAATTTGTGAATTTTGGTATTATTGAGAAATTATGAAATTTTTGCAAATTTGGGAAAATTCCATACATGGTGATGTAGAGGCCACATGTTAGGTGACATGTAATGCTATCATCATAGGTCCACAATTCCAGATGGCATGGGTTTATTACATGTGGCAGAGGCCATGGAGGCAAAAGGTAGAGGGTCTAGTGCATGAGTGGCAGGCCCACGGGTGATGTTAGTCCCACATCTAATAAGTGGTTTATGGGACTTTAAATTTGTGGTATTGGAGCCTAATTCCAAACCCTCACAACCAATTAAATGGAAACACATGGAAGGATGGAAGTAAGTGGTACTGAGACTTTGGTATTGACCCAACTCCCATGTTATTCAAACTCTTCATATGCACCACAATAGTTGATCGTCTCCCCTTCTCAGTTGTCCAATCAAGAACGCAACCAAGTTGTGCACTAAGTATTGGATGGGACCTGCCCATCACCACAGTTAATGGATGGGTGTTGGGTGGAGGCATGACAGAGGAGGTAGGATCCCTGTCTCTTCCACTATTTGAAAAGGTGATAGGTGATCATTCAGGTACAAGTGAGGCTCGTAAGTAAATTAAATAAAGCAATATAAAGAAGAAAATAAAAGATAAAGGAAGAAAGAGGAAAGAAAATAAAGGGAAAAGAATAAAGAGGAAGAAGAGAGAGAGGGATGACCTGGAGGATGATAGGGCAGGGACAAGGGGGTTGAGGGGTGATATGGAATCACCTCAGGGTACCAAGTGGACCCAAGGTTCCATGTCAACAACCACGTCAACGAAGATGACACATAATAAAAAGTTGCCCTATGTTTACAAAAAAAAACTAAGTTTGGATCAATAACACTTTATTCTCTTTACTTTTAATATGCTTGATATTGAAATCATATTCTCTCAATAATTTCAACCATCTAACTTGTTTGGCATTTAATTTTGGTTGTAGGTGTGGCATTGACATCACCCGTAGGCCTTCCACCTGCACACTCAACTCTCTACCTTATGTCTTTGTGTCCTCTACCTTATGTACTCAACCCCTGCCATATGTCACCATGGACCTACCACCATGGTAGTCCATGTCAACAAATATGACACATAAGCAAACATTTTCGAATGTTTTAAAACAAAAACTAAGTTTGGAGCCAAAAAACTAATTAGTCTAGGGATGGTATGAAGTGCTCATGGTTAATGTGGTTTTCCACATGGTGGAACAATTATTTCCAAAACATTTTGGTAAATTTGGGGTCCCTATCACTAATCATGATTTTGGGAAAACCATGGAGTCTGTTAGTCCTTAACCTTGTTTTTTGACTAATTAGGTGTTGTTAGTCCCTGTTCTGCCCATTTTCCATGGTTTTTTGTTAAACTTTGTTTTTCCCTTCTTGGCTTGAAAGCTTATTTTAAATCTTTTTATGCACATTTTAAATGTTTTTAAGTTTTTCAAAGATTAGGATATGATATGAAATATTTCTATCACATCACTTGTCCTTTCCTCGTTTGAATTTTCAAATTTTGTCAAATTGGAAAGGGCGCTACAAGAATAGCGCTATTCTTGCAGCATCAAGAGTAATCATAGTTCTGCATGTGCCACCTTACCCAGATCGTGTTCTAACGTTTAAAATCATTATTAGAGGATCTACACATCTCTATATGATTTATTCCAGGTTGTTATTCTTATGATGACAGCTAAATTCAGAGGATCAGGTTGTAATCACCACCTTGACATCAAATCAACACGCTCAATTATCATTCCATATGAATGAAATCGTTATCTTCCTATTTTAGTATGATTGTCATTCTACACATGCTTTGCAGGTAAAGAGATAACTCTCAGTTTTCAACAGCCCTCAAAAGTTGGAGATCAAACCCTCGATATTCTTAGAAATTTTCTGCAGGATTGTATCAGTGTTATGGTTCCCAAAAAGAGTGGTTAGATAACCAGATTGGATCCTGAAGGAACATAATTGTTTGAATCATTTCCTCAAATGGCACATAAGTTCAAGGATGTTGGTTGGTTCGACTTCTTCTTGACATTCCAGGGTCATGACAAGCAGATATCTATGACATTTGCACATAATTTCGATGGTTTTGAATCTTTAGTTGGTAAACTTATTATGCACATGACAGAGCATTCCATAGATAAAGCTTGCAAGTTACCAGTATATGGAGAAAGATGGTGGAAGAAAGAAAATGTAGTTATGGAGTTTGTAAATCATTTTTTAATTCCAAAAAATCAAAACCCCAATTGGAGCTAGGGTATCGCACACAGCTAGGTGAGGAAAGAATGGCACACTGCTCTGTTGATTATCCATAGATACATTACATGTGAAGTAAGATTTTCTCTGTCCATCTCTATCATATTAGACTATTAATCCATGTAAATGGTGATTAACCTCTTAACCTACCTTATTTCTTATTAAAAAGTTTATCCAAGATGTCTAAGAGGATTCGGTCACATACTGCAATAGCAAAAAACAATCTTTTTCATCAAGGGTTGATCAGAATGTTGGTAGTCTTTTCCTTAAATGAAGTTCAGAGGTCTTGGGACTGGTTAATCTAGTCATTAAAACCTAATCTACATGCAACTAAGTCTAAAACTGTCAAGGAGAATAAACCTGTAAAAGAGAAACATACCTCTCAAGACACTGAGGTTTTGATGAAAGAACATTCCCCTGCAGCTAGGTTAACTCGTGTTGGCAAGGGAAAATTACAAACCCAACAAGCTATTGGTGATTTTCCTATGGGTAAAATTAATGAGAAAGGCACTACCAGTCGAGGTAAGAAATTTAAAATGGACGAAGAGACTGATATCCATTTTGATCCAGATATAAAAAGGGAATTTGATGAACCTCAAGATTACATCACAAGCCCAGTTCAAATTCCATCTAAACAGAAGAAACAACGCACAGTCAAGAAGACTACAAAAGGTAAGAAACAGAGTAAGAAGAAGACACGTGTACCTAAATATCCTAGAAGAAATTCTACCAGAGCTGCAAATAAATTCAAACTAAATTCAAAAGCCATGTTTCATCCTTCCATCAAGAAGGAGAACCTCATTATCATAAAAGAAAATTCAAAATATTCTAGGAAGGAGATAAAAAAACATGCCTTGGCATATTCTCTACATAGGACAAAGAAGGAATTTGAGGAACAGAAGAAAAGACGAGAAAAGGGAAAGCAGATTGCACAATACTCCAGAAGACCTGTGACCCGGGGAACTACAAAGTCAGCTTCAGTATCTTAATCTACATTCAAAGGCACAAATGTAGTTAATGATGAGAGAAATGATATTTTTCCGGAACTAGACCAGTTGCAAGATCTTCCAGAAACCAAAGACTCAGAAAGCACTAAAGAAGAGGACCTTAGTTCTGGGCTATCTTCAAAATATATAATTAAACTAAGGAAACCCCAAGCTTCTATAGATCTAAACCTACCTTCCCCGATAGAAGAATATCTAGAATTCAAGGTGGAAGGAAGGAAAGAAAATGATAGAGTAAAGGATCTACATAGTATGATTAAGAAATTGAAGAAAGAAAAATCCTTTGTTGAGCAATGGAATGATAAACAACAAGAAAAGATACAATATTTCAAAAGGAAGAGGAAAGAGTAGAAGGCATTGCTAAAGGAGGTTAGAGAATCCAATATAAGATTATATTGGCATAATGTTGTGTTAACAACTAAGCTCAAACAAAGAGACATGAGGGCTTCTGCAGTCATCATACCATGATAATTCAAGGAAATTCTACCTCAGTTTTGATTGTTCAATGCTATTACTCAGAAATTAAAGATGAGTTGTTTGGTTCTTAGTGCTTGGTTCAAATGGAACTTTTTGGTATCTCTGATGAATCAACTCAGCAAGATAGTATTCCTCTTTTTGTGGGATTTTCCAGTTTTATCAAACTGTTTCCTAATCTATATTTGGATTGGCTATTGAGCCTACTACAATATAGGCATTAGAAGTGCTTGTATGAGCTTTATTCTCCTAGGAAATAATCATTGACATGATCCTATAGTAAAACTGTAAACTAAAATATAGGATCTATAGGAGTAATTTGTGTGCTCTAAAAAGACACTAGAAAGATTCTATGCAGGTCAATTAGTTGGGCATTCAAGGACCTTTTTTTGTAAAAACTCCATTGTAAGACAAGACTATATTTCATATTGGTACTAAATGGAAAAGGCATGTTGATGGTCAGATCTCCTTTTCATATCTTTATATATTTCTTTTCTTACTTGAATACATTTATTCTGTTGCAATGCATATGATTTCTTGATTGTGAGTGACACAGTGAAAATTTTACTGTTTTTGTTCATAATTAAGGTTGTTTTCAAGTACATGTTCTTATTTCTTAATGATATTTTGGAATGAGAAATCCATGTGCGAGTTGACAAACTAGATACTCACATACCTTCCTTTCTTTATTTACCTTACCATCTGATCTTTTAAGGTGTCTACCATTTACTAAGCCAATGGGATGCTTACTTGCTTTTATATTGAGTTATATGTTTTATTGAATCCTTGAACCAACTTTCAACCATTTTATAAAAACTTATTTGGAAAACCCTTCATTAATACCATTGTAGTAACTTGATGATGCCCTAGATTTCCCTCTCGCAGTCACGTGCAACTTTAGGGACTAACAAAGTATATAAATATTTTTCGCATATCTACAACAATTTGACTAGCCTTAGCTTATGACAAAATTCCAATGAAGTGGACATATTTGTTTAATCAATATACATTTACAAATATCTTATCCTTCCCTTTTGAGGTAGGGGGACCCGTGATAAAGTCCATAGACACCTCAATCCATTTCTAATCTAGGATATGAAGGGATTCAAGGAGACTTGGAGGTGTGACTGATTCAAACTCTGTCGCTGACATGTATGACACTCTACGACATATTTATGAATATTAGTCTTCATTCCTCTCTAGAAGAAGGATTGTTGGATATTGATAGTTAATTCTACCTTAATGCATTTTCCATTGTAGGAATCAATTTTGTCCCCCAGAATTGCAATTTGGAAATTGGAGGTGGGGTAGAAAAATAGATTTAATTGTCTTATTGTCATTGTAAGTATCAAATTGTGTGAATTACCAATATCTATAAGCATTGTTACTTTAGTTTTATTAATGTAGCCAAGGACTTTAAGAGTTTGGGGTTGAGTAATACCCATCATTGTAGTGACAAAAAGAGTTGGCATGGATTTTCGTTTGTTAGATTGCTCATTCTCAGTTCCTTCATCAGAAGAAGATGTGTCCCTGGATTCCTATTCCTTGTCATTCTCACTATTATTATTTTTTAAGAACCTTTTTTCCTTGCATTTATTCCCTGGACTCCAATTGGGTGTGTTGGATTTGAAACATTGACTCTTATCCTTCCTTTTATCTAATTGTGAGTTCCTTCGGTGAGGAGGGATATATTTTGAACTTTATTTTTCAAACTGGGGTGAAGGGGATTGTTAATAGGACATGAGTTTTTGATCTATAAATTGTCATGTGTATTCCACTAGACAGTGCATCACAACAAAGCTAATAAAATCTTTACTGTGAAGGTTAGTTTCCTTTAGATCTCATATTCTTTGATTATTGTTTTTTTCTTCTTAAATGTATGAAATAGATGAAACGCAAAAAATAGATAACATAAATAAATACTCACACACCATCCCCAAATAACACAATATATAACTTGGGAAGCCCAATACGGGAGAAAACCCAACTAGAAGGTCAGGTCGCTCTACTCTCTTTTCTTAAAATGCAAGTACAAAGAAAGACGCACTCTCTATTGAGTTTCCTTTGACATTATGGCATGTATGGCTACTACAAAATCTCTCATCCTTTGTTATTCTCACAATATACTACTCTCAACTATTATTCTCAGTTATGGAATAAGATATAATGCAGAAGAATGGAACCCCTTCTCCTCCTAGCGGCCTGATATTTAACATAGCCCGATAGTCATCTAGGGTTAGGGTATTGACTTCCTCAACCATAAATTAGTTATCAGGTTTAGACCTTATATAATGTTCTATAAAATGAAATACATGGATATCCCCACACATTTAAGTAATGGGGGTTGATGTGGCATCCACTCGCACCATGGTGATCATTACGATATGTCAACTTGCGAGAGGCATAAATTTCACATACGAACTTCGATTGAGGCGATTCTTGCACCATTGTAAAGGTCTTGATGTGCAAGATATAGTCAATTGCTCCATAGTAAGGTTTGGACCATAAAAAAGTGTCATTTGATGCCTCAAATATGGATTCAGAATATTTCACATGGTTTTTTGGACCCAAATTTCCAAATTGGAACCAACCGCTAGTGGCTAGTACACAAACATCATTAAAATATTCTTCTACTAAGCCCAATTATTGCAACCAGGTGAGTTTAATGAAGACTTTGTCCACCTCTATATCTTGAAAACACTTGAAATTTTTCTTTTTGAATGTGTCCTAATCTCTTCCTAGGCCTTGAGATTTGGAGTTCCACCATAATAACCAGTCACAAGCCAATTTATCAAAGTGCATCAATCTAATACCAGTTTTCTCTTCCTCATTATGTATGTGATAAAAATTGAAATATTTTTTGACCTTATTAATCCATATTGTGCCTTCTCGATCATCCTCACCATCAAACTTGGGTCTACTTATTTTTACTTGGTGTTCACTACCATTGAATGAATTTGAGTTAGATGATTGGTGTGGCCATGAAAACCATGTGTGGCAATTTGAATTGCTTATTCCCTTACTTTCATTTTTTAATGCTTCAAGCTCTCCTTGAGCATCTTGTATTCTGAGTTGATCCCTTCAAATTTAGAGTTGAATTTAGATTCCAACTTTTTCATTGTATCAATTACTTCTAAGTTTGGAGGATCTCTAATGCCCAAGATATTCCTTGAATTATTTGTCTATCTCATGGAAATCTAGTTTATTTGCTTGAGTAAAAAGACCTTTGGATCTTTGAATCAATTAGAAAGTACTTCAATACCAATGGCTAGCACAAAGGTGTCTCTTGAGTGGTATGGTGTACAACAGTAGAGAAAAAGGGAAAGGGTTATGACGTATACAATGTACGTCATTTGATAATAGAAAAGGTTGTGGTTGTCAGTACGACATACGTCAACTCTAATGGATAGGGTGGAAATTGTTGGTATGATGTACAACAACTCTAATGGACAAGGAGACAACTAGTAAGGAAGAGTATGACTAAACAATAGGGAATAATGTTTAGAGTGCACATTTTTAATCCACAAATTTACAAACATATTGGCTATACAAACTGTAGGAAACCAATATAAGAATAATCATATTTAATAATTCATTTGATGATTTATATTTATAAATGGACAACTATTTATATACTATGGAGTATATAAGAAGCAACCTTTCACACAGGTGATCCTCTTTCTATGTATGCATGATTGTACATTGTTGTGTATTTTGGTTATTGACTGCACTATTGGTAACTACTTTACTATATAATCCCTTAGATTACAATAGACGTTAAGATATTTATTCACCTAGTGGGGTTCGTGTTGTACCTTGGGTTCCCTTTTCATCAATGGTGGAATTCCTTTACTCTCACAATGATTTTCATTAATGGTTGTTGCTTAGAGGATCTTTCTTTTATGATATTTTCATCTGGTACATAAGAAATTCACACTTAGTGGTATATTCTCTCAAAGTGGTATTTCTTTTATGATATTGTCATCTCGTATGTATGAAAGTCCCACTTAGTCTTTTGTTCTCTCAAACTTGCTAACCAAGACATAAAATCAATCATTAGTTCCTCATTTGATCTCTTATTGATTAGTGTGAGAATCATTATGGTCCTCCTTCAATAGATCTCTTCCTATCGACTTCAATTCATTTAATTTGGGAATAAGATCTCCAGACCTTATTAGTACCTTGGTGCTTGCAATGATTAGTGGTATATTCCCTCACACTTGACAGTAGGTTCTATTCGATGGCCCCTGATTGATTGATTCTAGTAAGTATTCAACATCATCACATATATTCATGTTTACTAGAGTGTACTATGTACATTGGGGGCTACCTTGTATTTGGAAATGGTATACATCAATGACCAATGACTAAATAGTTTCTCCCATGTTTAACTTCAATACATTTATTCACATGGTGCATATTTGCACATCATGATGGATATTGATTGAAGATCTTAGGCTTGGGTAGCATCCCCAATTGGTTGTACTACTTGAGTTACTTCCAATACCACATTCTATATTACATTAGTACTTTGTATAATTGTATTGTTTACTCTATAGTTTTGGTTGTCCTATAGATGTACATTATGACATAGATCCACTTTGTATATGTTCATGGATATGACTTGATTTGTTTTGCATGGATCGACTATGTGTTTCTTCATGGCCATGATTCTATATTGAGGTTTTACATAGATCCACATTGTACTTGATTTTCTAGCCATGTTTGTTTTCCACTTGAGCATGGGGATTCCCATTTCAAGGAAGAGATTTTTCTAATACCTTGTTTTTCCTCGTAAGTGATTCTCTGATCTGGGGTCTACTGAACTCCTAGATTTTCTAAATCTTTTCTCTTTTTATAATTTCTTTCATCCATCAATTTATATTATGGCCTCATTCATTACGGAGCATCTATTATATGTTTATATACCCACCCGTGGTCACTTCAATTGTTGATCTAGCCTAGTGAAATTATTATATAACATTGACCTTTATCATTTTGAGTCTTCCAAGGCCTCTTATATAAAATACTTCAATGTACCTGCATTGCACTATTCATCATCTAGCATGCACCCATGTTTTTCCCTAAAGAAACCCATGGGCACCTGCACTTCGTCAAAGAACAACATTTGGGCACCCTCAAAATGAACTAAAAATATATATGAAACATACAAATTTTATGGGTTTTGAGTGGAAGTGATGGGACATGTATACGTGTACACCATCAAATTCAATCATAAAGTACTTGAACCAAATTCTTAAAGTATAAATAGAAGTTTCATGGATGGATAGGGTTAGCTTGTTATCTCTTTGAAAGACTAGGAGAAGTATTTGATCTTATTCTTGTTAATTCCAACTGAAGCCCTAGTTGTTTCTATAAGTATGAGAAAGATCCTTTAGGGTGCATTCGATCCATTCTTTGGCTCCCCTATCATAAGTTGATCTTGATCCTTTAGTTGAATGAGAATTTGAAAGAGATTGAGGTAGGAGGAACCTAGTCTCAGGTGAGGAGACTATAACAAGGAGCAAGGACAAGTATATATAGTTGTTATAAACTTCCTATTTCATTAATATAGATCTCTTTTCATTCCCCCTCCCAAATTTTGATTCAATTTATTTCTAAATGTTTATGCATTTGTACAGTTGGATTGGTAAAATTATTACCCTATTGGTAGTGGATTAATTTCATTTGAATTTACTTTAGTATTATAAAATTGTGTCAAAGGAATGAGTAAGGTATTTGGTTGCTTGAATGTGTGTAGGTGCTAAAGAGATATAGTTGAATATGCATTTGACGTATTCATAATCTAAATGAAGAAACAAGAAATATTTAACAAGTATTTCATTTTTTTAACTTTTTAATTTTTCATTTTAGTTACATTAGTTTAATTACATAAAGAAGTAGAGTAATATATCCTACTTTATTAGCAAAAATCCAACCTCTTCCTTTGGATAAACCCGTTAGACTTAACTAATTTCCCTACAATAGAGAACATCCACTCAGAAAGTACTAAAACATATGACAAATTATATATTATATTATATTATATGTTCTATTTGAGATCAAAGAATGAACTCTCATGCGTTTGATACTAAAACTAGGTGGTAGGTGCTAGACAAAACTCAAAACTCATTAGGAAGAAAGAATACGTAATCTTTGTGAAATTAAGAAAGTGGAGGATGAAAATAGTTCTCAATTTCAAAAT
>ML777150.1:503612-540591 GCA_009831015.1 Picea engelmannii
CAAGTTATGTAAATTACAAATATTTTGAAATTGAGAACTATTTTCATCCTCCACTTTCTTAATTTCACAAAGATTACGTATTCTTTCTTCCTAATGAGTTTTGAGTTTGTAATTTACATAACTTGTTAACTAATTAAAAAAAAAAATAGGAAATTTTTTCTTCAATCTTTTAATCATAAAAACAATATATATATATATATATATATATATATTAAATAAAAAGGTATTGTATTACCTTGCTTTAGCAAAAATCACAGATGTCTGAGTATACACGCCACTTGATCTACCACCGCAGTGGAAACCAGAATGTGTGGACACCATTGTTCATAAACCTTAAAAAATACATCTGTCAAAAACATGGGGACTTTCCACATATTCTGCCACAAGCGTGGAAACCAGAACAGGCGGTGGATTGAGTGCCCCGACCAACTAGTGAACTAGAACCAGAGTCTGTGATGCTCAAAAGACTTAACACTAAGACCAAATAAAAAACCCGTAAGAGCACTAGACATGAGGCGAACCCGAGCATCCATCCTGGCGAAGCCGGAAGATGAAAGGTTGGTAGCAAGTCGGGCATCGACTTTTCATAGGCTCGCTTGACAGGGAGTCATACAGGACGTCCAAACGCTTGCTGAGGGTGTGTTGGTTGTGTTTTTGCTCTGCCAAATCCTTGCGCATCTCGAAGATCAAGACCAGGTGGTCTTCCATAATCTTGCAAGAGCTAGGAGTTAGGTGAGCATGCTCTTCAGCATCGTCATCTTTCCAGCAGTCATCCTAGTTTGTTACAGGGTCCTCTTCCATGGTAGCAGCAGAAAAATCCTTAGCAGTGGTAGAATCCGTAGCAGGGTCCTCTTCCATAGTAGCAGTAGAATTATTTCCTGAGTGTTCCTCCTGAAGAGGGATTTGCTCTTCCACAATGCAGCCTGTCTCAGCTGGCTCCTGGAAAATCAAAGGGGTGGTGGTGCAAGTGGTCGGTTGTTGTTCCAAGGTGGTCGTTGGCAAGAATGGCAGAATTTCCTCCCAGTTGGGCGGAATTTCCTCTTCCACCAGACAACCTCCATGGAGATCCTTTGTGTTTGATGGACGGGGCTCCGATTAAGCCGTCTCATTCCAATTCTAATAAGAGGAGAGTGAGTGGTCCGAACTTCCGCTTGGGATGAAAGAGAGAGAGGTTGGTCCCAGGAATTTGTGTCTTCCAAACCGGTTGTAATAGGTTGGCCCTCACCAAGGGTTACCTCTCTTGCAAGGCATGGCTAATCAGAGCGCGGGGAGAATGGAATCAGCAGTGGTGTGAGCAGGAGACAGAGGATGGAATGCCAAGGTGTGGAGCAAAGAAATTTGAATTAGACCATGAACTACGGTCGAATTCCTAATATAGGATCCCCACAGGATGATAAGACCAGGAGGACGAAGGAGTTGATGGCTCTGGTCGCCATAAGTGCAGGAGTAATGGCCAAAAGTTGTTTCATACTGGTGCTGAGGAGCCGAACCTTAATCTCCATTAAGACCCACCGCACTAACCTTGGCAGAAGTGAAAGCTAGACATCACAACTTGACAGGGGAGGAGGGTGGCAGCGAGGGGATTTAACTACCCTTGTATATGCTCCAGTCGTTGATGTGTGTGTTCCATGTGTCACCCCATCCAAGGAATAAAAACAAAATATTAAAACAAATAAGTTAATTCTTTTTAAATGTTTAAAGCTTCAATAAATCAAATTAGTCATCAACATATTGATTTGTTAACATAATTATTATTAAATTAATATTCAATTATTGTATGTGTTGTGCAAAAGTGTATTTAGGGATGATGTGAGTTATTGTTGTTGTGTGTGTGTGTGTTTTATGGGTATTTGGTGTGTGTTTTATGGGTATTTGTTGTATGGGTGTTTGTATAGCAAGAGATGGATTTATTTAGTCATTCGGAATTACAATATTAATGTTCTTTGGGTTGTTTCTATTTGATACAGGAATATAAATTCAACATCATCATTATCCAACTTTGACCTAAATGTTGTACCCAACCGCTAAACAATTCAAGACAACACCCAACTTCATGACAAGCATCATGAGTGCCACATCTGAATATATTCTACAACCCAAAGGAGGGCTTGGCGATGCAAGGGAATTCAGGACTATGAGACATTCAAGATGATGAGTAGGCCAACCATAAATTTAAAGTGGAGAACTTCATATTGGCATGCCACTTTCTATGGGAATCCTTTCTATGTTATGGCACAAATCTACCCTCCATATTTAGCCTTAGTTGGGTATGAAGTCACTAATGATGCATCTGCAGTAGGTGAAGGGAATGAAGTAGTGTACGATAAAATACATCTCCACCTAGACAAATGGTTTTAACAACAAAGAGGTGTCTATAACAAAATTGTTTCGCCTCCTTTCAACCCCTGACAACTAACGTTGAATCTCTTTATTGACATGACTCACAACTTAAGACATAGCATCAAGTGGCAGGAGGAAACAATTTTCTTCTAGGCACCTCTCTTTGAAATTTGCATTGATGACTACCCAATAAATTCCGAGTTGAAAATATTTTAAGTGTTTTGGTTGTGTCTCTTCTACCAACATTGACAATAGCTACACTCCACCCGTGTCTAATAATTAGTTGAATTAGAGGAAAGAGATCAGAAAGAAAAGGGTCATTGAAATTCAGAGCAAGAACACTTTGCTTGGCGAATATTTTTCTTGAAGACAAATTCATTATCCAACTTTAACCTAAATGTTGTACCTAACCCTTAACAATTCAAGTCAACGCCCAACTTCTAGACAAGCATCATGAGTGCCACATCTGAATACATTCTACAACCCAAAGGAGGACTTGGCACTGCAAGGGAATTCAGAGGACAATGAGACATTCAAGATGATGAATAGGCCAACCATAAGTTCAAAGTGGAGAACCTCATATTGGAATGCCACTTTCTATGGGCATCATTTCTATATTATGGCACAAAGCTACCCTTGAGATTCAGCCTTACCTAGGTATGAAGTCACTAGTAACCCATGTGTGGTAGATGAAGGGACTAAAGCAATGTACTATAAAATACAAGTCCACCTTGGCCAATGGTTGTAAAAGAAAAGAGGTTCTTAGAACAAAAGTGTTTCGTCTCCTACCACTTGATGTTATGTCTTAAGTTGTGAGTCGTATCAATAAAGAGATTCAATGCTAGTTGTTAGGGGTTGGTAGGAGGGAAAACAATTTTTTTCTAGGCACCTCTTTGCAAAACTTGCAATAATGACTTACTTGGGCTCTAAGATGCTCCATAAATTCTGACTCAACAAGATTTTAAGTGTTTTGGTTGTGTATCTTCTACCATCATTGACAATAGCTACATTTCATAATTAGCTGGATTTGAGGAAAGAGATCAAAAGAAGGGCCATTCAAATTTCAAAGCAAGTAGACTTTGCTTGGTGAATCTTTTTCTTGAAGACAAATTCATTATCCAACTTTGACCTAAATGCTATACCCAACCCCTGAACAATTTAAGACAACACCGAAACATCGTGAGTTACAACCCAAAGGAGGACTTGTGTTGCAAGGGAATTCATAGGACTACGAGACATTCAAAAGATGACGAGTAGGCCAACCACAAATTTAAAGTGGAGAACCTCATTCTAGCATGCCACTTTCTATGGGCATCCTTTCTATGTTATGCCACTTTATGAAGTCACTAATGACGCATCTACACTAGATGAAGGGACTGAAACACTATACAATAAAATACACTTAAGAGAGCTCTAGAAAGTGAAATAAGCATAAGGATCTAAGGAAGGGGCAAGTGAGATAAGAGTCCATAAGACTTATTCAATATCTTCATCATATCACTTTTTAATGATATGATGTACTATATATGTTATTTAATATCTTAACCATTCCATTTTGTTATTATTCAACATTTTCATCACTAAAAAATTGTTACTTTGTTATTATTTGGATTGAATGTAAATTTCAAAGTATAAGTTCATCTAACATATATACATATAGATAATGATTATCATCTAAAAATTTCAAGCTCCTAATCAAATTAGATCCATTTGAACTCCACATCTATCAAGAGTTGAAAGAGATCAAATCCCTCAAAGTGCAAATCTTTCCCAAATTTTTAATTCTAAAATGAGGTTTACACCTAGATGAATTTGATTCCTCTTAATGCATGATTGATCTAGAGTTAAAATGGATCTACACTAAAATAAATTAAAAAAAAAACTTATAACATAATCGTTTTTACGTTTTTCCAACCAAAAAAAAGTAATGAACTGCTTGTAAGTTATCCCGGAGACGCTTAGAGGGAAAATCGAGCGTCATAGTTTCAGGTGGCGGTGGAAATGCCCCAAGTTTTATATGAAGCGTTTTATAAACTCGCACAGCCGCTAACTCGGCTGGTAAAAGCGGATAGGTATGCCTCATTCTAATTAATTAACTTGGCCAAACCAAACCACTTTACAGGTAATCTGTACAGCACAAGAAAAAAGTAAAAGAACCTTGCTCGGTTAAAAAATAAAAGAACTCCACGTACTGAATAACTTATGCACTTAAAACCCTGGCCGCACGAAAATTTCTTAGCACAATAAATAATTCTAAAGAATAGAAATAGTGAGAATCAGGCGCAGCTGCAATAAATATTTCGATAGATTATTATCAAGTTAATTTCACTAATAAATCTCAGTAGTGATTAACGATCATGTTTTGATATAAAATTAATCATCAATTCCTTGTGATTCTTGAGAATATTTATGCCAAAAGGCGTATTTATGCAGAAAGACATATACTTATTGATAATGGGCAGATTTAATAGGGGTTTAGTGCTTAATAAGTTTTCTATGGACAGGATTAAATATCGCTGGAATATAGTAGTCACACAAAATAAATGGCTGTGATTTCAATCATTAACTTCCTAGCTATTATAAAGACATCAGTTTATGTGTTTACTTTTTTACATTTATCTAATCATATTTAAAAATTACTTTGATAGGTAACTGATTGCCACTAAGTGATTAACAGAAATTAAAATATTAACACCAGATAAATGAAGCCCAACAGTTTATTTGTTAATAGATAATAAAATTTAATATATTCTTTTAAAGATTCATTTCATCTTCTCAACATTTCGGGTGTTCACCAGCAGTGATTTTGCTACTGTGCTAGTCTAGACCTATTAAATCTAAATAGTGTCCATAGAAACTATTTTTGTATCTGCCTAACTATCTGCCTAATTATGAAATTAGTGTTTTGGTCAAAATGATTATATGATTTAGGTAGGTAGTAGTTTAAACTTTTTAATTTTTTTGGTTGTTTTCATGTCATTTTTTAGGGTTTGATTTTACTCTAAATTTTGTAATGAATAGTTGGATTTGCAGATTTGAGTGATTTGAGTGGTTAAGTTTATATAATCATAATATTTCAGAAGTTTTTTAGCAAGCTGAATCCATCTATACATTCAGAAATACAATTTAAATAACAGAAAATAGTAATTTTGTCTAAATTTATAGTGCCGAAATCCAAAATAAATAAATAAATAAATAAAGTTTAACCAGCCTTTTGATAAAACCCTACAAAGCGAATTCATGCGCATAATATTGATGCAAGTCGCGTGGGAACAGTAATGGCGACATAACTCAAACTGACAGTGAATTTTGAAGTCGTAAATACCCATAATTCTGTTCAGTGTCCAGGACCATTAAGAGCAACATTAATTTATTGCTTCCCACAAGCAGAACGAATAACAATGTCAGTGACAGATATTTATTGACGCTGGGCATGTTACAGGATTGCGTGTGGGTGTCGGCGAGTCGCCCTACTTATATTCCATAACTATGCTATGCTCTGCTCTGCTATGCTAGTACATAAGATATATAGGCCTGCACCTCCGCAGGCTGTAAAGAGGACATATTATTTATGAGCAGCTTCTTTCATTTGGTGCAGTGCATCGGCACAATCTGAGCAAAGCTGCTGCGGATCTGGAACCACGTGGTCGGAGACCAATGCTACGAGCTTCCCCTTCCCACTATAGCTTATGAAATGCATTACTATCGACTGCATCAACATTCATTCATTAATTCACGATATGTCTTTACAAATCCAAATACATATATATATAGGTATATGAAACAAGGCCAGATAACACTCACAGTGTGGTTWACGTATGCAGTGGGAATAATGTGAGTAACGTGATTATCACAGAATTCAATTTCSTCTGCCGGCCCAATCAAGTTAGAGAAACCCAACGTTGTGSTCGTATTTATCTYGTTRGCTATGTACTCCACCAACTGTCATTCCCAATTTTGCTSGATCAATMTCATGTGAACGGAAAGCTCTATGCAATAGTATTAACAATATCAATATATACGTTGTAGGGATACCTTGGTTGCCAAGGAKGTSGCTAAGGCAAATGTCAGCGAGGACTCGAAAGATGACTTTTTAATCCTTGCCGTACTTCTTGTCGTTCGACAGTAATCCAGGGGATCTTCGTARTGAACCATCGGTAACGGGAACAGCCAAAAGCCTAGTTTGTTACCCCACWTTGCTTGYGTTGGATTTTTCATATTGCTAGCAAGATTCTRTCAGYAWTTCCCAAACAAATMATAACTACMTCAWMTGTTATTGAGGTGAATCTATAWACYTCAAATGTTAAAATAATRGCTTCAGATGAGGRTTACCTTGAGCATTGGAGACCGCCGGGTATTAACTGCAACTATTGCTCTAACACGCAAGTTTGATGGAAGGCAATATTCGTGATCTGCCCTTCCGTCCCTATTTATGGCTGTTTTCGCTGGAACTCGGAGATTTCATAAAATAATCGAAACAAACAATTCTAGTAGTATGAAAAATGAAAATGGAGGCAAGTACGATCATTAAAATTAAGAAATTAAATACAGGCAACGTACTTGTAGCATTGCGCCTGCTAAGATAACGCACAAGTCCTGCAGAAATGACTCCCATCATAACATCATTCAAAGTCTACATCGATAAATGTCCACACATTATTAGTGCCTGTAACTTCTTGTCCTGTCTCATCAGAGGCGTGATGACCACAGACTTGTATTAATTTAAAAAACGACAGAATGTACGAACTCGCGTGTAAATATCTAAGAAATTAGGATGCTTCACTTACTCCGTTCACGGCCTTCTTAACCGAGCATATATCGACCATATCGAGAGTAACGTAAGCCAGGCGCTTTGAGTTACAAAATCCCGTCTTAGTAGCGTTTTCTCTTAATGGATTCACGTCCTTTTTCCATAAGACAGTAGCAACATAATCGAGAATAGCTAACAATGTGAACCAAAATGCTGCAAGCCAACCGTAAACGGTCAGAAGAGTGCTTGATATTTGTTTGCCTCTGTACTTGTTCTGTTCTGGAATGGTTGGTAGGCATTTGGAATCGGAGGCTTTATGTGTGGAGTTAACAAGAAGAGACAACAGAGACACAAAATCTCCTAGAGAGTGATGGATTCTGAATACAAGACTGGCTGCTGCCTCTCTTGATCTTGCATTCAAGACGTGGACTTCCCACAGAGGTCTGGATGCATTCAACGGAGGAGCAGTTGCAAGAGAGGCTGTGTATTCATTTACAAAGTCTGGATTCTGTGTAAAGGAAGGATCAAGGAAGGGGATAATCACATGGTCATTTATCTCTACCTCTCTCAGAGACCACTTCAAATTATCGTGCCCGTCCCTTATCTGCAACCAAAAGACATCAGAACATTACTTCCGATGAAACTACCTATAATATATGAAAAACCAACACAAGACCATGGAGTATTGAACTCTACACTAAATGATCTGCATTTCAACAAAATAATGAGAAGGGATACTGACTAAAATGCTCGAAAATCTCTGGTGCTGAGACAGAGTATTTTGAAGAAAAAATTTCAAGGACACAACGTCAATATCTTTCTTGAATCCCACAATGCTAAAGATATAACTATGCAATAACCTCCCAGAGGTCAGGCAGGCGAGTGGACTCAGTGGTTCTTCGTATGATCGTTTTCCATCTGGTAGCTTAGGTTCCTCCTTGGATATCGACAAGTAGTTTAAACTGCCTTCCCCGCTTGTTTTCTTGACAACAATCTCTCTGAGCTGATGATGCTGCAGCACGTTTCCTTTATCGAAACCATTGCTCGTCTGATCAGTATTTTTCATCGTGTAGTGGAAATCGATCGTAAAGATTAGTGTTGAACGAACTACCTACTGATGGAATCAGCGTTCCTTGATCCAATTCTTGCATAGCTTCCTGCTTATATAGCTCATCAATGTCTAAGATGCTTCCGTGGAGACATGGACCAGCATGCAATTTCATACATCTTTATTTAATTCGGATAGAGACGTAGGGATTCTTATATGTGGCACAAATTCGGATAGAGACGTAGGGAACACGCAAAGAATTTTTTGAGGGCCTCATAGGTGGCACAAACTTGTATTCTTATGCGTTCTTAGAAGACTCTGGATTTAGTATTGACCTATTCAGATTCTAAAATAGTGGCTGCATATAATGCAGGAGTACATTTGATTCATCGCACCCTGTAGGGTTACTGAATTCTGCCAACATGTTCGATGTTACAGCATCCCTTGGATGGCCATGGACCCACTGTACCTACATGCTTTTCTTCTTGTCTTCAGCCAGAAAAGGAGTGAAGTCATGTTTACAATTCTTAAACACGGAATTACAACTTTCAGCCCAGCTCCTTTACTTCTGAACATGTAATTGAATGTACACCATCAATTTTGCCTACTAGACAGCAAACACTGAAGGAAATAGTCTGGCCAGGCAACATAAAGTCGTTTCTCAAAACAGCCCTGAATATATCCGATTTCTTAGAATGATCGTTGTGTCTATAATATATGACTAGGAGGTATACATACCATCTACTTAATCTGTGGAAGGTAGATGGTGAGCTTGAGCTACTTAATATGTGGAAGGTAGATGGTGAGGTTGAGCTCTAGTATGGGCATGATTCACTCAAAAAAAAATGTTATGATAACTAAATCCAAAAGGATCATTAATAATAGCTTAATAGCTTGGAGGAGGTGTCTTCGTACAAATATCTTAGAATTTAAGGGATCCCCAAAATTGCTTCAAACTCTAGCCAAAACCACCATCTGTTGGGTTGGATAATACCCAAAACATCGTGGAATGAAATAATCTACCATCTTTGTGACACTAAGAGGGTAGAAGATGAAAATCATTCCCTCTTAGATTTCCCTCCCTATACCTGTGATGTCCCCCAACCCAACTCAGGGACATTACAGTGCAGAATACTCATAAAAATGAAATTTATGCTAACTAATTTAGTTCTTTTACAACTAACTGATTTCCTTACAAATTAAAAACATATTTAACTATTGTTCGCTATCATTACATTTATGCATCTACAACATACTAAAATAGACATAAATGCAGCTAATAAACTTCATTACATCAACATATAAAATTCCTTCTCATACATAGAGTTTATGCACAACAATTAAAACTCATAATACAACAAAACCCAGATAAAACACTTATCTCTTAACAGTAGTTCTACTTGGGATGAACGTACTATAGACTAATTGTTCCAAATCTCAACAACCAGTCACCCCCGAGCTAATGATGCAGACCTCCCGTCCTAAATCCATTTCTGCAGTCTTATGTTGTGAACTACATTTCCAACCCCGAAAAAGGGGTGCCAAAGATCGTCTGAGCTTTCCTCCAATTCGATCACTGACGGGATCAAATTCTGTCTTTTCTGCACATCTCTTTGATACATGCCTCCCTTCAATTCAACCTGATACTGCAATTAATAGTCTATGCGACCAAGTACTTAACACAGTGGTGCTAACCCTTTTCCTTCGTTCTACCTATCCCTGCATATGACCACGAGTGTTATTACAATGATGTTGAAACTGATTCCTAGGATCGATTTGAACGCTCATTTATCTAATGGCCTTTTTCCACACGACCATTCCCATCACCATGGCTTAACACAGAGCGTAAACCCTGTCCTCCTCAACTAGATTGAAGAATCTATGTTTCCAATCCACGTGACTGATGGCTATGACCTCGACTTAATCCTTCAATGCTAACCTATTCATCACAGATCGACGGTCGTGATTGAATAATTTTGTGGAGATCGATGGCTAGGATGGATTGCGGAGTCACAAGTTGCATGATGTTTAAACCCGTCGACGATTTCTGCGATGGTTGTTAAACCTTGGATCGACGACAACCGTTGATCTACTGGTCGAGGAGATCGACGGTTCTCTTGGATTGCAGAGTATGAACCTTCATGGATGTTAATTACAACCCCGATCTCCGCAATTGTTTTTCTTCGTTGACATGTTCTTTGTTGATCTGACGATCTAGAATTGATCAAGCATTGACTTATTGATCGAACAGTTCGGATCTGTCCTTCCCAATCATCCGACGGCTACTGTACTTTGACCTTCCGCATACGCTGTGAGCGTTCTCTCTCCTGGTCTAAGTGTTACGAATGCGCTTAAATCTTCATTGAAAGGTTCTTGTTTCTCTCACCTTCCTGAGGTTTATGCACTGCACAATGTTCTTCTGCATGAACTCTGATAATTTTTTCTCCCTGAGCTTCATTCCAGCTATCTTCGGTGTGAATCTTGAAGCGTTATTCCTCCTAAGCTTCACCACGATACTTCTATGGATCTCTAATCCTGAGGATGATCAACGATCATCCAGATCTTTTCTCTCGGCTCTATAACAAAACTTAATACCTACAAACACACATTTATCCTATAATTATTCACACAACTTAACATACACAGGTTCCTCGATCATGAGATGGAGACTCACTTATTTTTCACCGAGATATACGATGCATAGATCTTCTCGAACATAAAATTTGTATTCATCAATTGTACACTTGTTGTACATACTATTACATACAATTTCAGAGGCTCGTAGACCTTCTGGTCTTTCATTGACCTTTCCTCTCTCTTTGGCCTAGTTTTACACTCAATTTGTCCCCTCTCAATGCCTCTAGGCTTACAATATTTGCACAAAAGGATTATGCAACCATTTATGATTTAGATCCACAATCCACTCAACAATATCCTAAGAATCCTCTAGATCCACAAAATAATCAACCAAATCCTAAGTCTAGGACTCACAATCCCTATGAGATCTAATATCCCCTAAGATCTCTCAACCCTCTTGTTCTCATACATTCGAGAACAATCACATTTTAATCCTCACACACACATTACATTCCAAATTCCCAAAAACATAGGAAAATACATTAAATCATGCTTATGGAACCTAAATGAAAGACCCCCTAGATCTCTGCCAAATGTACAAAGTCTGGAAGGCAGGATGCTCTTGCATCAGACTCCCAAGGTTGAAAACATTCACGATCTCCTGATCATGTGATTTCATATGCTAATGAAAACTTTCAGGGTCCCAAACCTTAGTTTGTTGTTGTCCAAATGTCCTACACCTTTGTTGTTGTTGCATATCAGCTACTTTCTGGTTCTTCTTCTTTCCTTCAATCAACTTCAAATTTTGATTGATCATCCCTTCTACTATCACCTTCCTCCATCTAGACTGCTCCATCATCAACTTCCACAGTTCTTCAATCACAGAATCAATTTCTGCTATCCCTCGCAATCCTTGATTGCTTCCAATAACATCTTATTGGGCTAAGCATCCTTGATTTTGTCTGTTGTTGTTTTGATCCCTTGGTTGCATTGCATCTTCCCCTGTATATCCTTGACTACTCTCAAGTTTTTGAGAGTACTCACATACACAATATTTCACATCCTTTAATTCCACATTTAACTTATGGAACCTTTCCTGCAAATTCTTCTCTTGAATTTGACTAAAGCAACCAATTAAAGCCAAGTGCTTCATACCTTCACTTACCATATCAACAACATTCTTATCGGTCAATGTCGTCATTGCTTCCC
This sequence comes from Picea engelmannii, assembly GCA_009831015.1. Lineage (NCBI taxonomy): Eukaryota > Viridiplantae > Streptophyta > Pinopsida > Pinales > Pinaceae > Picea > Picea engelmannii. Next base: position 515,537 of record ML777150.1, read on the forward strand.
TATACTCTTCTGTAACCCAATGTAACATTTCCTCAATAGAAATATCTTTAAGCCAATCCATTGCCTCACTTATGTCTTCAACAATTCTCATACCTTCAACATCCTTCTCATTGTTTTCATGAAACAATGTTTCTTGCACAACAAAAATTTGAATATGCCCTTGACAAGGCAATTCTTTCTTCATCATATCCTTGGAAGATTTTTAATCTTCATAACCTGTATTCACACACCAATTATCATATTTAACATTATAAAATTTTGTTGTTTCCATCCTCAGCATGGATTTTCCTTCTTCTTCTGAGTTTTATGTTGAAGTTTTATTATCTCTGTCTACTTGAGACAATGTTTCCATCACATCATCCTTTAGTGCTTGATCATATACAAACACACTTTTTTGCAATTCCTTGCAGTTCTTCATCCAATAAATGGAGTTACCATCATTGAGCATCAATCTATGCTTGGGTTCACACCAATGAACTTCATCATCTTCATCCATTTCCTCAATAACATCCATGTCTTGTGTTGTTGTCATGCTTCCAAAAAGAATATGTCCACCATCTTCAACCTGCATGACAATCTCATCTAGTTGTCCAATTTCTTCTCCTACAATCACAAACAATGGATTATCATAAAAATAAAATTTATGAGGTCTCATATCCTCATACAAACCCTCTGTCAGCACATCATCATTATGCTAATCTGAACTCCTCAAATATTCCATGAGATTTTCTGCAAGAGTCTCTTGCTCTTCATATCCTTCTCCTAGGATGTCTCCTTCCTTAGCTTCACAATAAAAAAACTGCATCTTAAACTCAATTGCTCTGATTTTTTCTCTCAACCTTGCAACCATCCTTTGTCTTAGCTTCACCTATGGTGAATTCCATTTCACCTCCTTCCTTCTTATAGTCCAACCTTTCCTTTGGCCTTCTTCTTGTCCCTCTAGCAGCATTAACATAACATCTAAATTTTCCTTTATCTCAGAAAATTCCTTGTCAAGCTCCTTTTGACTCATCCCTTGAATACCACTTTCCTTGGTATCCTTACTGTGGCTTCCTTAATTACTATCAGTAGCCATCTTCCTCTCCTTCTTCTGTGGACTCTCATTATCCACTTGTGAGCTACAACAAGCCTCCTTCATCTCTCTATAACAAGTCTCCTCTTGTTACCAATGTCAAGTCATCATGTTGGAATTCTCTTGGTTCTCTGGAATAAAACCCCTCTTTTGAGCACTCCTCTTCAACTTCCTAAGCTTTATGTTGTTGCATCTTCAATTGCTCACTTTCCTCTGAGAACTTATGTTGTTCACTCTCTTCTTCAGCAATTTGTCTTGCTGACCTTTGCCACCAGCATCAATATCCTTCTCTACACAACCTATTGTTGTGTTCTTGCTGCTACCATTATTTCACCTTCTATAAACAAAATAACTTAGACCAAATTACAAATCACAAGTCATACCTAATAGATCATTCAAGGATCTCATCTTCTTCTTTTGGCTGGAATTTCTTGTCAAATCTTAAACTCTCACTGCAACTTTTCTGACTGGAATATCACCATGCTTCTATTGCACTATTATGACCTGCAACTCATCTTTTCCCATTGTTGGCTACACTCTTCTGTAACTTTGTTACTGCAAATCCGTTCCCTATCTCCTACTGGAACAATCTCCAACTCTTGTAAAGAACTTTTGTGTTCTTATCCTCCAAAGGCTCAAACCTACATCACAAATTCTTTATTCTGCAATAGTAATATGTCAAACCCTTTCTTCTCTCAAGGAATTCAATCATCCAATATCAAAAGCTCAATTTCGTTCTTTCTTTGATACATATTGATGCATACCTCCCATCCTTAATCCATTTCTGTAGTCTTTTGTTGTGAACTGCATTTCCAACCCTGAAATAGGGGTGCCAAGGATCGTCTGATATTTCCTCCAATTCGATCACTGACGTGATCAAATTTTGTCTACTGTGCAATTTCTGCACATCTCTTTGATACACAACTCCCTTCAATTTTTCCTGATCCTACAATTAATAGTCTTTGCGACCAAGTGCTTAACACAGTGGTGCTAACCATTTTCCTTCGTTCTACCTATCTCTGCATATGACCACAAGTGTTATTACAATGATGTTGAACCTGGTGCATAGGATCGATCTGAACGCTCACTTATCTAATGGACTTTTTCCATAGGACCATTCCCATGACCATGGCTTAACACAGAGCATAAACCCTATCCTCCTCAACTAGCTCAAAGAATATTAGCTTCTAATCCATGTGACCAAGGGCTATGACCCCAACTTAATCCTTCAGTGCTAACCTCTTCATCACAAATCAACGATCGTGATTGAATATTGTCGTGGAGATCGATGGCTGGGAGGGATTGTGGAGTCACAAGTTGCACGATGTTAAAACTCGTCGATGAGTTCCACAATGGTTATTAAACCTTGGAATGACGACAATCATTGATCTGCTAGTTGATGAGATCGATGGTTCTGTTGGATTGTGGAATTTGAACCTGTACAGATGTTAATTACAACCCCGATCTTCACAATTGCTTTCCGTCGTTGACCTGCTCTTTGTTGATCCGGCGATCTGAACTTGATCAATTGTTGACTTATTGATCGGATGATTCAGATCTTTCCTTCCCAATCATCCGACGACTATTGTACTTTGACCTTCCAAGTACGTTGTGAACATTCTCTCTCCTGTTCTAAGGGTCACGAATGAGCTTGAACCTTCATCGAATGGTTCTTGTTGCTCTTTTCTTCCCGAGGTTTATGCATTGCACAACGTTCTTCTGCACGAACTTTGATAATCTTTTCTCCCTAAGATTCATTCCATGCTATCTTCAGTGTGAATCTTGAAGTGTTATTCCTCCTGAGCTTTGCCACGATACTTCTATGGATCTCTGATCCCAAGGATGTTCAACAATCATCCAGATCTTTTCTCTCAGCTCTGTAACAAAACTTAATACCTGTAAACGCACCTTTATCCTATAATTATTCACACAACTTAACATACACATGTTCCTCGATCATGAGACAAGGACTCACTTAATTTTCACCAAGACATATAATGCATAGATCTTCTCGAACATATAAATCGTATTCATCAATTGTACACTTGTTGTACATACTATTACATACAATTTCACAGACTCATAGACCTTATGGTATTTCATTGACCTTTCCTCTCTCTTTGGCCTAGTTTTACACTCAATTTTCCCCCCCTCATTGCCTCTACACTTACAATATTTGTAAAAAAGGATTTTGCAACCATTTATGATTCAGATCCACAATCCACTCAACAATATCTTAAGAATCCTCTAGATCCACAAAATCATCAATCAAATCCTAAGTCTAGGACTCACAATCCCTATGAGATCTAATATCTCCTAAGATCTCTCAACCCTCTTGTTCTCATACATTCGAGAACAATTACATTTTAATCTTCACACACACACATTACATTCCAAATTCTCAAAAACATAAGAAAATACATTAAATCATGCTTATGGAACCTAAATGAAAGACCCCCTAGATCTCTGCCAAATGTACAAAATATAGAAGGTGGGATGCTCTTGCATCAACTGAGATTGGTAATCCACAAAAGAGGGTGGTCTCTCACAATCCACTCACAACTCATAAACTCACAGTCCACTCACATCTCATAAACTCACAAGCCACTGGTATTCTCCTACCACTATCTCGATTTTCCACCAGCTCTAGACTTCCTCTTGACCTGCCCAACACAAGGAATGTACCCCTCCACTAGTCTTAATCTCTTGGGCATCCCATTCATTTATCAGGGTCTCTCTGGCACAAGTAGTTATGAATCTCTCAACTGAGAACTCAAGGGAACTTGTTGCCAGGAAAAACTACCAACAAACAACAACAAACACTTATTGTTTTAATGCAACTCACTCAGGAGTTCACTCTTTAGGCCTGACAACTTGACTCTTCAATCTTCAGCTCCAAAACACTCCAGATATGCTCCAACATACTCTAGAATTTTCCCTCTATGGTTGCACTAGGTCCAAAATATCTTTCTTGCTCTCTACTTGCTCCTCATGCCCAAAACTTGATTGCCCAAAAACTATTGTCTCAACCCATGTGAATTTCCTCTCATTTGGCTTGCTTGCTTGTTTGATAAACTTCCCCAAGTTGGTTGTACTCAACCCCCATGTTCCCAATAAATTTGGAATGTGACCCTTCAGGAATATTCATCTTTTTGTATTAATGACCCTCTCAATTTCCTATTTTTGTTGCTTTATTCTAGGTTTGTAGGTGGAATTGTGGATTATTCTTTACAAATATATAGACCTCCTACATAAAAATATGAATCAAAACTAAAGTTCTAATCTCCAAAACAATACTTTCTTTGAAAATGTCACTTGTGCAGAATTCTATGTGCCTGCCTACAACCATTTCCTCCACCAAACAATGGTTCCCAAACCCTCTCTTGCTACTGAAATGGGTGTGGAGCCTGCGAAGGCTATGGAAGTAGCGGCCTTGCCTGGCAATTTATCTTCTGTTGTGAATTTATGTCATCTCATGCCTAATTTCTTCTATAGCTTTGTATATGTAGGGTGAAAATATTTCTTTTCCAGGGATGTATTGTGGGCATGCCTTTTTATATATTCTGCGTATGTTGACGTGGAACACTGAAAAAAACCTAATGGGTGCAGGTAATTTATGATAGGTCTTCTAGGCGAAGCAGAGGATTTGCATGTGTTACAATGCGCATCATTGAAGAGGCTGAAGCAGCTATTAAAAAGTTTAATGGCTTTGTAAGTGAGGGAATGTATTCTTTCTTAATTGTTTCCTACTTGTTTCATCTTTTCATAAAAGGATGAATACAAACATTGTTTTCTAAATCCTATTTTTTCACATAATTGATATGGATTTTTAGCTAGTGTTCTAGAAAATGTTATGTCAGGATTGTCTTAGATTGGTTAAGAAAGGAAAGGTATTCAGATTGACTCAGATCAATAAAGATGTGAGCCAATGTGTTCCTAAGCAAAAAAAAGAAAATCAAGGAAATAATGTGTTCCTAAGCATAAAAAAGAAAATCAAGGAAATAATTTGTTCCTAAGCACAAAAAAGAAAATCAAGGAAAAAATGTTAGGAGCTTCATGTGTTTATTTAGTCAATTGTTAGCAGTTTTCTGACTGAACTGAGTTGGTCAGCCTTTTATCAATGTAGGAAATAAATGGGCACAGTTTGAGGGTCAACTTTCTAGAGGTTCCTAGACTACCAAATGGGAGGATCCCAACAAGGTCACCTTCTAATTTTGGTGGCTTTGTTGACAGTCCACATGTCAAGGTTTATGCTGGTAATTTTTCATGGAGTGTAACCTCAGAAGCTCTTAGAGAGACATTCAACGAAAAAGGGAATGTGTTGGGTGAAAAATTTATACAGGATCGTGAAACAGGAAGATCGCAAGGGTTTGGATTTGTTTCTTTCTCATCAGAAGATGAAGTAGAGGTTGCTCTTTTTGAAATGAACGGATTGGTAATTGCTATTATCTCTAGAAATGTAGGAGTTCAATACTGGAGCCAAAGTTGCATATTTTTTTAATCAAATATATCATTTATTTAATTCGACTACGCTTTCACCACCTCCTACGGACGAACCACTAAAGCAGATCACACCATCGAGTAATAGTTGGGAAGATAAACAAGACACCCATAATTTTGGGTGTTGTGGGTGGCCTGGTTCTCGCGTTACTCATCTGTATGCAACACATTACATGAGTACTTTCATGAGCCTTCATGCCAGCATCAAAGGCTCTGGAGGAATCGATCTCGTGAGTTTTAGATATGATTGTTGTATTTATATATATATATATATTGTAACCATTAAATAACTAATATATAGTATGTAATAATATGTATAAGTAAGCTATATGTAATGATTGTTTTAGTATAACTAATATATATTATGTATAAGTAAGCTATAAGTAAGCTAGTAAGCTATTTTGAATATGTCTTACCATGCAACTGAAGGTGAATTTTAATTTTTACTTGTCTTGTTTCTGGGTATGATTCAAAGAGATCATGGGAAAATTGTTGTTACGAGGTCATGAGGTTGAATCACAGGAAGAGAATGCACAGGTTTCTTTGCCCAACAGTGGCAAGGATTTGGCAGAGGCTATAAATGAAATTGATTAGTTGCTTAGGTATTCTCTTGAGAATCCTCGAGAGAGCTTAACAAGCAAGTTATCCCTTTTCCCTCGGATTTTTTTTTTTTTTCAATTTTTGAGATGTCTTTGAATGTAATATCACCTATTACAACTCCTTTCTTGGAAAACAAATATTCAATAAACTATGGTTTGCAGAAAATATCTCAAAGAGGAGGAAACGATGCCTTCAATCATCAAGATCGCTTAGGGTTTATCTTCTAGGGGAGTTGGCTCAAAGGGCATTGTGCGTCAAAACTCCACTTATCCAAGCATCTGCCAGGTTTAATGGTCGAAACCCCACATATCCAAATATGAAAATTATTTTTGTTGTGATCAATTTTTTTCTATACAACACCTGTTGCTTGGCCAAACTGCATACATGTGCAAAGTTGAATATATACTAACATATACACAATGTAAGATGTGCAATACTGTGACATTGGTAGTATCTATTAACTCAATTCTCTGGTTACTCGAAACACATTAACTCAATTTGATTTTTTCCAACAAAAGTTTGTAGACTTAGCTACTTGAATTTCACTTTAAAGATGTATGTTATGAACTATATAGATTTTGGTGTCAGGTGTTTTCTAATTACCCAAACCATAGTTCACAATCAAGTTTTCCAAGAGCATGATCTTCAAGGTCATATTCTCTTTTGGTTTACCATTTTCCAGTGTTGAAGAATAGCAGCATAATAATGGTGAAAGTAAGGATGAGGTTTTGGAGTGCTTTGATCAATGCAGTACTTTGATGGACACAATTCAACTCAAGCAATTTTATATCATGGATTCCTACAGGCTATACTTAATACAACCTCTAGGGTATTTAACATAATCATGTGTGTGCTTGAAGTGCTCCATTCAATTAATATTACTTTTTGTGGGTGTTAAGTATTAGTTTATGTGTGCAGGGATGATGAGGCTTCAATTAGACTTGCAGTATGGAATAAATTGGCCAATGATTATATTTTGGAGTTGTTGCTACCACTAGAGCAATGCTTTGCTCACCCCAAAGGATATATCTCTTTCCTCTCGAGGAGCATAACAAGGTGATTAAATCCTATACCTCATCAAGGGTTTTTGGGACTCTTGATAACGTTGTAGTGGTATGGTTGTTATTTTCACATTGGCATTGCACCATGCATGAGTAAAAATGTAACCATACTTTTTATACTCAATTCTTCTTGGAAACCAAACCATTAGGGGAAAATGTATAATTGTTTCATTATAATGCTTTGGATATCTTTGAAGAGCAATGAAACTCGAGACAACTACAAGCCACCGCAAAGGGTCATGGTTGTTCTCCCATTTTTCATCAAGATTTGAATTTCAACATTCATGGAAATTATTGAAAATGATTATAAATTAAAACTTTTATATTTTTTCCACACTAGGGACTAAGAAAATTGATCAAGATGATTCTTATATATATCTCCATGCTAGCTTATTAGAGACGAGATGGTTCTTTAAAGGCTCTACGGGTGTATCTTTATCATTGTGGTGATGAGGATCTATTTATGGAAAACATAGAAAGAATAACAAGTGGCATTTAGGCCAAAGCTTAAGCATTGATTTGTAAAGTCCTCAAGGATAATGTAAATAGCATCAAGAAGACTACCCAATTCTAGGGAAAAGGTAGAACAACTAGGAGTATAACAAGCCTACCCATTTTCTTGGGAATCAGTTACACAAAATGCCTAATCTTTTAATTCTCTTCAACCACCTGAAAGACAAGAGATCCTTCAATTTATTTTTAGAATCTAATTACACAAAAAGAGGCAAAATCCCATCATTCAAGAAAATGATAGAAAATCAGCGACCTAGACTTTCAACTTTCAAAAGTAATAATAATACACATCCCACTGTAGTTAAAAAAAAAAAACTTTATTTTTCAACATACATACTCCTTGCTAGTAAAAATAAAAATAAGTGAGAAATTTACACTTACAACACTACCTGAAACCAAAATCTTTACTCTTTTACCGTAACTAATCATATAAATTATAAAGAAAGCCTTCTACCAAAGTTGTTTCTACGTTATTTTTTTCGACCGGAAAAAAAGGTCATTAACTGTTTATACATTATGCCCGACACGCTTAAAGGGAAAATGGAGCGTAATAGTTTCAGTCGGCGGTGGAAATGACCAAATTTTTATATAAAGCGTTTTACAAACTGTGAATTGCTTTGGCCAAGATGATTATGACTAAAGGGGAGTATATTTATTGGAAATGGGTATAATTAATGGTTTTTTAATCTAAAATTTTAAAGTCGGTCTTGAAAATGACTCAAGTTTTATATAAACTGTGAATTGCTTTGGTCAAAATGATTTCCCCTAAAGGGTTGTACACTTATTGGAAATGGGCACAATTAATGGTCTTTTAATCTAAATTTTTAATCTAATGGTTAACAATTGAACATGGTCGTCCTCCTAAATCAATGAATGTGATTTATTATTCATAACTTTCTTACATTTATGAATGCATCTATTAACCTGTTTACTTTTTCACATTTACCTAATCATATTAAGTAAGGTCATATGATTGTCAAGTTTAAATGATTAACATAGATTAATATCTATGCAAACCAAGTTTAGATGATTAACTTGCACTACCTCAAACTCATTACCACAAATTACACTTATCATATTCGGAATATATATTCATTTTTTTAATGAAATGTAGCGTGTAATCAACGATTCCAATAATCCAAGTGATGCCCAGTCTCGGAAAATCAAATGTAACCCTGAACTATTAAAAAAAAATCAGATGATCCTACCAGGTGCAAAAGTTAAATATCGAATAAGATGATCTTTACCAGGTGAAAAATTTAAATAGTACTACACAACGCTAACCAGGCTGGCTGATAAGATGATACTACTAGGTGCAAAATTTAAATAGTGACGAATCAAATTATTAAGTCGAAAGGCGTATACCTATTGGAGACGGGCATACTTAATCACCTTTTAATCTAAAATTCTAATCTGATTGCTAACAATTGAAGATGCTGGCATATTCTTAGTCGTCCTTCCAAATCAATGAATGTGATTTACTCTTCCTAACTTCCTTGTATTTTTGAATGCGTCAGTTAACCTGTTTACTTTTTAACATTTACCTAATCATATTAAGAAATTACTGTACCACCATATGATTTCCACGTTTTATTACATGTTTAGTTTATTACATGTTTAGTTCTCACTGCGCCATGGATTTTGGTGAACCTGGTGCTATGAATTTCCATGAACCTAGCGTTTTTTACTATGTTAATTAGGGTTTTTTTAACTACACCCAGAATTTTGCCAACCATAAACCTTTAGACATTCACCGGCTACGAGTTAGCGGTTGTACTAGTTATATGATTTTGATAAAAGAATACAAATCGTGCGCAGAGTATCAATGCAATTCCCTAAATACATTTGCGTTGGGAATAGGAACGGTAATGGTAACTTAACTCAAACTGTCAGTGAATTTTGAAGTCGTAAATACCCATAATGTCAGTGACAGATATTTATTTACTGCAAGTACATAAGATATATAGGGCTGCACCTCTGCATTCTATAAGGAGGTCATATTATTTATGAACAACTTCTTTCATTCGGTGCAGTGCATCGACACAATCTGAGCAAAGTTGTTGCGGATCTAGAACCACGTCGTCTGAGACCAATGCTACGAGCTTCCCCTTCCCACTGTAGCTTATGAAATGCATTACTATCGACTGCGTCAACATTCATTCATTAATTCACGATATGTCTTTACAAATCTGTTGGCAGCCAATCCGCTTTTTTCACTGTTTTATAAAATGCCTACACCAATGTTTTGCAAACATCTATTTTTCGTCGCAATTTTCAAATAAACGACACTTTTATTTTTGCGACATTTGCACATTTACCTTCGTTTTGTTTTCATGACTGTAAGCGTGAAAACTTAGTCTTTCGAAGTCTCATTGGAATCATTATTTGAACTGTCATGATCCTTCTTGTCAATATGCATATTGCACTTACTTTTCACTTATCGTTATGCAGCTGGCAAAACTTTTGAACTATACTCATTGGACATTCTTGTATTGATTGTGTGACTTGGTTTCATTGAGTTTGTAACGCATTGGCATTTGGATTTGCATTTTATTCGATCTACTTGACCATTGGTTTCATGAAAATACATAGGGGTTATGATCAAATATTTTATATATGTCTTTTGATATAATGCCTATGTTAATGTTTTCATAACTATTGGTATGTTGATTATATGAAGACCCTTTGGAACCTTGGTTAAACTATTGATATGAGCTGTTACAATACATTGGTGCATGGTTAAATATTTGGCATTGGTTTCAAATCGTATGTTGATGGTTTAAAAATATGGCATAATGTTTTAATTGCACGCGTTGGTTTATACACTTGCCACTGTTTTCATTGGTCAGCCAAGTGACATAATTGTTGAACTATAGAATAGTGGGTAGAACAGCTATGAAAGCCGGCGGTTGTACCTTGGCAATAACTATTTTGCATGGCAGAGATAAACTCCACCACCTTCGCACGATGCATTTATGCCTATCCCTTATCCCCGTTTACCTTTGTTAGCTCGGGTACCCCTTCCTGCATTTTGCTCCTGTGTGTGCTATGATCCAAACCCTGGGCTTACCATGTGCTCGGCTCCATGGCACCAGTCGTGCGAATCGAGCCAAACGGAAACCAAACCTTGTTAATGTTCGACGATGCCCGGAAGGACTTGGAAGATAACGGATGGCTCACCTTTGTGCAGCGATTTGAGGGTTTTAATCTAATTGTGGCACAACAGTTCGCTCTGGCTTTTGATGGCTGTAGAACCAAGGTGGGCGACATACAAAAGGAAATTGATGAGAAGTTTATTAGTTCTGCTACAGGGTTACCTGCCACAGGCCAGCGTTGGTTCAAGAATTCGAAAGTGGAAGAGGTTCTGTGGCCACTATTGTTCGTCTCCCAAAAGGTCACCTCGTGTGACAAAGGTATGCCCATCTCTGCACTTAAACCATGATGGCATGATACTTTGATGATAGTCAAACAGTTTGTGACCTGTGAAGGTCGATATGGACTTGTGTTTCTCTACCACCTGCGTTTGTTAATGAATTTTATGGGATACCCGTTGAATATGCCCTTTTACTTTCAGCGCAACCTATATAAAATGTCGAAAAGATTTAAAAAGGAGAAGGTTGACAGTAGCCTAGTCCACTATGGACTTATTAAACTTATCATTGTTCATTACTTGAGTTTACACGGTGATAGCTGGAGAGATTTCATCGCTTGAAATGGTTTTGATGATACAGACCCTGTCCAGGTTGACAAGCCTGTGGTAAATGAAACCAAGGTCGGGCCACCCGTGCCCTTCCATATCCTATTGCCCTCTCCTAAGCCTTTGGTCGACCCTACTATTAAATTACTAGACATTGGAACTGAGAAGGTCGAGGCTATAAAGAAACCTATGAGCAAAAAGGCTAAGGCAAACCCTACTGCTAATTCCAAGGGTAAAAAGAACGCTCGACTTATTTCGAGAATGGCTAGGAACAAACCTAAACCCTCTGCTAAGTCAAAGCCTATCGTCCTAAGTGAGGATTCAGACTCTGACGTAGAACGTTTCTTATCCAGTGAGTACCCCTACTCACAGGGCTTATGCCCCGAACCACCTTATGATTTCGTGACGAATCTTCCCCTCTGCCTAAGGAATAACCCTGGCTACCCTGGTATTAAATTGCCTAACGAAAGCCTCAGCAATATGTCCAAACCCTCACCTGCTTTTTCGAAACCCACACAGTTGCCTTGTGACCAATATGATTTATGGTTGGAACGATACTACATCGATGTTCCCCTACTCCAATCGAAAATTCAATCGCTGGAAGATCAAATTGCAGTGTTGACTAGCCAAAGAGACCAACTCCAAGCAACTGATAAGAAGCAGAAGACAACCGGCTCCATCGTTTTCAAGAATGTTGAATCAGCCACAGCTGTTGTCAACTCCAAATTGTCATGATTAAGCCATTTGCTCACCATACAGGTATGGATTTTGATATCGTTTTAGTTTTGTGAGTGACCATGAGTAATATAGTGATTGAAATTTGGTCTTCGAATAGCTCTGTTTATATTTCGAAATGGCTCTGTCATAATGTGTTCATCCTGTATATTTTTCGCTTTGCTAAAAATGAATGGAATTTCGTTTTGGATATATGATTTGATCATTCCTAGTATAGCCATTGATAGATTTTTATTGGATTTGAACGGTCTTCATTTGGATTTGATTTGTTAGTTTGTCTGATTGAGTTAACGAAGTTAATGCTTTGCTTTCAATTCAATTCATTTTGTATCCACTCCGAACAGGAAGTTTTTCACGCTCAATTTAGAATACGATCATGTTTGGATTTGATTTCGTTATGATTCATATGTTGTGATTGGCGAATGATTTCATGAGTTTGGTTGTTACAATCTTTTAATGTGTTGTGTCATATAATTTTCAAAGCTGGAATACAACTCTGTTCGATTTGGATTTGGAAAATACGACTCTGTTTTTATGGAAACAATGCTCTCATTTAAGCCTGTGCAAATGCGCCCGAATCATGGAATGGTTTTGATTCGTAATAACTATGTTAAACTCCAGTTGTTCGATTCGCTTACTGGATTTGTATCATAAATGTTGCTCTGTTTGATTTTAAATTTGCAAAACGAATTGATTGACTTTGTTATCTCTATCAAATTCGGTTATAATTCGTTTGAATGGAACGATTTTGATTAGAGTCAATCGATCTTGTTTGCCTAATTTGTAATAACAAACGATCGGATCCTGTTATGAATTCATTTGAGTCGATCGACTCGTGGTATGAATCGTTTGCTTTATCAATACAGTTACAACGATTTGTAAATGATCTTGCTTGGATTCCATCGTATCTCTTGTTGATAAGGCAGTATAAAAATTGCCCCCGATTTGTTTTGATTATATCGATTTCAAATTGATATCAAACGATTTCACAACTGTTAATTATGATTCTGTTCGTTCGTTTTTGTGGTAACAAAAGAAACAGAGTATGCGTATCTCTATGATGATTTGATTGATTTTGATCCTGTTTGATTTCGAATGGTATAACAATTTCAACTTCAATGATTCGTTTTCAAATAGTTATTGGATGTTAATTGAATTTAATTCTTTAAAAGATTTTCAATTGATTTTAATGTTGATTCTGTGTCTTATTTAGACCAGCTACAGAATCGCAAGATTCTGTAGCTAGTCTGTAGAGTTAGATTTTTACCATTTTATTAATAAAGGATCCTTCTAACTTGTCCATTTTGACCATTTTCAGGTAAATTCGAATTGCATGGGATATGTTGGACAGTCTAGGGGATATTTGTGTGTTTAGTTTTATTGTAGATTCCTAGTTTAGTGAAACTGGGGATATCTTCCCAGATTTATGTAAACAGTTTGATAACTTCCACAGGGAGGTTTTACTCTGTGGAAAAATTATAAATACTTATTATTTTTTGTAATAAGGATCATCCTCACTTGTGGGAGAACCAGGCTATGGATTCCTAATACAAACTGAGACAAGAGTTGATGTTCTGCTACAGCTTTTGCTTTTCATAATATCAATCTTTTGTTTCATGTTTATGCTTATCAATTTGCATTTGATTAGTGACTACTTTAGCTATCATAGTCTTTTGCAAAATGATATGATTTAATTAATATGATCCATGTCTGATTTCTTTCATTAATCTAAAATACAACAATTACTTTGTTCAGTTAATGAATGGCAGATTTATCTTCTTCATCAATTGAACTATTATGTATAGATCTTTGCATACAGGTTTATCTAACTGTGAAGATTTATAAATTATAAGATTGTTGTTATTTTTATGTCTTGTTTGTCCTGTAAATAAACTTAAATAGCACTGCAGCTATCGTTTACGAGAAGCTTCTGGATAATTTGGAGCGGGTTTCCTCCTTCCGATCAGCTAGGACGATTATCATACACAGAACAAATCTGGAGTATTTCTCCAGGTCAGTTTGTGATTATTTTTGTCAATTTCTTTAGTATATTATTAGTATTTTAGTTAGTTATATTTGTAGTTTAGATTAGTGTTTTAGTTTAGTTAGTTTTCTGTTTTATTTCTGTTCATAAAATTATAAAATCAACAAAAACATCTTTCTCTGTCTTAGGGCAAAATATAAATGAGTTTTTTCAGGTTTTATTTAAATCTGTAAATTGTTGATATTGTACATTTTGTGAATAAGTTATATTTCAGTTAGTAGTTAGATAGTTTATTAGTTAGAGTTAGTATAGTAGTAGTTAGTAGATTATATATATATATATATATATATATATATATATATATATATATATATATATATATATATATATATATATATATATATATATATATATAGTTAGATTAATTTAGTTTGTTTAATAATTAGTTTTAGTTTAGTTTGTTTAATAGTTAGTTTTAGTTAAATTAGTTTATTAGTTTGTTTTAGTTTAGTTTGTTTTTAGTTAGATTAGTTATTGTAGATTAGTTTTCTTTTTTTGTTTTCTTAGGACCTTAGATCGGCTAATGGAGCCGCTAAACCCGTCAGGGTGGTTCATCCCAAACGGCTTGGGTTATTAGACAACCCCGGACCGGTTCCACTCTCTCAGTTGACGGACGATCAATTTCGCCCGTCAATAAAATCCAAATACATATATAGGTGTAGATCAAACAAGGCCAGATAATGTGAGTAACGTGATTATCACAGAATTCAATTTCCTCTGTCGGACCAATCACGTTAGAGAAACCCAACGTTGTGCTCGTATTTAACTTGTTGGATATGTACTCCACCAACTGCCATTCCAGATTTTGCTCGATCAATATCATGTGAACGGAAAGCTCTATGCAATAGTATTAACAATATCATGTGAACGGAAAGCTCTATGCAATAGTATTAACAATATCAATATATACGTTGTAAGCTCTATGCAATAGTATTGACCTACTCAGATTCTAAAATAGTGGCTGCATATAATGCAGGAGTACAATTGATTCATCGCACCCTGTAGGGTTACTGAATTCTGCCAACATGTTCGATGTTACAACATCCCTTGGATGGCCATGGACCCACTGTACCTACATGCTTTTCTTCTTGTCTTCAGCCAAAAAAGGAGTGAAGTCATGTTTACAATTCTTAAACACGGAATTACAACTTTCAGCCCATCTCCTTTACTTCTGAACATGTAATTGAATGTACACCATCAATTTTGCCTACTAGACAGTAAACACTGAAGAAAATAGTGTGGCCAGGCAACATAAAGTCGTTTCTTAAAACAGGCTTGAATATCCGATTTCTTAGAATGATCGTTGTGTCTATAATATATCCACCCAACAATTTGACTAGGAGGTATACATACCATCTACTTAATTTGTGGAAGGTAGATGGTGAGGTTGAGCTACTTAATTTGTGGAAGGTAGATGGTGAGGTTGAGCTCTAGTATGGGCAAGATTCACTCACACAAAAAAATGTTATGATAACTAAATCCAAAAGGATCACCTAGGATACTTTTGTATTTGACAATAATAGCTTGGAGGAGGTGTCTTTGTACAAATATCTTAGAATTTATATTCACCACAAGCTCAATTGGAACTATAACATTGAGAAAAGGATAGTGGAAAGCTTATTATGGGCTTGAAAACAATTGTAAATGCGGACCTTTGGGTTTGGGATAAAAAAAAATCATCTCTATCCTCCTCATAGAAGCAAGCATTTCCCTAGTTGAGAACATTGTTATGATTATCTACCTAATTTACAAGATCAAGATAAACAACATGGATGACAAAGGGCTCCCCAAAATTTCTTCAAACTCTAGCCAAAACCACCATCGGCGGCGTTGGATAATATTCAAAACATCATGGGATGAAATAATCTACCATCTTTGTGACACTAAGAGGGTAGAAGATGAAAATCATTTCCTCTTAGATTGCCCTCCCTATACCTGTGATGTCCCCCAACCCAACTCAGGGACATTACAGTGCAGAATACTCATAAAAATGAAATTTATGCTAACTAATTTAGTTCTTTTACACAAATTAAAAACATATTTAACTATTGTTCGCTATCATTACATTGATGCATCTGCAACATACTAAAATAAACATGAATGCAGCTAATAAACTTCATTACATCAACATATAAAATTCCTTCTCATACATAGAGTTTATGCACAACAATTAAAACTCATAATACAACAAAAACCAGATAAAACACTTATCTCTTAACAATAGTTTTGCAACCAGCTGCTTGGGATGAACGTACTGTAGACTAATTGTTCCAAATCTCAACAGCCAGTCACCCCCGAGCTAATGATGCAGACCTCCTGTCCTAAATCCATTTCTGCAGTCTTATGTTGTGAACTGCATTTCCAACCCCGAAAAAGGGCTCCCAAGGATCATCTGATCTTTCCTCCAATTCAATCACTGATAGGATCGAGTTCTGTCTACTGTGCAATTTTTGCACATCTCTTTGATACATGCCTCCCTTCAATTCAACCTGATCCTGCAATTAATAGTCTCTGCGACCAAGTACTTAACACAATGGTGCTAACCCTTTTCGTTCGTTCTACCTATCCCTGCATATGACCACAAGTGTTATTACAATGACGTTGAAACTAATTCCTAGGATCGATTTGAACGCTCACTTATCTAATGGCCTTTTTGCACACGACCATTCCCATCACCATGGCTTAACACACAGCGTAAACCATGTCCTCCTCAACTAGATTGAAGAATCTATGCTTCCAATCCATGTGACTGATGGCTATGACCCCGACTTAATCCTTCAGTGCTAACCTATTCATCACAGATCCACAGTCATGATTGAATAATTTCGTGGAGATCGATGGCTAGGAGGGATTGCGAAGTCACAAGTTGCACGATGTTTAAACCCGTCGACGATTTTCGCGATCGTTGTTAAACCTCGGATCGACGACAACCGTTGATCTACTGGTCGACGAGATCGACGATTCTCTTGGATTGCAGAGTATGAACCTGCACGGATGTTATTTACAACCCTGATATCCGTAATTGTTTTTCGTCATTGACCTGTTCTTTGTTGATCTGTGGATCTGGACTTGATCAATCATTGACTTATTGATCGGACGATTCGGATCTTTCCTTCCCAATCATCCGACGGCTACTGTACTTTGACCTTCCGCATACGCTGTGAGCATTCTCTCTCTTGCTCTAAGGGTTACAATGTGCTTGAATCTTCATTGAACGGTTCTTGTTGCTCTCGCCTTCTTGAGGTTTATGCATTGCATAATGTTCTTTATGAACTCTGATAAATTTTTCTCCTTGAGCTTCATTCCAGCTATCTTCAGTGTGAATCTTGAAGCGTTATTCCTCCTAAGCTTCGCCACGATACTTTTATGGATCTCTAATCCTAAGGATGATCAACGATTATCCAGATCTTTTCTCTCGGCTCTATAACAAAACTTAATACCTGCAAACACACCTTTATCCTATAATTATTCACACAACTTAACATACATGGGTTCCTTGATCATGAGACAGAGACACTTATTTTTCATCGAGATATACGATGCATAGATCTTCTCAAACATAGAATTCGTATTCATCAAACGATATATCTCTTTCCTCTCGAGGACCATAACAAGGTGATTAAATCCTATACCTCATCATGGCTTTTTGGGACCCTTGATAACGTTGTAGTGATATGGTTGTTATTTTCACATTGGCATTGCACCATGCATGAGTAAAAAGGTAAAGATACTTTTTATACTCAATTCTTCTTGGAAACCAAACCATTAGGGAAAAATGTATAATTGTTTCATTATAATGTTTTGGATTGCTTTGAAGTGCAATGAAACTCAAGACAACTACAAGCCACGACGAAGGGTCATGGTTGTTCTCACATTTTTCATCAGATTTGAATTTCAATATTCATGGAAATTATTGAAAAGGATTATAAATTAAAACTTTTATATTTGTTCCACACTAGGGACTAAGAAAATTGATCAAGATGATTCATATATATATCTCCATGCTAGCTTATTAGAGATGAGATGGTTCTTTCAAGGCTCTACCGGTGTATCTTTATCATTGTGGTGATGAGGATCTATTTATGGAAAACATAGAAAGAATAACAAGTGGCATTTAGGCCAAAGCTTAAGCATTGATTTGTAAAGTCCTCAAGGATAATGTAGAGAGCATCAAGAGGACTACCCAATTATAGGGAAAAGGTAGAACAACTAGGAGTATAACAAGCCTACCCATTTTCTTGGGAATCAGTTACACAAAATGCCTCATCTTTTAATTCTCTTCAACCACCTGAAAGCCAAGAGATCCTTCAATTTATTTTTAGAATCTAATTGCACAAAAAGAGACAAAATCCCAGCATTCAAGAAAATGATAAAAAAACAGCGACCTGGACTTTCAACTTTCAAAAGTAATAATAATACATATCCCACTATAGTTTAAAAAAAAAAATCTTTATTGTTCAACATACATACATACATACTCCTTGCTCGTAAAGATAAAAATAAGTGAGGAATTTACACTTACAACACTACCTGAAACCAAAAGCTTTACTCTTTTACCGTAACTGATCATATGAATAAAGAAAGCCTTCTACCAAAGCTGTTTCTACGTTATTTTTTTCGACCGGAAAAAAGGTCATTAACTGTTTATATACGTTATGCCCGACACGCTTAAAGGGAAAATGGAGCGTAATAGTTTCAGTCGGCGGTGGAAATGACCAAAGTTTTATAGGAAGCGTTTTACAAACTGTGAATTGCTTTGGCCAAGATGATTATGACTAAAGAAGATGATTATGACTAAAGGGGAGTATATTTATTGGAAATGGGTATAATTAATGGTTTTTTAATCTAAAATTTGAAAGTAGGTCGTGAAAATGACTCAAGTTTTATATAAACTGTGAATTGTTTTGGTCAAAATGATTGCACCTAAAAGGTTGTACATTTATTGGAAATGGGCACAATTAATGGTCCTTTAATCTAAATTTTTAATCTAATGGTTAACAATTGAACATGGTCGTCCTCCTAAATCAATGAAAGTGATTTATTATTCATAACTTTCTTACATTTATGAATGCATCTGTTAACTTGTTTACTTTTTTACATTTACTTAATCATATTAATTAAGATCATATGATTGTCAAATTTACATAATTAACATAGATTAATATCTGTACAAACCAAATTTAGATAATTAACCTACAATACCTCAAACTCATTACTACAAATTACACTTATCATATTCGAGATAAATATTTTTTAATAAAATGTAGCCTGTAATCAGCAATTCCAATAATCTAAGTGATGCCCAGTCTCGGAAAATCGGACGTAACCCTGAACTATTAAAAAAAAATCAGATGATCCTACCAGGTGCAAAATTTAAATATCGAATAAGATGATCTTACCAGGTGCAAAATTTAAATATTACTACAACGCTGACCCGGCCGGCTGATAAGATGATACTACTAGGTGCAAAATTTAAATAGTAACGAATCAAATTATTTATTACATGTTTAGTTTTCACTGCGCCATGGATTTTCGTGGGCCTAGAGTTTTTTACTATATTAATTAGGGTTTTTTTTAACAACGCCTAGAGTTGTAACGATCATAAACCTTTCGGCATTCATCAGCTGCGAGTTAGGCCGTGCTAGTTTAAATATTACTAGGTGTAAAATTTAAATATTATTACAACGCTGACTCGGCCGGTTGATAAGATGATACTAGTAGGTGCAAAATTTAAATAGTGATGAATCAAATTATTATGCCTAAAGGCGTACACCTATTGACAATGGGCACAATTAATCACCTTTTAATCTAAAATTCTAGTCTGATGGCTAACAATTGAAGATGCTGACATATTTTTAATGGTCTTCCCAAATTAATGAATGTGATTTCCTCTTCATAACTTCCTTGTATTTTTGAATGCATCCTTTAACCTATTTACCTTTTAACATTTACCTAATCATATTAAAAAATTACTGTAGCACTATATGATTACCATGTTTAAATGATTTAACTTTGAATTTAGCACGCTGACTATAGACTCATTTTCTGATTGTATTTTTTGAATAGCTATGCTAGATTATTACATGTTTAGTTTTCACTGCGCTATAAATTTTTCATGGACCTGGTGCTATGGATTTTCGTGGACCTAGCGTTTTTCACTATAATAATTAGGGTTTTTTTTAACTACGCTTTCTAATTTAAACCTTTTTGCATTCACCAACTGCGAATTAGCGGCCGTACTAGTTATATGATTTTGATAAAAGGGTACAAATCGTGCGCAGAATATCGATGCAATTCCCTAAATACATTCGCGTTGGGAACAGGAACAGTAATGGTAACATAACTCAAACTGTCAGTGAATTTTGAAGCCGTAAATACCCATAATTCAGTTCAATGCCCAAGATCATTAAGAGCAACTTTGAACTAATAACAATGTCAGTGACAGATATTTATTGACGCTGGGCATGTTACAGGATTGCGTGTGGGTGTCGGCGAGTCGCCCTACTTATATTCCATAACTATGCTATGCTAGTACATAAGATATATAGGCCTGCACCTCCGCAGGCTATAAGGAGGACATATTATTTATGAACAGCTTCTTTCATTCGGTGCAGTGCATCGGCACAATCTGAGCAAAGCTGCTGCGGATCTGGAACCACGTCGTCGGAGACCAATGCTACGAGCTTCCCCTTCCCACTGTAGCTTATGAAATGCATTACTATCGACTGCGTCAACATTCATTCATTAATTCACGATATGTCTTTACAAATCCAAATACATATATATATAGGTATATCAAACAAGGCCAGATAACACTCACAGTGTGGTTTACGTATGCAGTGGGAATAATGTGAGTAACGTGATTATCACAGAATTCAATTTCCTCTGCCGGCCCAATCACGTTAGAGAAACCCAACGTTGTGCTCATATTTAGCTTGTTGGATATGTACTCCACCAACTGCCATTCCAGATTTTGCTCGATCAATATCATGTGAACGGAAAGCTCTATGCAATAGTATTAACAATATCAATATATACGTTGTAGGGATACCTTGGTTGCCAAGGATGTCGCTAAGGCAAATGTCAGCGAGGACTCGAAAGATGACTTTTTAATCCTTGCCGTACTTCTTGTCGTTCGACAGTAATCCAGGGGATCTTCGTAATGAACCATCGGTAACGGGAACAGCCAAAAGCCTAGTTTGTTACCCCACATTGCTTGTGTTGGATTTTTCATATTGCTAGCAAGATTCTGTCAGTAATTCCCAAACAAATCATAACTACCTCAAATGTTATTGAGGTGAATCTWTATACTTCAAATGTTAAARTAATGGCTTCAGATGAGGATTACCTTGAGCATTGGAGACCGCCGGGTATTAACTGCAACTAGTGCTCTAACACGCAAGTTTGATGGAAGGCAATATTCGTGATCTGCCCTTCCGTCCCTATTTATGGCTGTTTTCGCTGGAACTCGGAGATTTCATAAAATAATCGAAACAAACAATTCTCTGAGTGTGAAAAACGAAAATGAAAATGGAGTATATGTCATTAAAGCAAGCACGATCATTAAAATTAAGAAATTAAATACAGGCAACGTACTTGTAGTATTGCGCCTGCTAAGATAACGCACAAGTCCTGCAGAAATGACTCCCATCATAACATCGTTCAAAGTCTACATCAATAAATATTCACACATTAGTGCCTGTAACTTCTTGTCCTGTCTCATCAGAGGCCTGATGACCACAGATTTGTATTCATTTATAAAACAACAGAATGTACGATGCAAATCTCAAAGAAATGGACCACTTCGCTTACTCCGTTCACAGCCTTCTTGACCGAGAGTATATCCACCATGTCGAGAGTAACGTGAGCCAGGCGCTTTGAGTTACAAAATGTCGTCTCAGTAGCGTTTTCTCTCAATGGATTCACATCTTTCTTCCATAAAACAGTGGCAACATAATCGAGGATAGCTAACAGTGTGATCCAAAATGCTGCAAGCCAACCGTAAACGGTCAGAAGAGTGCTTGATATTTGTTTGTCTCTGGACTTGTTCTGTTCTGGAATGGTGGGTAGGAATTTGGGATCAGAGGCTTTGCGTGTGGAGATAACAAGAAGAGACAACAGAGACACACAATCTCCTAGAGAGTGATGGATTCTGAATACCAGGCTGGCAGCTGCCTCTTCTGACTTTGCATTCAAGACATGGACTTCCCACAGAGGTCTGGATGGATTCAGTGGAGGAGCAGTTGCAAGAGAAGCTGTGTATTCATTCACAAAGCCTGGATTCTTTGTAAAGGAAGGATCAAGGAAGGGGACAATCACATGATCATTTATATCTACCTCTATCAGAGACCATTTCAAAGTTTTGTGCCCGTCCCTTCTCTGCAACCAAAAGGCATATCAGAACATTACTTTCAGATCAAACTAAATGAAAAACCAACACAAGACCATGGAAGATACAACTCTACACTAAATGATGTGCATTTCAACAAAATAATGAGAAGGGATACTGACTAAAATGCTCGAAAATCTCTGGTGCTGCGCCAGAGTATTTTGAAGTGAAAACTTCAAGGATACAACGTCGATATCTTTCTTAAATCCCACAATGCTAAAGATATAACTATGCAATAACCTCCCAGTGGTCAGGCAGGCGACTGGACTCAGTGGTTCTTCATATGATCGTTTTCCATCTGGTAACTTCGGCTTATCCTTGGGTATAGACAAGTAGTTTAAACTGCCTTCCTCGCCTGTCTTCTTGACAACAACCTCTCTGAGCTGATGATGCATCAGCATGTTGCCTTGATCGAAACCATTGCTCGTCTGATTAGTATTCCTCATCGTGTAGTGGAGAGGAGGTCGATCGCTTGGAATAGGGTTGAATGAACTACCTACTGCTTGAATCACCGTCCCTTGATCCAATTCTAAAATAGCTTCCTCTTTATATAGGACTCTGGGAGTTTAAAGGCAATGTTTAAGCTATGTAAAATCTAAATCAGCCCGCTTTCGCCTGAATCCTGTGATTGACATAATTGCAAAATCTTCTTAAAATATTCTAAAACCTTTGGTCGCACTTATTTTCTCAAATAATAAATGACGGAATTGCAATTTAGAATTTCCATCAAATTTAACGTAGGAAAAGTAACTAAAAACTCTAGCTGAAGACACCGGGGAGTGAGGCGTTTTAACTACAATTTAGCTGACGCCATGTTTCAGAAATAGTTACCAAAAACAGCGGAGGTTGAGGCGTTTTAGCTAGAGTTTAGCTCGCGCCATGTTTAAGATGAACTCGTGGCGAGATGGACCAGCAGGCAATCTTTTGATTCGGATAGAGCGTAGAGGTCCCTTGAAAGGATCGAGATTGGTCGTTGCAATACGCAAAGAATTTTCAGAGGCTTCCACATGTGGCACAACCACTTTCTATTCTTCTAAAATGGTTTTTTAGAAGATTCCGGATTTAGTATTGACCTCTAAAACTGTGGGTGCATATAATGCAATGGTACATTCGATTCATCGTACCCTGCAGGGTTATTGAAGTCTGCAAACGTACCCGATGTTACAAGATAGCTCCGGACTCGGATGGCTATGTTTTTTTAAGTAGTTTATGTAAAAAAAAAAAAATGGGGTAAAATCCCGTCAGATTTTCAGGGTAACCTGAGTTTAGCATGGATTAAAGTTTTACTCATTTCAAAACCTTACTCTATGGGTTTTGTTCCATTTTAAACCAATTTAGATTCTCAGAAAATGGATCAGAGTTAGCCAGAAATTTATACAGGAAAAATAACTTGGGAAGGAAAATTTCTACAGGAAAAATAACTTGTGAAGGAAGATTGCTCCAAAGTTAGCCCACTCCTATGTTTTTTCAATTTTGCTTCATCTTGCGTGTGAGACTGTTTTTTTTTTAATTGAGTAGGCTTCCTTCCAGATTTTCATGAGTAATCTGAGTTTTGCATGGATCAAACTTTCATGCATTTCAAAATTTACCCTAGAGGTTTTGCCCCAGATGCTGAGAAAATCAATCAGAGTTTTGAATTGGCTGGAAATTTAAAAGCTGGTGGCGGAAGAACTTGTAGAAAAAGTAACTCACTAGGGAAGATTGCTCCCACCTAGGTAATGGATACAGAATGTTTTTTTGGGATGTGTAATTAATTTCCATTTTTATTTGATGATGATGATGATGATTAACGTCCACTAAGACCTAATTGGTCTATCGCACCTTAAGAGGGTAAGTGATTACTTGTGATTCTTTAGAATTTTGTTTCTATGCTCAAAAAACATTAAGAGAAGGTTTCCAAGATCACCATACTTTTGTTGAGTTAAGAGGTTAGGAAGGTTGGTAGTGTGATCAATATTTTGAAAATGAGATCTAATATGGGTATAGGCTGGACAATCTAAGAGAAAGTGTTTTTCATCTTCAACCTTCTTAGTGTCACAAAGGTGACACACTCTTTCATCCCATGGAGTTTTAGGAATTGACCAACGCCCACTTTGATCTTCTAGATTAGGGTTGATTACATCTTTATAATACCTTAATTTTCTTTTTCCCTCTAACTCTTTATCACACCACATTTTTTCCTTAAATTTTGATTTGAGGTTTTTTTTTAATAGTATCTTTATTCTGTAAAATGGTTTCTTCCATTATTCCCCAATAGTTTAGCCAAGATTGGGTGTCTTTATGCCATCCTCGCTTGAGTACATGGTGGTTATGACTTGATTTGGAAGCAATTTTAGGTAGCCTCTTGTCTTCCATGTTGTTTAACTTGTTCTTATACATTAGGTATCTAGTCATAGCCATGCTCTCAATAGGGGAGAGGCTAGTTTCTACGAGGAGGATGGGAT
>ML777150.1:543359-619284 GCA_009831015.1 Picea engelmannii
GTTCTACCTTTTGGGGGTTTTCTGGTCAATTTTACTCTAAATCAGGTTATGAATGGTTGGATTTGCAGATTTGAGTGGCTAACATAAAATAGAGATTTGAGTGGCTAATATAAAATAGAGATTTTGTCCAAATTTGCTCTAAATTCGTGCTAGAAAACCCAAAAAATAGAACTTTTAGCCAACACCGAAAAAAATAAGTAGAAATCAATACTTATGATTATTAAACATGCATAGTAGGTAGTTGGGGTTCTCTGTGAATTCACAAAGCTTTATGATTAATAAACATACATTTATAGTAGTTAATTGGGGTTGTGGGTGAATTGGCAAAGCTTTATAATTATTAAACATACATTTATAGTAATTAGTTGGGGTTGTAGGCGAATTGGCAAAGTTATTTTTTCTAGAAAGAGGTTTTAGATTCAGAAATTATAAGAAGCTTTGTGTTTAAATCTATAATTGAAAAATAATTTATACTAAATAAAATTTTCATTAAAATAACTAAATCTAAATACAAATTATAAGTATTATAAATATTGAAAAATGATTTACACTAAATAAATTTTGTTGTCCAAATAACTAAATGTAAATACAACTTATTGATCACTAATAACTAACTTAAACCAAAATAAGCATAAAAATAAATAAATAACCATATACCCAACACATACATGTTAATAATTACATATACATCATCAACTTTGTCCACATAAACAAACACATAAATATATATCTATGTATCCAACTCCTCCTTTCCTTTTTAGCAGATAAGTGAATATACATCATTAATTTTGCAAACCTCATCAAAGCAGGAAGTAATTATTATTGTCTACTCATGGAAATAGTGTGGCCGACCAGCCGTTTCTGCCAAACAATGTAATTACGCGCTCATGTAGGTAGCGCGGCTTCGGATGACATGAATATAATTTTCCGTATTTTCAGAAATGAAACTCTTAGACATTAGAGTTGTGTGGTCAAGCAATATAATAATTTTTTTGGTTGGTGAAATTAATAATTCGGGTGGGTTGTGTGTAAGCCACCTTACATAGACTGTGTTTTAATAATAGTGTACTCTATGATCCATGAATCAAACGATATAATATTATTAATAATTAATATAAAAAAATCCAAAGTGAAGATGATAAAAAAATTAAGATTTTACATATATGTTAAATTACTACTAGACGATTTCAACTTTTGTTAAATTAGTAGTAGATGTCAAGTTTTGTTGTTAAATTAGTATAAGATGTCAAGTTTTGATGTTGAAATGATTATTATTATTTTTTTTAAACTTTAAAAAATAATAAGATAATAAGATGTTGTATAAATATTTTTTGTTAAATTAGTAGAAGATGCCAACTTTTGTT
Organism: Picea engelmannii; assembly: GCA_009831015.1. Taxonomy (NCBI): domain Eukaryota; kingdom Viridiplantae; phylum Streptophyta; class Pinopsida; order Pinales; family Pinaceae; genus Picea; species Picea engelmannii. The sequence goes on from ML777150.1 coordinate 544,724, forward strand.
GTTGAAATGATTTTTTTTTTTTTTTTTTTAACTTTAAAAAATAATAAGATGTTATCTAAATATTATGTGTTTTGGTTTTTTAAGCCAAAATTAAACTACATGAATTATAACAAATATTTATAATATAATCTTATTTTAATAAAGTTGGTGTTAAAAGTAGCCTAAATTTTTAATTTTAGTATGGTGTATAATAAAAATAATCATGTAAACATTTATGACGCCTAATTATTATACTTATTTTTACATGTAGAGTGATAAAGAAAATGTTAAAATTATGTTATCATTTATAAATTCATTATTTAGGATAATGGTAAAGGAATCACTAATATTTTTATATTTTATTAGTAATATGGAAAGTCATTATTTAGGTCTGTTTATTAGTCTACTAAATTGTTTTTTGGGGGAAGAGAAATTTATAAATTAAATTTTTGGGGAAGAAGGATTTATAAATTAAAAATATAGATTTGTTCAAAAATATTCCAAAATTTGTTAGATTAAAAATATTAAATAAATATTAAATATTAAAAAAAGATAAATCAAATTTAATTTTAATAAATGTTAATCTTTTGGGTTTTTGGGAGTACTTGGTAGAATTTTGGGATGTAAATTTGGACAAAATCTCTATTTTCTGTTGTTTAAATTGTTTTTCTGAATGCATAAATGGATTTAGCGTGTAGAAAAACTTCTAAGGTACTCGATTACACAAACTTAGCCACTCAAATAAATTGTCTTTGTGAATGCATAAATGGATTTAGCGTGTAGAAAAACTTCTAAGGTACTCTGATTACACAAACTTAGCCACTCAAATCTACCGGTCCAACCATTCATCACCGGATTTCTAACAAAATCAAAGGGAAAAAGTGACCAGAAAACCTCCAAAAGGTAGAACGTTTATACTACTACATTAACTATTATATTTGAAATTTTAAAATTGAATATTTTTCTAGTAATAAATAGTTTTTACAATTTTTATATTTCATAAAATAAATAATATAAAAATTCTAAACAAATAAATATTTAAATTAAAGAGAATAACATAATCAAGTAAATTAAATTATTTTTTATGAAAATTAATTATTAATTAATATAATTACATTTAATTAAAAAAAGACTATGTTGATATTAATTATGCATGGTGTTGCGCTAGGTTAGGGTTAGGGTTTATGTTGTTCTGATTCCCTTGACCGCCCCTACAGGGGCTTCATGACTCTGAACAAGGGAGGGCTGCGAGGCCCCTCCTACAATGAAGCAACGACGAACAAAAACAATGGAGGAGGCTCCAGACGCCCCACTTTCGAGCCTCCTCCAGATCTTCACTCATAGTTATTATCCGAGGGAACATTCAAGGACAAAGAAATCGATATAGATTCAGGGAAAACGTTGATATCAACAAGTGTGTCACGACCATGGCTACTGGGGAAATACATTCCCCAAGCACCACAAGCCCCGAAATACATCATCAACACACCCCAGATCGAGGAACATAAACAATATATGAGAGATTATGCCTTAGTGGGAAAATTTCTAGGGCTTTGGCCCTCAGAACGTGTCCTGATTAAATGGATACATCAATGGTGGAAGCCCAAGGGACACTATGATCTACAACTGGGTTCCAAGGGTTTCTTCACCATTATCTTGCATAACCTAGAAGACATGAATCACATCTTCAACGGAGGGTCGTATTTTTTCAACTCATCGGGGCTCCTCTTGAGGTTTTGGACAGAGAAATTTAGCCCTGAAACAAAAGACTTTGCGCATGCCCCAGTATGGATCAGACTATACTCCTTGCCGTAGGAGTTCTGGTTGGAAGAGTTGTCGGTCGGCATAGGCAACACCATTGAAGTGTATGTCAAATCCTCGGAGGCCACGAAACAAAGAAGATACACCTCCTATGTGCGCAACTGAGTCTACCTAAATATAACCAAGCCGCTCCCAGGATCTATTTCCCTAGAATATCACAATGAGGACTGGCTGCAAACCATTGATTATGAACACATTATGTTTCGATGCAGAAAATGTCATGAGCATGGGCATCTCTTCAGGGACTGCCCCCTCAATGCAACAAACAAAGATGGTAACCAAGAGGCCAGAAAAATCAAAGATGGCTTCATTCAGGTGCCTAGAAAGCGCAAACACGGAGGACAGAAGCAGTTAGCCTAGGAAAACAAAGATCTGACCACCAACAATCAATATGAGATTCTACAAAATCAACTAGAGAACCTGTCATCCTCACAGGCTACGCCGATAGAGAAAACACCCCAGCAAGAAAGACAAGGGAAAGCTGGGGAAGCCCTAGATCCGAACCTTTCGACTTCCCCAACCTGCTCCAACACTAAAACCATGGATCAAACAAAAATTGAGGATGGAGATGTTGAGATGGACCTAGAAGAGAAAGAACTGGCATATGTCGATTTGGAGCATCTGGAACACGCTTATCGGCACCAGAAACTCTACACCACACCCCCAGATCAACTCAAAAAAGCTCACAAGGTCTTCCTCAATTCCTCAGCAGGATCCATCACCAGATCCAGCACAGGATTGGGAATACAAGGAAATACGCAGAAGGAACAACGCAAACCTCAGAAGAATGAAAAGAAAAGAGGAAGGAAATCAACGAGAAAGCTCATACAAGAGATAGGACACTTCATGGTGAACTCTGATCAAATCCATCTCATCTCGGACAGCTTCCCCCCCCCTCCCCTCCCCTTCCTCATCATGAAGATCATCTCCTGGAATATACGAGGTCTCAATGGTCGTAGTAAGCAACAACTGCTATAATATCTGATCATAGTAGAGAAACCAGACATAATGATGCTCCAAGAAACAAAGTGTGCCACTGAAGACATGGACAAGCTTCTCTCATACTGCTGGAAGCAAGGGAAAGTGATATCCACGATGGCCACAGGCACAACCAGGGGTCTAGCTCTACTCTGGGATCTAAGCTCAGTCACTTTGGAAAAAAAATTCACAATGGTCCATCTCGGTAGCCTACCGACTCATTGGCTCCAACAAACCAGGCTACCTCACAAATGTCTATGGACCGACCAACTCTAGGGATAAGCAAGCCTTCCTTCAGAATCTGGAGTACCTGGCTATCCTAACCGAGGGGAACAGATGGATTTTAGGAGGAGACTTCAACATGATTCACAATTTGGACGAGAAAAGGGGAGGAACAAGGCGTCTGGAACCAGAATCTGGAGATTTTCAGAATATCATAGACAACTCAAACCTCATTGACTTAGAAACCTCCAATGACACCTTCACCTAGAAAAACCGAAGAACATGAACTCATCAAATAACTTGCAGGATGGATTGTTTTCTACTCACAGACTCCCTCATGTTGGAAGGCACAGCTCTGGAGGCGAGCATACTAGATATTCATGGATCGGATCACTGGCCTATCCAGCTATGGCTGGACATACCAACCACCCTGGGAAGAAAACCCTTCAGGCTGGAACAGTTCTGGCTTAGTCACCTAGACTTTCAACAGAAGGTCCATTCTTGGTGGAAGGAGGCAGAGGTACCTTACGACTCCAAGATGTACCACTTCCAACAAAAACTTAAAAATTTCAAGCAGCAACTCAAGATCTGGAACAAACACACCTTTGGCAACATCTTCGAGGCCCAAAAGCAACTTACGACTCAAATGAGCACTATACAATGAAAAATCTGGGAGAAAGGGATCTCTGAAGACCTCAAGGCACAGGAAGCAACAATAGGCCAACAACTGGAAGAAAGGAAAGCCCAAAAAGAGATCCTGTGGTGACAAAAATATCGATCCAATGGCTTAAGGAGGGTGATCGAAACACCAAGTTTTTCCATAGGTCCACCCTTCAATGAACACACACAAATTGCATCACACAGTTAATTTCCAACAATGGACAAATCATTTAAGCCCATGACGACCTGAAGGAGGAAATGGTTGCCTATTACAAAAATCTCTTGACAAAACCTCAGAAGAACAGATCTCAAGCCATCACCAAGGTCACGCAGCACATACCCACCTTAATCACGCAGGAATCGCTCTGCTTCGGCCCGTCACTCTCGAGGAAGTCGACCATGCGCTATAGGACACCCCCAAAGGGAAGGCCCCGTGACCGGATGGCTTCACCAACAACTTCTTCCATCACTGTTGGCAAATGATCAGGGAGGAGGTATGGGAAATCATCGAAGACTCCAGGGTCTCAGTGCAGGACCTCCCGACCCTCAACGCAACTTTCCTCACCCTTATTCCCAAAGAGAAGCACGTCAATCATCCTAAGCAATTCAGGCCAATCACTCTCTGCAACGTCATCTACAAGCTGCTAACCAAGGTTATCGCAAGAAGACTTAATCCTATCCTCCCCTTGATCATCTTTCCGGATAAATCAGGCTATGTGGAAGGTAGGCAAATTCTGGACAGTGTCATCTTAGCGTGATATACTCCCTACAAAAGACCTGCACGCCAGGTATGCTCTTAAAACTGGATCTTTCCAAATCTCTTGACAAGTTAAGTTGGGAGTACATATGTGTGATTCTCCTTTCCTTTGGATTTGCCCCCTCTAGGGTCGATTGGATCTTGAACCTCACCTCCTCTGCCTTCTTTTCAATTTTGGTCAATGGTGTCCCTTCCCATCCCTTTTCCCCCTCTAGAGGAATCAGACAAGGTGATCATCTTTCCCCTTTCCTTTTTATTATCATGGCAGATAGTCTCAGTTTCTCCATTCAGGCGCCATAGAAAACAAAGCACTGGCAGGCCTTCCACTGCATGGCATGAATCCTCCGATCTCTCACAACCAATTTGTTGATGACACTCTGGTGATGGGCTCCCCCACAGTCTCGGAGGCCCACTCCTTGCTCCCCATCCTTCAAATTTTTTGTGATGCCTTAGGCTTGGAAATTAACAATAACAAGTCCCAAATCTTCTTTTTCAACACCCCGGCTCTAATTCAATGCCATATCTCTGAAATCTTGGTTTTCACCTGAAGCTCCCTTCCATCCAAATACCTTGGTATCCCCCTATTGGACAACTCCCTCAGGAATAGTTCGTGGGAACACCTACTCTCCTCCTTTTAAAAAAGACTCACCTCTTGGACCTATCGAGCTCTCAATCTCCCTAGCCGCCTCATTCTCCTCAAGGTCATGCTTCAATCCTTGCCTGTTTATACCTTCTCAGCCCTTTCCACCCCTAACTTGGTCCTTAACGCTATCAAAACCTTGCAGAGAAACTTTTTTTGGCAAGGCATCAAAATAAGGAAAAAGTTGGCACTGATCAGTTGGGACAAGCTCTGCAGACCCAAAGCTCAAGGGGGGCTGGGATTAAGGGACCCTTCAACCATGAACAAAATCCTGAGCACAAAGATTTGGTGGAGATCGTTGAAAAGGCCTCAAGACCTTTGGGCCAAACTCTGGAGAAGAAAGGACACTCCTAACATGCAGAAAGAAACCTAATAAGATGGAATAAAGATAACCCATGCTCCCTAATTTGGACAACATCCAAGCACAATTGACATCTTGTAATCAATCATGCCTTCTAGGAAATTAGAAATGGTCAAACATCCTTTTCCTGGAAAGATTCGTGGCAACAGTTACCTATTATGGAGCAAAAATCCTGGGCTGACACCTTCAACACCCTAGCCACGTAGGCAGGACTGACAAAAGTGGTAGACTACTGGAAGGACAACCCAACGGAAACCACTTGGTGATGCTGGAAATCAACGAAAGAGGAGCTGCATATAGAAGTACAAGTGGATCTTCAACCCTGGCTCAAAAAAATCGATGCGCAGAAAATCCCCACTCTGGCCAGCGAGGACATCTTATGATGGGGGCACTCACTGAAGGGCACCTTCAACATACAAGAGGCCTATGCCATCAAGACGTGCTCTGATATTTTCCCTCCAAGGAAAGCGTGGAACAAAATATGGTCCCTAAAGCATTGGCCAAAAATCAGTCTTTTCCTTTAGCTGGTCATGCATGCAAGCATTCTCACCTAGAATAACCTAACGAAAAGGGGGTTTGTTGGCCTGTCCATATGCATGCTCTGTGGGGAAGAAGCAAAAACAATGAATCATCTCCTTAACACTTTCCCCTATACCACTCAAGTCTAGAATCAATGTGCAATAATCATGCATACCTCGGACAACAAAAGGGACAACATCAAGGACACCATTGAAGAGTGGAGAGATGTGGATTTTCAATCACTTATTCTCAACCGAATTTGGCAATTGCTCTGAGGCTTCATCCTTTGGAAAATTTGGAAGGAAAGAAACAAAAGAATCTTCAGGAATGACCATCTCCCCTTGCAACATTGTTGGAATAAAAGTTGCCGCAACATTCTGGAAACAATCAGGCTACAACATTAGACTGAAACGGACCTAAATTGCCCAATTCAGGAGTAAAGCATCTTGCGGCATTGGAACTTCAACCCAGTTTAGGGCTATCCCCTCCCTCCTCTGACTTAGACCTTTAGGGGTAGCCCCACACACTGGTCTCCCCCTCCGGATGGCTTCATCAAAATCAATTTTGATGGAGCATTCAAGGGTAATCCAGGGGCGACAAGATTCAAAGTGGTTTTTTGAAACCACCTGGGGAACATTCTTCTCATCAACGTGGGTAGCTTAGGCCACACCACGAACAACGCTGCAGAGCTATGGGGGATTACCAGAGGTTTGCAACTAGCAATTGAGCACAACTTCACCAAGTTGATTGTGGAGGGAGACTCACTAATCATTATCAATCTCTTTAGAAAAATCCTAAATGGAACTGATCCAGAGCGAATCTCGCCTTGCTGGTGACTATCTCATGGACCGAGGACAATTGTGAATCTCATTCAACCCAATCAGGCCTTCATCCCCTCTCACCTAAGGAGAAAGGTGAATCAAGTTGCTGACGAGATGGCTAATGTTGGAACGAACTGGGAAGGGCTGGAGCTCCTCTGCCAAACTTCCATCAATTTGACTCACCCCATCCTCCAGCAGTGCAAGGAGAAAGATAAAGCCAATGATAGTCCCCCAGATGGGGTGCTAGTGTGGGACATATGTCATCTGGAGGGGGCGCAAAGCGGCCAACATGACGATGTCCATGTGATAGGAGTGTGGCACACCATCCCTCCACCCTCATGCATTTAAGCCTAGCTCGCGACGACCCAGGCACCATTATGCTTGGTGCACCTGGCCTCAGCTTGCTGTCTTTTCGATGGCACAACACCATGAATTCAAATTTACTCTGTGCATGCGCCTTTTCCTCCTTCAGCTGCCTCAACGCCATGCCTCCTGCTAGTGTCCTTTGCAGAGGTTCCCTCCCTACGCTGAGCTCCCCTGCAACCTACATTTCTTCCAGCTACACCTCCATTACCTGTGCTTCCTCCCTGTGCCTGCATTCCCTCTCAGTGCCACCAGAATTCCAAGACAGAGAGGAAAATCAAGGCGCGACTCGACTTGGTAGCCAAGCCGACCACAAGTGGCTCTCAGACTGCCGCATGAACCATCCCCTAACTCATCACCTGCTTCATCTTCCTCACACTCCTCTCTGTCAAAGTCACGATAAGGTCCTAGTGACCTCCTAGTCCTCTCCTCGCTTTCCGCTTCTCGGCTGGAATGGCTTGCCCTCTCTGACAATTCACTGGGTTTTCACCTAGGACCCTCTTTCGACTTGGCCTCATCCTCATTACCGCCTCCTGCTTTCCCACCAAATTCACCGGCGAGCACACCTGGCCAGCAAGAGAACTTTTCGAGTCGGCCTCACCTGGGAGCGACACCAAATATCCCGGGGCCACAACTAGGGCCTCACTCCTTTTTCGACTCAGTACCAGACTCACAATTGCAAGACAACATCGTTATTCTACAAGGTCTGGTCTTTGAGCTGCGACAAGGCCTTAACGATCTCTAGTTTCGACTGGAAATAATGGATGGAAAGGCCTCAACGCTCCTGCAAATTCTCTCCACTCTGCAGAGGGTTTACAACTCTACACTAGGACGAGGCGAAGCCGCAATGGAAGGAAACAAAGGCGACTCAGGGGATGGAGGAGAATATGCTACAGGGGATGGAGGAGAAGATGCTACAGGGGTTGGCGACGAAGACGATTCAGGCCTTGCCATGCACATGGCCATGGATGAGGGAGGTACACCTGTTGAAGAGGAAGTGTTTGGCGACGACGTTGATGCAGAAATGGCCATGCATGAGGCCCTAGAAGAGAGTGGTACATTGGCCGAAGCCGGAAGGGAGGGGGGCGACACGGGCGCTTCCATGCACAAGCACATGGAGTTGGGGGGGACAATCGTCGAAGAGGAAGTTATGGACCCGACGACCTTCGCCACCTCCCAGTTCGCGTGGCCATGCTTCAGGCCAACCGCATGACCGACATAGGTGTCCTCATGTCACTTTATCCAAATGTTTGACTTGTTTTTGCCTCATGGAGGCTAGGACCATGCTTGATATGCTGTTTATTTGTTCAAGTTTTTATGTTTAAGTTTTATCATTTCTAAAACTGGTAGCTTAAAACATTTGCCTTTACTATTATCGACTGGCTGAACTAGTTTCCCCTTGGGGAATTTCAGTTATTACAATCCAGACCTCTGGATGACTTTTGTAACTCTGGTTTTTTGAAGGATTTTTATACAACACTTACTTACAATTTTTTTTTTTATGTATGGTTATAATAATATATCTTTTTATTTTTGTTAATAATCAATATACTTCAAATAATAGATTTGAATTCATGAATAAATTTGAATTACAACATTGCATGGGCTAAGATGTTTATATAGGCATCTTGAAAATGCTTATACCAATACAAAAACTGTATTAGAAATGATGGATCATTACTTATCAAAATTACTTAAAATATATTCAGTTTCACCTAAAATCTAATAAAAAATATTTTTTTTATCAAAATATAAAAATCTATATATAAATATAATATTTTCCTCCTATATATAAAATGTTATATTTTCTTTGTAAAATTTAATTCACAACTAGTATATTGTTACAAATTTGTTACAAGTTCAATAAAAAACCAATACTAATTTGATATTGCTAGTTTGATATTCTCTTGCTATTACAACTTGGATATATGACCAAAATCCATCCCAGCAAAGACACCTAAATGCTATTATTCATAATAGTTAAAACCAACAAATAAAGAGAGTTCATAATAGCTAAAACCAATAAATAATTTTACCATCTTGTTCTAATATTTTGAAATAAATAATTAATGAACTTAATAGTTAGATTATTGGAATTACTAATAATAAAAAAATTTAATAACGAAGAAAAAAACAATGGTGATAGTTGAATTTACAAACAATTAGGACCAAGGTGATAGTTGAATTTACAAACAATTAGGACCAAACCTTTAATGTATATCCTTACCATGTCCACGTCCATGAATTCACAATCAAAATTATAAGTGCATCCAACTCCACTTGCCTCATGGTACTCGAATCAATCCTTAAAGAGATCACAACGTATGGGAGAGTTGAAGGCAATGATGGAACTTCATTGATGGATGGTGTACCAAGAAGTGTAGATATGGGCTCTAATTGTATGCACAACTATCTATGCTAGTTATACATATACTCTGGCTGGCATCTATATAGAGGAGGAAACTTCTAAAATATATTAAGAGATAATAGAGGAAGAAAATCCTAAAATATATTAGGAGATAATAGATGCAGAGATGGGAAAAAAGAGGATGGGCTAGAAATGAGACTATATATAGAGGAGGAAACTCCTAGAATATATTAGGATATAATAGATGTAGAAATGGAAAAAGTAGGCTAGGCTATAAAGGAGACATCAAACCAAACTAAATAGTTGAAGATAACAAGATAACATAGTGGAATGTTGATAACTGTAAATTTTATTACAAATTTGGTCGTGGCAGCATTGCACTTCACATCCAATATATGGCATCACATGTATTTATTCCATTGTCATGAATTTAATGACCTCAATTAATAGATGTTGTAGTTATCTAAGTTTAAACTCTAAACTCAGGTTATATAAGTTTGGGAAAAAAATTACATCATGTGTGTTGGATGATTAAAATTGAAAACTTAGGTATAACCTAAGATTGACAAAATTACATTTGGTTAAATCTTGGCCAAAAGACATCCAATTCATTAGATGTATGATAAAGTAATTTAAATATTATGAATTTTTTTTATTTTGTTGGACATCAAGAAAAATATTTATCTACATTTAAAAAAACATGGGATGAAAAGTGTGATGTATACTGAAACAATTTTATAAAAGCTTTATAGACTAGATGTATGATAAAACGCTTTGCATTTAGTGAACTTTATCATCGATAAAGTTAATTTAATCTTAAGGTATCATGCAATTTAATAAAATAATAATTAGATTCATTTAAATTTAATTGAATAATATTTAAAAAAAAATTAATTGAATACTATCTTAAAACGAAATCGCTAACCCCTTCAAATGTTCCTAGAGAGGATGAAGTTTTTATATGGGAGACATAGAGTTTGGGGTTAAGTGGCTCGCTAATGGAAAAGCTAAGGACATTGAAGACTACCAAGTTGAAATTTTTAAAATCAGAGAGTATGTCCTCATCCCTTACATACAAAAGATCTTCAATTTAGTAGTCAAGCAGGGCTTCCCAAACCTTGGACACAAAGCCTTATTGTACCTATTTTTAAAATTGGGAAAAAAACATTCCCTCTAATTATAGGACCATTATGATTAGCCCCATTTTAGTCGAGTTGTATATAATTATTTTGGAAAAGAAGATTAGCATAGGGCTAGAAAGACACGGAAAAAGAGATAAAGGCCAAGTCGGATTTAGGGGATATCATTCAACTTTGGACCACCTTATTACACTTAGGATCATTGAATAGGAGTTTCATAATAATAAAACCAATTTCCTGTGTTGTTTCGTTGACTTTAGAAAATATTTTGACACAATACCCAAGACAAACCTTTGGGATAGGTTGGAAGAGATAAAAGTGCCTATCAAGTTAAGGGCTAGTGCAATAAGGTTGTATGAGAATGTTATTTCCAAGTTTAGAAACACTAAGGGTTGGTTAAAATAAATTAACTACAATATTATAGTCAAACAAGGTTGTCCCTTATCCCCTACCCTTTTTGGCATATACATTGACAAGTTAGAAGCATTTTTGGAATAAGCAGGTTGTGTTGGCCCAACTCCCATTGTTATAGTAATCATTCTTCTTCTTTATGCTAATGATATTGTTCTTATGGCGACGAGTCCCCACGATATTGACAAGCAACAAAGAATCCTCAGGGATTTTCGACCCAATACAGGTATGACTCTTAATACAGACAAAACAAAATTCATGATAATTAAATCCAATAAGATCACCTATGATACTTTCATATATGACAACAACAACTTGGAGGAAATGCTTTCATAGAAATATCTTGGAATCAATATTCACCACAAGCTCAACTAGAATTATAGCATTGAGAAAAGGATAAATGGTGGGTGAAAATATAATTATGGGCTTGAAAAAAATTGTGAATCAACAGATCTTTGGATATGGGATAAGAAAAACTTCTCTTTGAGACTCTTGTTACTCTTGTTATTCTATATGGATGTGAAGCTTGAGGATGTAGTATCTCTAGAGAGTTGTGGATAAAGATAGAGTAGATCTTATGATATCTTGGCTTTCCTTCAACTTGGTATGCAATTCTAGAGTGTGTACGAGTGCACTTTTATTTTAAGAGTTTAGACATATGGTTGATACCAATAGGGTCATGATTTCTATAAACCAATGAAAGTCCAAGGGTTAGGGTGGTGTAGAACCTGAATGCATGACCCTGTCGTTTAAGAGGCAATAAAAAATAATGTGGAAAACTTACAACAAAGGTCCAAGTCTTTGGCAACTTATGAAATGTAGAAGGTCCTTTCAACACAATGATAGCATTGGTCTTGTTCCTATATTTATGCTTTCAATGGGGTTTTCATTGGTTTCTCCCTTGTAGTGAATAATAGCCAATTCTTTTATTGGTTGTGTCTCAAGTAGTTGATACCTATGGCAAGGTGGATCTACATGTGTAGATTAAGAGGGAAAGTAGTGTTAAAGAACACAAGGTTGAATAGATATTAAGATTACATTTAACATTCATTTAGTTTATAAAATTTGAATTATATACTTTTATGACCTTGTTAAACAATATTTTTATTTATGAGATAATGGTGCTTTTGTTTCCTACCACATTATTTCATATATCTTGATTGGCTAAATTATTTGAACTCAAAATACAATCTTATATTGAAGTTTTTTATTTAGCTATGATCTATCCCAAAGATTCCAGGTTTCCAGGTTATTAATACAATGCAACGTTCACAATAATTTTTTATTATGTAATTGTTGAATATGAGCATCTCAATGTTACTCTAGATTAATGGAAACATATAGTTTAAGTGTTTTTATATGATATGTTGAACACATAATAGTTGACCTAATAGTTAAGAACATGTGTTTCCTCCTAAGAGGTCACAAGTTCAAATCTAGAGGGGGTGGGGTATGTATACCTCCATAGACTTTAGCAGTCAAATCGACTACATGTTGCAAAACGAAGTTATGGTACAAAGTCGTCAAGAGAGTGAATGATGGCATCATCGCCATATCAAATTGAAGCCTCATGGTCTGTGTCAACATATTCTTCACCATAATAATCACCCCGTCATGTCCAAACTATTTATATGGGAGATTATTGCATATAAAATGACAATTCACATTTGTGTGGCATTGGTGTTGGGTGCTATGAGCATATGACAACAATCTTTGTTGTGTGTGAATCAATGGATGGAATTGTATGACCAACGTAGAAAATATTTTTTTATGAATTAATGTATTTATATATTAGCATTATCTTTTGATGAAGACCCAATTATAAAATAGAGTAACATAATTTAAGTTGGTGGTTTCTGACCTTCTTCGATGCCACAAGAGCACGTCACTAGTTTTATTATTCCTACAATATGTTACAACTTATGCTTCTTGGAGGATGTGGTGACCTAAGAACAAGGTCAAGTGTGTAGAGTTTGAGATCATTGTGTGTGTGTATGAAAAAGGTCAAGTTGTATTATTGACTACTTGATACATTCAATATCTAGACTTCTTTCCTAGATAACTTACGAATATAGTGGCAGACCATGTACTTCGATAGATGGAAGTATGTCAATAAAATGATTTGGTATCTAGACTATTATTTGAGGTATGTCATGAATTGTTGGTCCTACAAATACGTCATTGATAGTCATAAGCAATTCTATCTTAAATGGATCAAGTGGTAGCTCAAAGTTGATGGTTGAGAAAGAGTGTAGTCTAAGAGATTTCAGAATGGGTACAAATGTTGATGAAGGTCAAACCGGAGAGAGATCAAAGTTCACAAATATTTTTATGTGATTTCAATATTGTTATTTGTGATGTAAGAATTCAGGGAGGGTTTTAGAATTAATGACTAATTTAGAGATTGGTTTGGGTTTGTTAGATCTAGTTAATTATGGGAAGATCTTCTCCAACTATCATATCTCATTTATGTGTGTGTGGTTGAGAGATTCCCTAATAGATTTATTATATTGTTGAGGAAAAACTTCTTGTATAAATATGTTCTTGATTGATTAATAAAATAGATATATAGAATTGTTTTGTATATGTTAGTTTGTTAAATAATAATATATAAAATGATTTAAAAAATGTTTAGAATAATATTTTAGATATAAGTGTCACATTTGGCCCTTCTTCCATAATAGAGGCTACCACTACTATATCGACATTCATGACTACTTTGTACTATTATAATTACCAGATATTTAAATTTGTTTTCTTCCTTTTTATATTATAATAAATAAAATTATATCTTTATTATAAAAATGTTAAGATTTTATATTAATTTGAAAAAATCAAATAAATTTCTATAAAATTTATTTAAATCATTAATTCTCTTTTTTCTTCAAATTCAACCACTTTAAACTAACCATATACTAAATTGAATGACATGCTATAAATATCCTTAAATACATGTCCTTCTTAACCACTAATATCATTTTATAATACAACCTTAATTTTTTTTTAAAACTCAATAAGTATGCTTCACAAAGAGTTTTTTTTCCTTTATTCACAACTTGAGTGAGTTTAATGGTTAAGAACATGCGTTTCCTCGTAAAAGATCACAAGTATGTATTCAAATCTAGAAGAGGTAGAGTATGTCCAATTTTAACTTTCCTATATTACATTGTTTTTGATTGTTTACATTAACCATAATTAAATCTTTTATTTCTTTTGATAGAAATAGTTAGGAAATTTTATTATAAAAAAAACCATGCATAGTAAAAAAAAAACAACCAAAAAGTACAAAATTTCAAAATGCCCATAAGCCTTCGACAGAGTAAGAGCCTTACAGTTCCTTAAAAGGCTCATAAGTTCAGAAAATTGCATAAAATAATTACTTTTCTATTTTTCCAAGTGTACACTTTGACATATGAGAAAAACAAATATACAATTTTGTATTGCATAAACCTGGTCTAGTTGAGTTTAAGCTCGGTGTTGATCCCTCCTGGAACATTCTCTGGAGCATCGTGATTGGGTTGATGGAGCATTGACTGAATGATTTCACAGGATGCGTGTGAGCCCGCAGAAGGAGTTGGTTGTTATTGTGTTGCATTGTCTAGTGTGTTGTATTGGGCATTCTTGCAAAGGGAACGAATCTACTCGGTATGATTATTGACTGTGCATAACACAATATCTAGTTCTCGATCCCTTCTTCCCTCCTGTCCCTGGACTTTCTCATGTAAGCTAAGCGTTTGAAGAGAAAAGAGACTCCAATTCATGTTGTTGCATATGTATTTGTTCTTGCATTTTATCCATCTTATATTTGGTGCATTCACAATGTAGATTCCCTTTACGCCACAATGTAGATTCGCAGAGGAGAGCAAGAGATTTTGCATCAGCTATCACATAGAATTAAATATTAACAAAATTTGGAGCTTTTCTATGATACAGGGAAGTTTGGGTGTCAAAATTTTCCATACGAAATGGTTTTAAAACTTTTGCATGACTTCAATAGAAAATATCGTTGCCCCTGATAGCACAATCCACATAGGGTGATCATTTAACACATACATTCACCCAATTTGTAATTAGAAATAAAGTGGAGACAATTGGTTGCCACAGTTACAAGAGGGAGGATATGGGGAATCAATGTTATTCGAATGTAAGTCTTTGACAATGCTAAGCAATGTCATAGAAGGGTGTTGACAGCCAATTTGTAACTAGAAATAAAGTGGAGACAATTGGTTGCCACAGTTACAAGAGGGAGGATATGGGGAATCAATGTTATTCGAATGTAAGTCTTTGACAATGCTAAGCAATGTCATAGAAGGGTGTTGACAGCTTTAATAATATATAGGTGTAATTTATGAATTAGTTATAGTATTTTTAATATGTCAATGAACGAACGATAGAGTTACACTAATTTTATCTCTCTCTTTGTCTCTCACACATATTAAATAACAATGATTCATGGTTAACATTCATTAAGATAGTAAGGATTACTAAAAATAGTTTTTTGAAAAAGTATTTTTGACAAATATAACTTTCGACTTTTGGAACAGAATCTTCTCAATCTTTCTTTCATTTGTTCATTAAACAATTTTTCTAAATGTCTTGTGTATGTGTTTGAATTGAGTTATTAGTACAAGTGAATAGTCTCCTAATACCGAGAATCCAAGACACCGACATGGACGCTATTGATGACTATGAAGGTGATGGTAGTTTGGGTATTTACATCATCTTCCACCTTCGTCCAAGTGATATACTCATTGAATACATGAAATCATGGATACCTAACAAGTATGCTCACGATGTTGTTCCCATTACAAGCAATAGCAAGTAAGCTTAGAATGAAAGCTGCAAAATGTAGTAGCACCTTCATATTGCTTGCGACGAGATTCTAACACATGATGTGTGGTATGTGATGGAAAACTATAGTTGTGGGTTATATTTGATGATGGGGTGCTCATGTAATGGATTTTTTAGGGTTCTTTTTTAAACCGTGT
This sequence comes from Picea engelmannii, assembly GCA_009831015.1. Lineage (NCBI taxonomy): Eukaryota > Viridiplantae > Streptophyta > Pinopsida > Pinales > Pinaceae > Picea > Picea engelmannii. The sequence goes on from ML777150.1 coordinate 560,751, forward strand.
CTTCCATCAATTAGTAAAGCCTAATAGATATAGAAATAATAATTTAACAATAATTTTTTTTGAGAAGTAATAACTTAGGTTTTGAAATTAAATAGGAGAAAAATCACAATTTTAATTTTCAAACATTAAGTTGTCTCAGAATTGGTAGTATTTTTTAATTATATAGAATACATTTTCCACCCATAATCCATTAATACAAAGCCCATTTAATTTATTTTATGGTAAAAAATCTTTTAACAAGTGACGAACTCATTTATAGTGTTGCACATTCATTCTTCTCTAAATGAAAAAGGAATGTTTCCTCAACTTAATGTTATAATAAGATAAAAACATTGGAGTATCTTCTCTCTAAGTAACCATTAAAATATGGACAACATTGTTGGCATGCAACGAGAAGACTCGAGGTTCAACATTAATTCACTAACAAAACCCTAAGATACCAGCCCTTTCGGCATCACCTACAAGTAGGTGAAGTCTCACGCAAGGTATCTATGGGGAATGCAGGAACCAAGTTTCTGCAGTCATGAAGGGATGTGAGGCATTCATCATAACCAATATTACACTGATCATTATTTCATTATATCTTATGTGCGCAGAAACATCAGAGCAAATGACATATTCATATTAACCAAACATTCATTAAGTGCGTGCAATAAACTGAACAATAAACACATCATAACACAAATACACCAGGATTTAACGTGGTTCATTCAAGATGGGATACATCCACAATGACTGACTTCTTATATTATTATTTAGAATAATACCTTACAAAATATTCGCACTACACTCATACATGATATCTTAGTTATACCCCAAAATGCCCTTGTCGTTCACGCATACAGTGCACACTTAACTCTTCTTACTCACTCACATATTATTTTCTCATAAGCTATCTACTACCCAAAACCTGTACATTTTTATATATTTACAATAGGGCTTAGCTCGTTTCAAAGGACCCAAAATGCCTAATGACTTCTAATTGTCTTCCTTCTTTCATGCGCGCTAATCCTGAAAATGTGTTAACCGTCTTCCTTCTTCTCTGCGCTCTCCTGCGCATTTTCCAAAAAATGGTCCCAAAAGTCTTGTCCCAATAGGCCCCCAACACTCACATGTGGCTCATCCCGAGCCACTCAGCTCTTTTGTTGCGCTTCCTTCAATTTCACAACGATCTTCTAAAAAGTCTCTTTTGCAGTTGCAATTTTTTCTTTTGCTTGTACTTCTCGTGCCACAATCTCGTCTATCGTCTGTTTGGTAATAGGGTTCTTCAACTTCTCTGCACTATCTTTCACTGCTTGTTTTACCATGCCTTGTGTTGGTGCAAGTTCTTCTATCACCCTGAAGGCTTCCTCCTGTAGAGGCCCTAGCTTCTACATGAGGAAGCCTTCACTGATCTTCATCACTTTCTTTTCCAATGGAGTATCTACTTCCATTGGTATATTTGGGAAGTTGTTGTATACTTCCTGCACTGCATTTTTCAACCTTCCTGCTCTCTATTCATCCTCGCCCCACTCTTGCACTATTCTACTATATTCGACATGTAGTGTTTCCTTGTCCTCGTTCACTTTAGAAAACTTGTTGGATGCTTGGGCTGACCCAGGTCCCAATCTCAATAGGTTTCCAACAAAACCCTCAAACCATTGGCCCTCCTGGTAAACCAGAAGGAAATGTTGTGCACTGTAATATCCCTCGGACGAACCCAATTGTAAATGTAAAGTAAGTATACTTAAGCTGGTGAGTTGTTTTGACATCATTTTGTAATACACCTTTCATGGCATAGTGCACGCATGAACTGAGCAGTAAAATGATGTAGTGTGCACATTCCCGGATACCGTGCACAGTAACTAAAGTGCGCGTAGTATGGAGGTCAGCGAGCCTCATGTATATGATATGTGTTATAGGCTGGTGAGCTAGTTATTATAAGCTGGGATGATTATGTTTTGGTATTAGGCCGGAGCGCCTCGATGTTAAAGGTTAGTGTGCCTATTTTGTACATGTCTCATGATTAATATAAAATACATCGCTACGCGTAGACCGACCACGATAAAAGATATGGGGGACTGAACTTCACTAGTTAGGTAAAGGGAGGGCCAAAAGTTAAGGAAAAGGGCTAAGCTAGAGAGCTTAAGCCAAAAAGGAATATTATACCAATATTTCCTAAAACATAAAGTAGGGATAATTATTTTATCCTAGGTTCTAAAGTTGGGGACAAGTGGACCAAAGTAACTTTCGATATGACAAGTGTCAAGTTGGGGACAAGTGGACCAAAGTAACTTTCGATATGACAAGTGTCAAGTTGGGGACATGCATTCATATCGTGGGGACTTAGCTCATTTGGTCATTTTTCCACGAGGATTCTTACCAGTAGCTTGACCATCATTCTCACCATCACTTTTACAATCAGTTTCATGGTGACTCCTTCCATCACTCAGTTATCCAGTCAATGTTTCCATGACCATTTTCACTCATGCAATCAGTTATCCTTGAGACATCCATTTCACCATATCTGAGCCTGTTTCCATAACCTTTTCCGGTTGGTGTACCTAGTTAGCTTGGAGCGGGATTGAAGAGGCAGGTTGTTAGGCCCATGATAAATTATTCGAGTGAGAGAATTGTTGGGGATTGATTCCCGAAGGTGATAAACTGCAGCTACAATGCTCTGAGACTTTCGGTCTGGCCTGTTGTTGAAACCTTGGAAGGGAAGTGGGGCAGTCGAGGGATTGTTGAGCAAAGAAGGGGCACACTTCCTTGGGTGGGACATGCATGTGGGGAATGAGAGGTTGTAGGCTGTTAGTTGAGTGAGCACTGAGACGAAGTCTTTCCTATTGTCCATGAGCCTTAGCCCAGTTAGGAAGCCTTTACCCGGGTGGAGTTCAGTCCCATCTCGGGGGTGACTCACTGTTGAGAGTGATGAACAATGTAGTCTAAGGCTGGGAGGTTCGTGGATGATCTGTACGCATTTGGTGACAATCTTTCCATGATAAGTACCAATCGTATGATGAAATTATGTGCTGCATTGTTATTTACATGCTTATGTTACGATTTATCATATATGCGAATATAAATGTTTGTATGTTTATGGGTATTTCCCTGTATATGCTGCATATCTGTGGTTACTGTTATTTTAGTATGAAATCGTATATTACAGAATGTATCTGTTTGTTTATGTTTATATGTAATGCTTCCACAAAGAGTGTTGTATGTATATGTTTAAGTTGCATGCAGTTTGAAGACAAAATTTATGTGGCACAACTCAATTGAATACTGGGTATGTTACCATATGTTCTGTAGTAAGAGGACGAAAGTGTTCTCTAGAGTAGCATGGCCGGTCTGTTTAAGGTTGGAGATGTTAAAAATTGGTATCAGAGCATGAGAGATTTCTCCGGAGTGGCATTTCCCCAGCATGTGGGTGGTCGGGGGAACGTTACACTCACAGATTGCACAACACAGTCTCGCTCGAGATAGTTTTATGAGGGATTGCAATACTCAGGTGTTTGCAGTCTAGGAAGAGATTGAGGATGCATTTTGATCCTTTTCCTCATGCATCAACATTATTATTCATTCATCTAAATGTAGTTTTCATTCATTCATTAAACTATGCATGCATGTTGTCATAATCAACTTAACCATTCATTCTTTAACTGATCATAACAATAAAATAACTGTTCATGACACATAAAAACAATAGGTTTACCATGGTTCACCCCCCCTGGGGATACCTCCACAAAGATCTGTCTCTTCTTCTCTTTTATTCATCTTTCTCCAAAACCTATGCTGTATGCAATACATCTTTTGGCTTACAATAAAAAAGGATGGTAAGTACTCTCTGTGAGGCAGACCAGACCACACTAGGATCCACAGCCTGTGACCTAACCCTAAAAAACTGTCTCATTCGAACCAATTGACCAATGACCAATGAACAACCAACAACCAACAACTGAACAAACTCTAATAGAACTCCTAGGCCTTATTTATACTCTTCTATTGGCTTATAGCCATTACGTTCATGTCCAAAACCCTAACCCTAATGTGGCTAGGTTTGTCTGCATGCGCGCCACACTGCTTTTCCTCCTTTTTATGCATGGTACTTTTCCTTCTTTTTATGCATGCTGCTTTTCCGCCACCTATGGTGCTCACCCCAAAAATAGGATTAATTTCCCAAAATAGACCTGTGCCCCAAAATAGACTTCTTTCTCCCAAAATAGGTCTGTGCCAAAAATATACTTTCTTATCCTAAAATAGGCCTGCGCCAACAGGCCCCCAACACTGACACGTGGCTCGTCCCGAGCCACTGCACCTTAATTTACACTCTGGATGGCTAACTGCAAATCCTCAAACACCTCTGCCAATTGAATGAATTTTTGTTTAACTTGGTTGCTCCGCTCTGCTAGATTTTTCAGACTCTACTCTGTAATGTGCTCTGGCGACACTATTATGCATTGGGCATGTGTGTGCTCTATTTTCCCCTTCTCTTCCTGCAAATTTTCTATTATCCCCTCTTCTTCCTACTGTAGTGGCTCCAATTGAGTCTATATTGCTTGCTTGTCCTCATGTGCATCCTTCAACTCTGCCTGTAGGCTCTTCATATCCTGCGTACTCATCATCCACTCTAGGATGGCCATTTCCTTCTGTTGTTGCTTTAATTCTTGAAGGTCTGGAGTGATATTTTCTTGCTTATGTTCCAATTGTTGGATTTTTTCATCTTCTTCCATGCTAGTCCACATTTGAGTAGTATTCTCATATAGTTACTCCACTGCCTTAGCTTCATGCACATTAGTTTAGATGTGCGGAGTACCCTCCTGTTCTCTTTTCTCTCTTACATTAGGAGGTGTAGTGGGAGTCAATTTCTCTATGATCTCTGTGATATCCTATTGATATTTCACCATGAGTTGTGCAATCCTATGAAACATCCCTTCAGGCTCTGTGCGCAGTCTGGGATGTTGTTTTAGACTTTTGTCAGTCCCTTCTTTAACTTGTCCGCTTTTTTCTTCTCTTCCTCCTTCTCTAGAGTTAACTGGTCACACGTGATTTGTAGTACTTCATAAACCTCCCTTCCAACTTCCAAGTTAGTGGCATTTGCAAAGGCTCTAGATTAGAATTTTTGCATCACTCTTGCTTGTAAGCCATATAGTGCCTTTGTAGGCATTTGTGCCATTACCAACTCAAGTTGGTCAATGTCCCCAATTGGTTTTTGTGTTGTCTCCTCTTCAACTTGCAACATATGTTGTGTGACCATGAAGGTATCACTTCCCTTCACCACTATCTCCACTATTTCCTCTTGTTAATCCTTCTATGTAGGTGTGTTTTGTGTCTTCTCTAGTTTTTGCGTTGTAATTTCTTGCACTGCAGGAATATACAGTCTTTGTAGAGTATCATGGACTTTTACAACCTTAGTCACGATCTTCTCCCTCTGCACCTCGACTGTGCATATGACGTCTTCCCCCCTATCTTGGAATTTTTCTATCACTAGCTCGACATCGTCCTTTGTAATGGTGATGACTGGAGGCTTCTTATGGTATTCCATCTTCTTGCATGTTTCCTCCTCCTACGATGCAGTTATCTTCATTTTTGAGGGCTGCACCCCACTCTTTTTCTTCGGTGCCTCCTCCTCTTTAGGCTGAGAGGTTTCTCCATTCTTGGCATCACCCTTGAATTATTCCCTTAACATTTTTTCTTTCCTCTTGGGATTTTTCGATGTTGCGTTGCTTCCTTGATGCTTGAGCGTGCTCTACATCCTTTCTGGTGTTGTCATCTGGGCTACTTGTATTTGTTGATGTGCCTACATTTGTTTGTTCCTTGGGTTTGACTTCTTTCTTTGTTGTTGGAACCTTCCACTGTGTGGGCCAATCTTTAATGATCTAGTTGACCTCTTCCCTTAATACCCGATACTGTATCTCCAACCATTTTTTCTTTGGGTCCCTTGTCGCTTGGATCCACATGTGATATTTGGATGCCTTAAACCTAGAAATCCTTTCGTTCTCCTCGACCACCTCAACATAAATCCTCTATACATTTTTTGTTCTGTGTTGTATGTCTTCCATAACCATGGAAAACATTGCGCTATTGGCTTGTTGATTCTTAGTATCCATGGCTTGCTATAGGGTTTTGTAACTTGCTACGTAGCACTTCCCCTTCATGTATAGAAAAGTAGAGAACTTTGGTTCCTGCCAAGCTACCAAAGCGATGAGGATGAGAATCCAAGAATAATGGAACCGAGTTCCATTGTCCTGCACATCCCTGTAGTCAATCAAAAATTGGTTTAAGAGGTACGACACCCAACTAAACATTACCCCCTTTGTGCACTGCGCAACGACTACTATGACTCTTGCTAGAGCCTCTTTGTTATCACTGAAATTCTGTCCGCAAATGGTTACAAGAATCCAACATCGTCAAACAGTTATGAGGTCACCCATGGACCAAAATTACCACAAAAGCATTTCCAAAAGGTCCAAAACTATACAACCAGTGATAAAATTAAAGTGCGCTATGACTACATAGGGCGCGCGCGCACATGCGCAAAACAAAAACCTAGGAAAAGCGCACATGAGCCCGATACGCGACTGTGGTTGCTAAAAGCCGTGCACTTCTGAGAACGACACATTTATGAGATTGGTCGGCCTCCCACCCACTTCTGGTTCAGTTTCCAAGTTGATTTGACACCCAAATCTCGACTGGATCCGATGGGGTGGCTGGTCAAAGACCTAAAAATGCCCTAATTAGCCTCTTTTCATACTACAAGTTGGTTGCACAATACCTCAAAGAGGTGCTATAAAACAAGGCCATGGGTGCACTTCATTTTCAAGGAATTCAATAGCAAAGTTATGCTGCTACTATTCTCTTGAGGAATCCTCTATTCTCATCAAGAGTATACTAGNACCATTACATTGGGCAATCCATCTCACCTCTTGAGTGGATTAGTTTGGAATTCTTTCACCATTTCATTCAAAAGTTGTAAGAAGAGCTTATTTGTAGGGGTCCAAGAGCCCTCCCTTGGAGGAAGAAGGGACTCATAGTCGTCTTTCTTCTTGGTGTTTTCTTTCACTAATATAATCCTTGCCATTGGTGACATGAGTCTTATTGGTTTTTTTGTTCTTATGTCCTTATGCTCAATAGTTTAGTTGTTCTTTTATTTCTTAGTTTAATTCTTAGTTTGCTCTTTTATATTTCTTTCTCTAACCCTTTCCTTTACAGCTGTCATGCTTAGCTAACCCAACTAATCTTGTAAGCACCTTTGTTTTGCTCATCTAGGTGGCAGAAGAGGCGCAACAGATTGGTGAATCCACTGGGGAAAGGTATCAATTTCCTACCCCATTTGGGTTTTTATAGCTCTTCTTTTGGTTTATTTAACCTGCAGGTGCATTAACCGGCCCAAGACGAACTGCAAAACATTCAATTTCAAGTTGAATTGAGAGAATTCCATCCAGAATTTTCTTCACGACCGTATGTCTGTTGTGCACGGGTTTATTGGCCCACAGTCGCGCATCGTGCGCATGTATGCCAAAATCACAGTGTTATTCTGCGCACCTGTGCCCAAAAGCCCGTTTTGGTCTGCGCACAGGCGCTCAGTGCGCCTTTGTCTACACTGAGACGCGCGCACCTATGCAGAAAAATACACATTGTAAGGTTTTTTGAGATTTGGGGAAGGCCCCTAGCCTTCTTAAAAGTGATTTCATGCATGTTGTAAGCTGCACCACACTTAGTTCCCTCTTCATATAAGGGGATTAGTCAAAACACATAGGCACTTAGGGGGCTTAAAATCATCATTTCCTCTTTTGCTTTCATTTTGCCACATGGATGGCTTGCTTTGACTAAAAGGATAAGTTGGAATCATTTGTAATCACATAAAACTTGCATTGGGACTAGAAGTTGGATAACAATCGCTTAGTATGCTCTACTCTCGCGCTTCCAAGCGACCTTGAGAATCAGAAAAAGATTGTAGGACAATTTCATCTCCCTTAAAAAGACTAAAACCTTTAGGAGAGGACAACAACCCCTCTTGGGACTCCTCTTAGTTTATTTTTCAAACACATCTTAAGATTGTAATGGGCCCATACATGCCCACATGCTACAAAGATAGGATAGTGTTGAAATTTACTTTCTTAGATTAAATCACTAGGAAAGTTTAAAGGTTTTGTAACGGGCCCATACATGCCCACATGATCACAATCTAGGATAGTTTCAAAGCTTTTCTTAGATTAAATCACAATAGGGAGTTAAATGAATAGTAAAGGACCCACATGTCCACATGCTAGTTTCCTAGGGACTTTTGAATTATGCAAGGTTGTACCAAAGGCATTTAGTTAATTAGGTAATCAACACTTGTAAGGACCAAGCGAAGTCCACATGCAGTAAGGTGACACTTAATTCATTAAAACATTGGCACACTTTTCACTCATTCACACACAAAAGTCACTTATCACTCACATAGTTTTCTTCTCGAAACATAGAGGTCAAAGTAAGTTTCCTCCAAAGGGATTTTGAAACACCCCACCCTTTTCTTGATGAAACTATCCACTCCCATTTAATTTCAATGAGGTTGGTTCACACCCCCAGTCTCTCAAACAAACACATCTAAATTTTTTCTAAAAACTCACTAATTTTTCCTCCACATGAAGTGCCAAAAGAAATTTTTTAGTCTAGGTAGGATTTTGGGGATAGGCATCTAAATAACTCCCCGTTATCTAGTTCTCACATTGTCAAAACAATAGAAGTTGTCAAATAGGAAACTGAAAATCCTCCAAGTCAAGTGTTCCTAACACCATAATGCAGGGAGATACCCGTGAAGGGTTGAAGGCCGAGGTCTAGTTGTTCTGTACGTCCCCCCTTGAGGCAGCCACCTCTTGGATGAGATCCAGCCCGTGACCCATTTCTTAGGCCGAAAATCTAAATGCCGCACTTTGACTGAGGTACCCAGTGACCAAATTTTAGGACATCTACCCAAGTGGAAATTGTGGGCTGCAATTGCACGTTGATCGGATTTTGTGTGGCTATTGGGAAATATCGCCATCTCTTTCGGGATATGCCCCCTTTACCCCTCATTATAACTGATTATTTCATCCTTCACTAGTTTCTCTTCCGGTGACTTCAAACCCCACTGTTGAGTACTATTGGAAGGTCCAGTGCTATTTGAGAGGAAGGACGTTACGTCTTTTAGGACACAAGCATTTGTTTTTCTTTGATTCCCCATGCAGACAAAACCCACTTATCCACATATATGCTTCTTTTTCAAAACACTTTATGTATGATGCACTTCTGATTACATTTTGATTTGGATATATATTGTGTCAAGTTCAAAAATTGCAACAAAGGCTCTTGCTTATTTATTACTCTCACCATAATTTGCACACATCCACTTAGCTAGTCGAACATCATAGGGGACCCACAGAACTCCCATCGTTCCAGACGCTTGCTAAACCTCCCTCCTATTTTAGATGGAGTTCCTAGTCTTGCCAACTCATCGGCCCCACCTTCTCACATTCCAGTGAGTGCCACTATCCCAGGATCAACTTTTCTTGGTTCCACATTACTTGGGTCCACTTCCCAAGGTCCTCTGTCCACTCACTCTCCTTTACACAGAAGTGGGGGGGAAACTTCCTCTCAAGGGGGAAGTACCAACCCACCTAGCCCCCCTCAAGGGTCAGGTTCACAGAACACTCATACCATGGCTGGAACTAATCCTCCACCCCCACTACAGATGCTATATTTGGCCTCTCTTAACATACCAGATCTAAGAAAACTCACAATAGATCCTATATTTCATGACCCCACATGGCCTGCAATGCCTACCAAACTACCTTCAGACATCCCCAAGTTTGAAGGAAAGGCAGGAGATGACCCTGCCAACCATGTCATGAATTTCCACTTATGGTGCTCTTCCAACAACATTATGGATGATTCCATCCAACTACGATTATTTCAACGCACACTTACTGGCCCATCATCCAAATGGTATGTAGATGAAAAATCAGGGTCCCATGTGACTTTCGAGTCCTTGGCCAAAGCAGTTTTGACCTTCTTCCAATTACCAATCCGCCACGACAACGGTCTTGAACTACTCTCTAATTTCAAACAAACCTAAGCCACACATATCTCTGATCACATTCACGAGTGGCGTAGATGATGTAGTTTGTGAAAAGCTGAAACCACCAAACAACAGTGTCTTGATTGGTTTTTGAGATCACTCTTCTCTCTCCTCGGTAAAGATGTAGCTTCCACCTTCCCTCAATCAGAAGAATAAGCCATCAGTAAGGCTCAACAATACGACCTCATATATTCGCAATCAGGGTACTTATACATAGTACTTCCTAATCTCCCAAAACCCATGCCATTTGGTCAAGACAAACCTGGGATGTCTCACTCAATAGACAGATTGATTAGTAATACCACGCACCACAGTCCATAACCCCAACAACCACCAATGTATGGCACACCTCAATATCTGTTGGCATATGGGAGCACCTCTTATTACCCCCCACCCCCTTATCAACAACCATACTCTGTTGCTATTCCTCCACCCATCAGTGGGCCACCACCGACACCCCCAATACACCCACCTATCCAAACAAGTTCTGGTACTCTCTCTACCTTAACTTATACTCTAAGTACTAGTGAAAGCGCCACGCCTTCCTATGTACCTTATGGATCACAACTCCCACAAAATCCATACTTTCCATTCCCTGGTCCTCCACAGCCCATGGTTCCCCCACACCCTCACGATGGGGTGAATTTTGTTCAACCCTCTCCCCTTCAGCAATATCAAAGTTTTGAATAGCTGAAGACGGAAAATCCGACCCATCAATCGAATAATGCCAAAAATAAAGGAAAAATAGGAAAAATAACAACCCAGGTCAAGGCGGGAATCACCCCCAACAGAAACAACCTATTGGGGGCAACCAAAATCAAGGGAATCAGAACCCCCAGTGGGGCAATAAAAATAGGCATCAAGGGAGAAATAACAATACTATTAAAACTACCTTCCCTTCTACCCTTTGTGGTGAGTTCGGTCACTATACTCATCATTGCCCCCAAATCGCTGATTTTAAATGGCTGAAAGACTCATGCAGTCTACCACATCCTCCAGCACCGCATGCCCCTCAGCAGGCCCCACAACAATACGTGCAACAACCCCCCCAAGTCGTGCTGCAGAATCCCATTCCGCACCAGGGTGTGATGAACACCCAATAGGACAGGCAACCTACCTCACCACAGTTAGGACAGTACCTCAATCCAAACAATCCCGTAGATCGTACTATCCTCCTCACGAGTGAGGAAGAAATCCTTCTGCAAACACATAATTGTCAATACCGAGCACCCGCTGAGTCTCCTCCCATTCCCCCAGAAACAATCCCAGCACCAACAGGACCCCTGTTGGTGATTCCTCACCCTAACGTAGAACCACCTCTTCGCATCCCTCACATCCCATTGCGTAGGAATGTCCACAACCCATAGGCTAGGGTGGCTCATAATTACAGTTTGGTTGATGACTTAGCACAATCCCCAGCTGCCATGTCAGTCTTAGAAGTCCTTCAAACTTGTCCCACTCAACGGAAATTATTACTTTCTGCCTTGGGGGTAGTTGACCCCGCAGATACCCGACTCATCACATTTGATCTCGACAGCGGAGAACCATGCCTTCCTGCTCTAATCGCTTTTCAAATCCTAGTAAAAATACGAAACATTATAGTTCATCTGTGCATCATCGATGAAGGAGCATCCACATGCATCATGTCCAAGTCTGTATGGCATAAACTTGGTTCCCCCGAACTCAACCCCTCTTCCATTACCTTAAGAGCTTATGACGGACAACCATCGTCTCCTGAAGGGCTCTTCCAAAATGTCCCTATAGAACTCGGGGGCAAGACTATCCTTATCGACATTGAAGTTATTGACGCCCCACTCGATTACAATATCTTGTTCAGTCGTAGCTACATGTACGCTATGAAGGCAGTTGCCTCTTCGGTCTTTCCAACCATGATGTTTCCCCACAACGGGAAGATCATCACAATTGACCAAGTTTCGCATTACAAGCCTAACCCTTCTTCCAACATTGATAACATTATCCCCCTTGTCCATACTCATCCTGAAACGTACCCACTCATTGAAATGGGTCCTGGGATTTTCAAAGACCCATCATTGTTAGGAACTTACCACAGCGCGCCACCACTCCTTCATCCTTCCAATCAAGTATGCGTTGTATCATCCCATGAAAATGACATAGAGGATACCCTTCCCCCTAGGGAGGCTTCTATCATATCTGACGTCCCACTAGTCGTAGAGCTCCCCCCTCATGAGCCTCTTGCAAACTCGTCGACTCCACTAGTTCACGATTTCACCTCTCCTCAAGGCCATATCCCAGTTTGGGAGATAGTTCCCCAAGCCATCACTCAAATCCCCTTCTTTACCCGAGTTACATAACCTCATTCGACCCAGTCAAACACCATCACAACTCGCCACTGTAACAAGTACTGCAACTATCTCCCCGAACACAAGTAGCAAAGGACTACGAACCAAATTCGCTTGCGCCATATGTTCAGAATATGGCCATTATACACACCATTGCCCAGCGTTACCTTAGTTCCGATAGACATTAGTCACAGTACGCCAAAGCTTCCAGCAGGAACATCGTCCAGTTACGTCATCCCCACCAAACATCACTGACATCCACTATGTCACAACTTCAGTCAACGAACACATGAGATGCCCTTGCTCTCTATGTGAATCCTTAGATCATTTTACATATCAATGTCCTATGATCATTGAATACAGGCAACGCCAAATGACCTTGAGTCAAACCCCTGCGCCCCCTATAGAATCTATGGTTGACCTTACCTCACCACTTGAGATTCTTCATATCATTTTTCCTGAACCCGAGGCACTCCCTATTCCTCCGTGGTTCTTGGATTTACCCCCAAATCCCCCCAATTCTCCCATTCATTTCCCTATGGAGATTTTACATCCAACTACCACTGGTACTCCTCAGTACCTCGATATTTGGTTTATGTCGAGTGAACCCTCACAATCTCATTGCATCATTCCCCATACTTCTTCATCAATCCTCGAGCAAAGGGGAGGTACATGTCCTCCCACCAAACTACCGCCCGATCACCCATAGTGTCAATGCAACTGCGATGGCATAATGGACCCACCGCCCATATCTAATCCATTTTCCCTACTTTCATTTTTTAGTACCAGAGCCCATGAGCTCCATTTTACAAACCATCTTCGGCCACTTACACAGACATTTTCCTCGGGTTATCATTTGCCCTTTTTCCCGGTGGCACATATTTCCATGACACACTCAGGTACGCATGCTCATGTTCAAAATTATCAAATAAATGCTTGTATGTTCGATTCTCTTCAGATATTGTTCACGTCGGGTATTTGGTTTTCATGTGTGCAGGTACTTGGTCATCATACATCAACGCAACCCCTTCAGGTATATAATCAACACTGACATGTAATCATTCCCTCTGAATCTCAATTGCATCTCCAGTCACACCCTCTGAAATTTGCCTTTAGGCTCCCCATCTCCGGCTCTGTAGTACCGACACCTCCATTACATTTTAGGTACTGTCACCCGGTAGCACTCTCCCCCACATGAGTTGTCCCATTCATAGCACCCTTTGGCACTTTGATACTCATGCTTTTTTTTAACCCTTTAGGGATGGGAGTCCCGATAGTCTTACATCATGTCATGAATCAGCCACATACTCCTCCTCATTTTGCTAGCTTTCCCAATGGACTCCCAGATTATCTCTTCAAGTTTCTATTTTGACTGCACCTCTACATTATCATGAACCCTCCATTTCATCCACAATCAATTTGCCCATTTGCAAATTTCCCTCCATTTCATCTACCTCATACAAAAACCCACCCATGGGGCCCCCACCTTCCACCAATTCTCTAAGCTAATTGCCCCCTCACCGACCCAACCATATTACATTGGGGCACCTGTTTCTGTATTTGTACACTCATCCCAAATTATTCTTTATTTGTTTGGTAAATTGTAAAAAAGCCTTTGTTTTCATCATTTACATATCTTTTTGTCATCACCTTTGGCGACCTTCTTCCCTTTTTGGCAAACGCAACCCATGTCGCCCTTGGTTGGGGCACTCCTTATCATCTACCCTTGTTGACATCGTCCATATACTCTGAGTATCCCATAGGCCACTTACCTCTGCCCTTTGAGTTTGTTCACTTTGTCCTGCCTCTAGCACAACTTATCCCATGTCTTGTTGTCCCCCTGACACTCAACCTAGTTGAACGGTTGCGGCCACTTATACTTCGCACATACCCCCAACCAAGGGTAGTCTTGAGTCTTCATACATCTTGATTTTGTTCATGTACCTCCTCAGTTCCTAACCTCACCTAGTAGATTTCACGAAGCCCTTTGCTTCTTGGAGTCGCGTCCCCCTTTTTGTCGACATCAACACAGTTTCCAGAAGGGCGACAATATCTTGAATCTCATTACCTTTCTAATGAGCGGTCTCGGACGGTAGCTGGAGAACCACCATTGCTCCCTGCTGTTGTTGACCCCCTTAACATTCGACTTCAACACTTTCTCATGTTACGGTGGGTCTTACTTTGTGACTATTGCAGTTATTTCTTATATTTTCCGAAGACCTCTGAACTTGGCTGGGCTATCAATGCCTATAGAATCCGTGATACTTCTTACAGATGTCACTGCCTACTATTCAGAGTATGTTCCTCTGCAAAATTATCTTCTGCCTTTATCACGACCGCCCCCGAAGGCGCTGCAGTTATCTACATCAACACACCATTCCTTTTTTGAGTTACATGACACGAGCATGGGGTATGCCCGCCTCGTTTGTACACAATTTATGTTTACACACCTTATGGAAGGTTGGGTTCTACAGGTTCCCTTCTCCCTCCAACTAGTAACTCTTGACACTCCCACTATCGCTCTCTCTTACAATGACACTCTCAGTAGAAGAAACATTGATGAATTTTGGCTATACGTATGCTCCTAACCTCATCCATCAGGGGGCATTTGTTATCACTGAAATTTCGTCCGCAAATGGTTACAAGAATCCAACATCGTCAAACAATTATGAGGTCACCCATGGACCAAAATTACCACAAAATCATTTCCAAAAGGTCCAAAAATATGCAACCAGTGATAAAATTAAAGTGCACTATGACTACACAGGGCGCATGCACACATGTGCAAAACAAAAACACAGGAAAAGCGCACATGCGCCCGATGCATGGTTGTGGTTTCTAAAAGCCACACACTTCTGAGAACGACGCATTTATGAGATTGGTCGGCCTCCCACCCACTTCTGGTTTAGCTTCCAAGTTGATTTGGCACCCAAATCTTGACTGGATCCGACTGGGTGGCTGGTCAAAGACCTAAAAATGACCTAATTAGCCTCTTTTCACACTACAAGATGGTTGCACAATACCTCAAAGAGGTGCTATAAAACAAGGCCATGGGTGCACTTCATTTTCAAGGAATTCAATAGCAAAGTTATGCTGCTACTATTCTCTTGAGGAATCCTCTATTCTCATCAAGAGTATACTAGCACCATTACATTGGGCAATCCATCTCACCTCTTGAGTGGATTAGTTTGGAATTCTTTCACCATTTCATTCAAAAGTTGTAAGAAGAGCTTATTTGTGGGGGTCCAAGAGCCCTCCCTTGGAGGAAGAAGGGACTCATAGTCCTCTTTCTTCTTGGTGTTTTCTTTCACTAAGATAATCCTTGCCATTGGTGACATGAGTCTTATTGGTTTTTTTGTTCTTATGTCCTTATTCTCAATAGTTTAGTTGTTCTTTTATTTCTTAGTTTTCTCTTTTATATTTCTTTCTCTAACCCTTTCCTTTACAACTGTCCTGCTTAGATAACCCAACTAAGCTTGTAAGCACCTCTGTTTTTCTCATCTAGGTGGCAAAAGAGGCGCAACACTCTTCTTTCCTGCATTTCCTCAACAATTTTCAATCCATTAGCTTGTTGGTGAACCTCATCACGACATCATTGATGTCTTTGAGGACGATACCCATGTTCCCTCTGTTTGTTCCAAACTGTGCTTTGACGATATCCACAATTTATTTTTCTCACACTTTATTCTCTATGTATTCTCCGGGTTGTGCTCCAACAGTGGGAAACCCTATAATTTTGGAAATCAGAGCCATGTCGATGGGGAATGGCCTATGAATCCACATGATAACTCTGTGTACCCTGGCCAAGAGTTGTTTGATGCACAGTCCCACATTCTTACCCCACCCGAAGTGAGGTATGTCCATGAGGTTCACGATACCATAAATGTAGAGCCATGTTATCCACTATGCGGGATCCATGATGGGTCTCCCTAGGGGTCCTATATCCCCTGTGTCCTCCAAATAAATATCCTCTGCAAGGTATGGAAACTTTTTCATGTCATGAACATCATGGTTAGAGTATCTCAGCTTGGGCACTTTCCCAAGCATATCCTCCACTGTGACCACGACGTCCAGGATGTATGGGAGTGTGATATTTTTTGTGTCTTATGCCTTTCTTTTATGGTCAAGGGTTGGGTGGCCTTCTGTAGTTGTTTCGGTCATGTCTTCTTCTTCTCCCTTGATTTCCAACTAATTCATGATATTCTCAACCAACACTTCCTTGACATCATGACCCTGTTGTTGACCCTTTATTTGATTAGGTTTGGTAGGTGTTTCTAGGTTAGTGTTTGCACTGCCATTTGGGTTTGTGGAGCTTTGACCCATTTCTCCTTGTGCAACAGTCAATATTTCCTCCTCTACCCTTGTCAGGCTGAGTGAATTTATCACTGAGGTTGTGACGTCTTCCAATTCGACCCCGTTCTCGGGCTCTTTCATGAGTTCTTTCCTTCGTATGGCCTATTGAGTAACCCTAGTATATCATCTTGGGGCACCAAGCTTTGGAGGGGTCATGCTAGATACAGAGTGGTCAATTGCTTTCTGCTTTGAACAATTTCACCTAGGGTGCGCTCTTTAGCTCTCTCTTTGCTAAAAAATCGCCAAGTGTCAAACTGGTCTGTGATTTTCCCTCTTTATAGACCCGGTGATTAATTTTCTTCCATATTTTTCCCTTTTCCAATCATTTGTGCAGTTTCCAGTGTTCCTTGTGCTTCTTTCGTTGTCTACTACGTGCGACTTTTTCCAATTTTCTGCCAGTCAACCAACTTCCTCCTCTTTTTGTATTTTTCTTATTTTTATGTATTTTTGTAATTTTTCTTTCCTAATTTATACTATAGTACACTATACACAGGGCTTCCTTACTGCGGTGTAACTACTGAGAGGTAGTAGGTCGATTTTCCCTGTACAGTTTCAATGGACTACCATTCACAATTCCTTGCAGTTTTGTTCATGTCAAGTCCTTTAGCTGCACATATCCTCCATCTGTGACATACTTTGCTTCATATGACCCTAGCCAATGTATTCTGAACTTACCAGGATGTTGAAAAAAATTGTTGTCATAGAGGAGAAATAGGTCTCCCTCCTTAAATCTCTTCTTCTTTATGTGTATGCCATTTCAGGCTTTGTCCCTTGCTTTCTGCACCTCTTGGTGGAATCCTTCCATAATCTTATCTTCTTCCAGTTCCATTAGTTTATTTAACCTCTCTTGTACTGTGCCTCTTTCTTTCATATTTGTAATTACATCCATGCATAGATTGGGTACCAAAAATTCCAATGGAACCACTACTTCTTGTCCATACACCAATCTGAATGGTGTATATCCTTTCAAATTCTTGCATGTAGTCTTGTATGCCCATAATACTGCTGGTATTTTTAAATCCCAATCATCTCTTTTTATTACAAATCTTTGTCAAGGCATTCTCCAAAATCTTGTTGAAAGCTTCTACTGTCCCATTTTCTTGAAGATGATATGGTGTACTCTTCTAGTGATAGACTTCAAATTCCTTAGGCATAGCCTGGATGGTACTATTAATGGAATGAGTGCCTTGGTTGCTCCTCAAAATACTGGGACATCTGAATATTTTAATCACCTGCTCAAATAATAAGTGTGTTGTTGTCTTTGTGATGCAATCCTTGATTGTTGTTGCTTCTCCCATTTGGTTAAGTATTTTGTCACAGTAATGATGTCTCTAGCTCCTGGCCTTCTTGCTGGTGGATTAATAGGTCTAGCAAAGTATATTGCCCACTTTTCAAACACATGAAGTGTTAGTTGGGGTCTTAGGGGCATCTCATCCCTCTTGTTGGGTTTGCCAACTTTCTAACACACATCACAATTATGGCAATATTATTTTGGATCTTTATGAGTTGTTGGCCACCATAAAACTACGCACAATACCCTCTACGCGGTATCCTTGCCTGCACAGTGTCCTTCAACTATACCTTCATGAGATTCTATTAGAACCATGGGTCATTCATGTTCTAATACAAACCTTCTCAAAATGTTGTCTGCTCCCAGATTGTATAAATGACCTACAATTAGTTGATAGTCTGGAGCTCTGACTATCATAATTTCTTATGCATGGTACTAAACTACTTTAGCTAAATTCCTGTGCTCAAGAGTTCAATGATATCAACAAAGTAATCATAATCTATCTATACTAAGAATAACTTTGCATCAGGGAAGTTGTATTCTAATTTAGTAAGTTCTTCTCCATTGGTTATCCTTGACAAGTGATACGTTCCTGCATTCAACTTCCCTAGTTTGACTATTACTTCAAAATCAAATTCCTGGAACAATAATAGCCATCTACAGATCCTCTCCCCCAACACTGGCTTGTTGACTAGATATTTGAGGGCAAGATTATCTGTGAACATTTTAAAGTGCTTTCCTAATAAGTAATGTTTGGATTTATACAATGCATACACCATGCCTAAACCTTCTCTTTCTGTGGTGTTGTAATTCTTCTTTGATTTTGATAACTTCCTACTTGCAAAGGCTATAGGATAATCTAAGTCACCTACTCCTGGCTGTGCCAAAATTTCTCCAAGTGTTATTGTTGATGCATCTACATGCACATGAAATGTATTTTCCCAATTTGGAAACACTAAAATAGGTGTTGTCACCATCTTCTCCTTCAAACTATCCAATCCCTGCTGACAATCCTCGTTCCACTGAAATTTGGTGTCCTTCAACATATTTTCCATCGGCATGGTAATCTATGGATACCCCTTGATAAAATTCATGTAGTACCCTGTATGTCCCAGTGCATCTCTTAACTGGCTCAACGACTTTGGTGGGGGTAAGTTGACAATTGCAACAATCTTCACAGGGTCAACTAGTAACCCTTGGCTACATACCACATGTCCTAAAAATAACCTAAAAGGTGTATTGAAATACATTTATTGATGTTTAATGAAATATGACATTGCCTACACCTATACAACATGAGTCTTAATACTGCAACATGATTTTTCAAAAGACTAAAAATAGTCCAGTCATCCATATATACTTCTAAAAATTTATGTATGAAATCTTTAAAAGCAGCTATAACCACCCTTGAAAAGATAGTTGGTGAATTCTTCAGTCCAAAGGGCATAACTGTATACTGATAGGATCCCCATTCTGTAGCAAATGTAGTATTATGCCTATCCTCTGGAGCTATTTTGATCTGATGATAACCTGAGAATCCATCTGTGAATTAATATGCTTCTTGGACTCCCACATTCTTTAAGACCTCATCTGTAAAAGGGGTAGGGAAAGGATCACGTAAGAAAACATCATTCAATTTCCTTAATTCTACACAAATCATTATTCCCCCTTATTTATTTTCCTAGACTACCGGACTTATCCATTCAGATTCTCCAACGGGCTCTATGATACCAGCTTCTAGTATTCGGTCAAGTTCTTCTTTCAATTTTTTCTTATACATTGGATTCAACTTGTAAGGTCAATGTATAACAAATATATCATCTGGTTTTCTGGGTATCATCATCTCACCTAGCTCTCCTACAATTCCTTTCATATCTATAAAGGTTGTTAGAAACAAGTCATGATATTGACGCAGTAATCTTGTTATCCTTTCTAGTGTTTGCTCATCCTAGTAGTCTCCAATTCTTGCCATTTTAGGGTTTTCTTTTGTCCCGATGTTGAATTTCTTGACCTTTATTGGTGTAACAAATGCCTCTAACTCCATAGATGGACCTTCCACCTCTCTCTCACCTTCAATCTCTATTATCTGAATGTTGCACAGATCATCTTCATCTGGTGCTTCCTTTGCGACATGATAACAAGAGAGTAAGTCTTTAACTGTCTGTCTATTCTGTTGTTGGTATTCTGTTATAATTTCTACCTCAGGTTCCTCAAAAAATATCATTCCCTATATCATCTTTAGGGATGAATCAATATTTGGGTTCTCAAGCTCAAATGAGAACGTTATCACAAATTTTGTTGTAATATTGTCCATTCTGTAGTTCCTCCGCACAATTCTTGATCTATGTACCCATTCCCTGGTATCCCTTCCAATGTATGAATAAAGTAATGAGGCCATTCTTCTGGTGGTTTCAACCTCCATTGTGTCCTTCATTTCTCTATATGCTCAGCTTGTCTCCCTCATCCATTGTATTTTTGCAATGTATTTTTCCCTTATTCTGCACCAAATCTAATGCGCATTAACATTTTACACTGATACCAGTCCTGAATTGTTTCCTTATATGCACCCCACCATCTTGCAGGCGTTTCCTTGAGTGCAATATCTAGGGCTAACAACCTTTGATTTTCCAAAACTTCTTCCTCATAATTTTTCAAGAATTATTCTAAGTCATTTAAACCATGAAAAGTGGGAGGTTCGCTTACCTCTATACCGATCCACCTTAATGCACACTCTATTGTTGCACACCTCCTTATGGAGACTTCATGTAGTCTCTGCTGCCAGTTTTCTAGGCCTATGTCTGAGTCTAAAGCACATGATGCAATGCTTCTCCAGTTGAGTACCCATCTGTAGTTGGGTTGATATAATCTTCTTCTCCTATATAGATGATTGATTTCTTCCAAGTCCAAAAATGTCGCCTCTACAAACCTTTCTCCTTTCGAGGATCTAGTGGAGAAATTAATCTGTAATTTCCTGATTCAAAAGTCATTTTCTATTTCTCCATGTTTATCATAGCCTAGTTATCAAATGCCTGGTCTAGTCCTAGTAATGTTAGCTAGGGTGTGCCATCTACTATTTCTATAACTTCGAAATTGGCCACAAAGCACACTCTATGTTGATTTTCCAACTTCAACTGGGCAGGTGAATACCTTAATGTGGGTTCCCCCATACACTTCCATGTCTTCTTAGGTAAGACATTCACTTCAGAGCCTAAATCAAGTATGGTATCTCCCATATTGAAATCCCCAATGTTGGAATTTAATCTAAATTCCCTACTTGGTCTTCTTCTTGTATGGAGATGATTAATTGTCTTTTGTTCTAACTTCCCTTCTACTTCTGAGTTGCATATTTCTAGCAAATTCTGTAATACCTTAACGAATGATGGATCATTCAATAAATTAACATAGGATTACATAAAATTATTTATGTTACTTACTTTCTCTGAAGGTTGTCCTTTGCTGGTGTGATCCATTGAAGATGGAATCTCGTACATTGGTGGATCCTCATCTTGTTGCACAATTGATGGAGATGCAATGTTCTCTTTTAGAATATCATGTTTGGCCTCCTTAAATATATCATTTTCTTTCCGTGCGTCAAAATTCTTGTGTGGCTCAGTATTATTCTTGACCCACTAGCATTAAGTTGGATCTTGTTTTGTTCCATCAGTTCTCATATTAGCTCC
Source organism: Picea engelmannii (assembly GCA_009831015.1). NCBI lineage: Eukaryota > Viridiplantae > Streptophyta > Pinopsida > Pinales > Pinaceae > Picea > Picea engelmannii. The sequence goes on from ML777150.1 coordinate 582,477, forward strand.
TCCTAGAGTAACTATGTTGATGTTCTTCCCATCATCCATAGATTATGCGGAAATCCACTAGACATTCTGATTATTCTTGTTCCTTTTTTCCTGTATTTTTCCCAATAGTCTTGGGCAGTCTTCTATGTCGTGCTTTGTTGTGTGATAATACATACATGTTGTAGGGTGGAAGTGGATGGTCTCTTGCACAATGTATTTATTGTTGATAGTTGTGGCAGACTACTGGCCCTCTACCCCATCCAAATCCTCCTCGACCCCAAACTCCTCTAAATCAACATCTATCTCCTTGAGGTGCATTGTATTAGGGTATTTGGTTATACTACGCAGGATTATACTGTGGCATCACATTTTTGTATTGCGGCTACGCGAGATTGAATTTTGGTTGCACATTATTGAATTATGATGCAGATTGGCCTGTCATCATCTCTTATTTCACCCTGTAGGCATCTAAAGTTCTTTCTCTCATCAATTCCAGTGTTCTACAATCCTTATCATCATGGCCTACTAATTTGCAAAAATTGCAATAAGAAATTTTTGGCACTATCTTATACTTCTGCATCATTGGACAATGATATGGATCATGCCCATGTGTCTTACAAATTTCACACCATGGTCCTCTTGTTGGCAAGGGGTTTGGCACCCCTGCTACTAGGTACTATGCAAAGGTTGGACATTCATTCTTATGGTGTCCTTGTGTCCTACATAACATACATCAAAGATATTCTCTCTTCTCTTTCCCCTTATTCTGGTTGAAATGAAATGTCAAAATATTTAGATCCTCTTTCATCTATTCTATTTTTGTATCTTTATGTTGATATTGGTTTTCTTCCAGCTGTAGGGCTACTTGCAAGGCCTCTGCCTGAGTTTGGAACTTAACTGTGGTAATAGTGAGTTCACAAATAACTTCCTATGTTGCATGCCAGTGATAGAGTAAATTTCAACTTACCTTTCAGATGTTTGAACCTTTGATCAATATCCCAGACAGACTCACCTAGTTTCTACCTGATCTCAATCATTTTGTTCATGTACTGGTCTTCTGACCTTGGCTTCTCAAATTCATTTACTAACAACTTTTTCTCCTCTGTGATATTCTTTGGTGCTCCTTGTGGACTGTTTATATCAAGGTTCATGTACCATTCTAGCGTGTGGTTTCTGAGTGTTATAGCTAATTACGCAACTTTTCTATCCTCATCTGTGACTTTCTTTGCTTCCCATATATTTTAATATATGAATAAATTCTTTTCAGGGTTCTCTGATGCCTCGCCCCGAAACTCTGGTAATATCATAGTGGAATCTACTCCTGCCATTTTGAATTGTGTTGAACTACTTCCTCTGCACGGTGTAGATAGTTGATTGTTACTTCCTAAACTTGTAACTCTAGTTGGTTGTCCCCTATTGGACCCCTGGCCTGCTTCCCCTCTTCTACTAAAAATTGGTTGTCTAAAAGCTAGTGTTCCTTCAGGTGTATTAGTCGCACATGGGGTTGTAGGTTCCACACTAATTGTGATATGGACTAGAGTTTTTCCTTTTGTTCTTGACCCTGGACCTCTTGTTTTCCTTTCGTATGTTGCGTGTAGGATTTCCTCAATCTACTCCATAGCCTAGAGATCCTCTAACTCTTCTTCATCTCTCTCCAAGCCCTCTCTGTCAGCTATGGACCTCTTTTTGTTATTCATCTTATATTGGTAAGGTCTACCGCTGCGCGTCACTCTATCTTTTTGCATTATTTGCCTTTTCCAGTCCTCATCCATAATGATTGGGTCCATGGCTTCCTTCTAATTCGCCTTATTCAGTTCCCTGTCCATATATCAAAATCATGTCAATGATTCCCCCCTTCCCCCAAGCATGCAAGGAGGTTTATATGTCTGATTCCATGGTCATTACACCTTTGTCATACAATAAAATATTGATAGAAGTATATAGTGCTCTGATGTAACTACCTCTGGGTCCCTTCAAAAAATCCTGCTTTGCAACAGTGTATGACTTCTTAGTATCAACTACAAATTTAATGATAAACCATGCAATAATACTCTCTAACCAAAAATCTACTGCACGCGTAAATTTATTATTGACTTGCTATGACTATGAGATCTCCACATGATTCCACTCTGGTTGTCTTATTTTATTCATAGGGTGGTTGTCCTTCAACCTCAATAAGAACACATTCAACAGGTGCGGGAATTCGTAGAAAAATACTTCATGCAAGTCGGTAAACACATAGTTGTCGAGATATTTGTGTGGTGTAAATTTAGGGTTTTTGTTTTCCTTGTGCAAAAAATTGAGTTCATCTATATTTAAATCTCCACCTTCATTGGACTCCATGGCCTAAAAATACCCTTCTATGTTTTAATTCTCCATTCTTTTCTTCAATAGATCCCTTCCACTCAATCTTGTACAATTCCTGTGGAGGATTCTTGTGGATGGACAGACCAGTGTCCATCGATGTCGAGTTGATTTCATTCATCATAGGACTACCATCAAATGGTGAGAATCCTGTGTAGTACATGGAAGACAATACAAAGGAGAAGGTGCTTGCGGAGAAAATGAAAAATACTTATGGGACAGATCGAGGGTCACACGACATAATCATCAAACTTATCAGTGACGCAACCACCAGGATGGAAACAAAGTTGATGGCGTTGAAAATCCTTCAAAAATGTCACAAGGAGGAGGTCCCCACAGGATTTGTAGAAGCAGTAGCATAATGCGCAAATGACACCATGCTAAGTTGGGCTCCTTATTTGTTGAATCTGTTCCTAGAAGATTGCAAGGATTCCCAGGACTTGGGGACCAAGTTCCACTATTTGTGAATGATAGTAATGATAGCACTGATCAAATGGAAAGAGCCTACATATTCTCACTTCTGTGATAGAGTGGGATGGTGTCGCACAACACGATACAAATCCTTGGGGATCACTTCAAATCTGAAAAAATGAAGTGGCAATGCTAGCACCTTTTCCAGGTATCTAAGCGACATGAAGGAAAATATAGCCAATAGCTGACGAATAACTCTTGAGGTGGTTGCACAGTACCAAGGGATATCCAAATTCAAGACTACGTGACACAATATGTGGATCCACGCACGTGAGGATCTAGATAAGGAGTGGACACAACTTCGATACTGTGTTAGCATAGAAGAAATAGATTGGGCTATAAAGGACTGGGCGGATGACTGGAAAGTCCCAGTTATAAGTAAGAAAATACCTAAGGGAAAGGGAATTGAAGCAAGCCTGTTGTAGACATCTACAGGAGGAACCACAACAACAAAGAAGCCATCCCAGATGAAGGAGCCAGATCTGAAACCAGAGACACAGAAAAATGATAGTGCGTGAAAATACCAATGGACAGGCAGGGAAGAAGGACAATGTCCCCACACAGGAAGAAAAAACAGGGGGGGACATAGCTGGACAAGGAACCCCAACAACGATCGTCCAAATAGATGCAAGGACATCAAAACATATGGTAATACAAACAAGGGGCCGCACAAGAAGGCCAAGGCCCATAAGGACATCCCATAATACACATTTACCACATATGATGTAGAGTTGGTGGAATAAAGGGTTCAGGACTGAGCAACTAAAGAATACGAGGAAGTCGAGAACCAACAGGAAAGAATCATGCAAGAATTGATGGCAGTTAAACAGGTCCTAGAATGGATACAAGCAACCCACACATGGGATCAAGAACATGTACTGATTCAATGATCGATAGAGGAAAGGGACAGAACTACGCGAGGCATTGAAGACACAATACAAATCATAGTGCAGGGAATTATAACCTTCCACGTAATAACAACGATGTTGCATCTAGAGGAACAACTAGCACATAGACCACTTAAGGAGGTGGAAAAAGTAGAGTTGTTGTTAGCAAAGATACCAATGAAATAACTGTACGAATTACAAGTTAGTGTGGCGCAAGAGATACTGTCACAGGCTAGGGAAGATGTGATAGACCTAGCAGTCACCAAATATGGTAACGAAGCACTACAAATGGTACTAGAGTAGTTCAAGCTGGAGATACATGAGGAGAATCAGTGTGTCGATAAAATCGAAAAGAATTTGCAGCAAGTCTTGAAGACAATTACAGACAACACACATGATACAAAAATAAGCCCATAAGAAAAGATACAGATCATTGCGTAGATGATCGAGGGGTACATGAAAGAGATAGAGGATTTGAAGGAAAAACTTACCCCTACAACTCCTCTTGAAGTCACAGCTAAAAGAGAACAAAAGGAAGCCCTGCAAATATATATGATCGAAAGAGAAACCAAGGAAGTCGTAGAACTCTTTGAGAAGACTACGCAGATCTGGACTAGAATTGAGGAAGATGAGAAGATCCAACAGTTGTATCAACATGAAGAGAAGGTCAACACTACAATGTAGGATTTGAAGCTACAACAGAAGGCCATGAGCATCAATGAAAGATTTAAAGGGATGCAATAGATTAAGAAACTACAAATGGAACTCAAAACTAGGCATAAAAATAAGCAGGGAAGGCAGGCTTGATTGGAACCAATCTAGAAGCAAGCAACGCAAATAGGTCCATGCAGAGAGCGCAAAGTCTTTGAAGGAACATATTACAATGTAGATGGTAAAGGAGCTCACAGAGAAAGATGTGCAAGCAAAAGACAAATCGGAGGAACTATAAGGGAAGTTCCCTGACTTGGAGAAGGTTGTGCAGGGAGCACACACTGCCTGAGTGGCTTGGGACAAGACACATGTCAGTGTTGGGGGCCTGTTGGTGCATGCCTATTTTGGGAGAGAAAAGTCTATTTTGGGTGAAGGCCTATTTTGGGAGAAAGAAGTCTAGTTTTTTGGCATAGGTCTATTTTGGGGAAGAGAAGCCTATTTTTGGAGTGTGCACCATAGGTGGTAGAAAATAAGCATGTAGAAAAAGAAGGAAAATAAACATGCATAAAAAGGAAGAAAAGCGGTGTGGCGTGCATGCAAAAAAGCCTAGCTAGGTTAGGGTTAGGGTTTTGGACATGAATGTAATGGCTATAAGCTAGTAGAATATTATATAAGGCCTAGGAGGTCTAGTAGAGGTTGTTCAGTTGTTGGTTGTTCATTGATCATTGGTCGATTGTTCTAAAGGAAACATGATCCTTTTCCTCATGCATCAACATTATTATTCATTCATCTAAATCTAGTGTTCATTCATTTCTTAAACTATGCATGCATGTTGTCATAATCAACTTAACCATTCATTCTTTAACTGATAATTAATATAACAATAAAATAACCACTCATGAAACAAACACAATAGGTTTACCATGGTAAGTATCCTCTGTGAGGTGGAGTATACCACACCAGGCTCCACATCCTGTGACCTAACCCTAAAAACATATCCCATTCAGACCAATTGACCAATGACCAATGAACAACCAACAACTGAACAACCTCTACTAGAACTCCTAGGCCTTATTTATACTCTTCTACTGGCTTATATCCATTACATTCATGTCCAAAACCCTAACCTTAACGTGGCTAGGTTTGTCTACATGCGCGCCACGTTGTTTTTCCTCCTTTTTTTGCATGATGCTTTTCCTTCTTTTTTTGCATGCTGCTTTTTTCGCCACCTATGGTGCGTGCTCCAAAAATATCCTTCTCTTTACCAAAATAGGCATGTTCCCAAAAATAGACTTCTTCTCCCCAAAATAGGCATGTGCCCAAAGTAGAATTTCTTCTCCCAAAATAGGTCTGCTCCAAGATGCCCCCAACACCGATATATGGCTTGTCCCAAGCCACTACGCCTTAGTTTACACTCTGGATGGCTAGCTACAACTCCTGGAACACATCTTCCAACTAAATGAATTTCTATTTAACTTGGTTTCCCTACTTTGCCAACTTTTCCAGACTCTTCTCTGTAATGTGCTCTACCAACATTGTTCTGCATTCGACATGTGTGTTGTGTCTTCTCTAGCCACTACGTTGTAACTTGTTGCACTATAGGAATCTGCAGTCTTTGTAGAGTATCATGGACTTCTACCAACTTATCAATGATCTCCTCCCTCTATGCCTCGACTGCACATACGATGTATCTCCCCCTGTCTCAAACTTTATCTGCCACTAGCTCAACATCGTCCTCTATAATGGTGATGACTGGAGGATTCTTATGGTATTTCATCTTCTTGTGCATTAACTCCTCCTGCGCTCCAACTCCTCCTGTGATCCAATTCTCTTTTCATATGAGGGATGTTCCCCACTCTTCTTCTTCTGTGCCTCCTAATCTTTGGGCTGAGAGGTTTCTCCATTCTTGGCATCGCCCTTGACACTGTTTCTTCCCCCCTGGGATTTTTCGGTGCTGTGTTGCTTCCTAACACTTGAGCATGCTATGCATCCTTTTTAGTGTTGTCAACTGGGATACTTTTCTTTGTCTATGTGCCTGCCTCTGTTTGTTCCTTGGGTTTGAATTATTTCTTTGTTATTGGCATATTCTACTGTGCAGGCTAGTCTTTGAAGATCCATTCAACCTCTTCCCTTGATATGTAGTCCTGCATCTCCAACCATTTTTTCTTCGGGTCCCTTGTGGCTTGGATCCACATGTGATGTTTGGATTCCTTAAACCTGGAAATCCCTTCATTCTCCTGAACCACCTCAATAGGAATCCTCCATACATTTTTCGTTCTTTGTTGTATGTCTTCCAGAACCATGGAAAACGCTGGATTATTGGCTTGTTGATTCTTAGTATCCTTGGCTTTCCAGAGGGTTTCGTATCTTGTTGCGTAGCACTTCTCCTTCCTTTCTAGAAAAGCAAATAACTTTGGTTCCTACCAAGCTACCAAAGAGATGAGGATGAGGAGACAAGAATAATGGAATTCAGTTCTATTTTCCTGTACATCCATGTAGTTGATCAAAAAATGGTTTAAGAGGTACGACGCCCAACAAAACATTACCCTTTTGCACACTATGGAATGACTGCTATGACTCCTACTGGAGCCTCTTCTTTCTTGCATTTCCCCAAGAATTTTCAATCCATTACCTTGCTGGTGAAACATGTCATGGTTTCACTGATGTATTTGAGGATGATACCCCTATTCCCTCTGTTGTTTCTGAACTATGCTTTGACGATCTCCACAATTTATTTCTCTCACAATTTATTCTCTAAGTATTTTTTGGGTTGTGCACCAGCAATGGGAAACCCTATAATTTTGGCAATCAGAGACACGTAGATGGGGATTGGCCTATCCATCCATAGGATACCTTTGTGTACCCTAGCCAAGATTTTTTTGACGCACAGTCCCACATTCTTACCGTTCCCGAAGTGTGCTATGTCCACGAGGTTCATGATGTCGGAATTGTAGAGCCATTTTATCCACTATGCGAGCTCCATGATGGGTCTCCCTAGGGGTCATATCTCCTATGTTTCCACCAAATAAGTCTACTATTCAAGGTCAAGAAAATTTTCCTCATCGCGAACATCATGGTCAGAGTATCTCAACTTGGGCACTTTCCCGAGCATATCCTCCATTGTGACCACAAAATCCAGGATGTATGGGAGTGTGATCTCTAATGCATCCCATGCCTTTCTTCTCTAGCCGATGGATGGGTGGCCTTCTGTCATTGTTTCGGTCATGTATTCTTCTTCTCCCTCAGTTTTTGGTTGATTCGTGATATCCTCAACCAACACCTCCTCGGTGTCATGACCCTATTGTTGGTCCTTTATTTCCTTAGGTTTGGTAGGTGTTTCTGGGTTAAGGTTTGCACTTCCATTTGGGTTTATGGAGATTTAACCCATTTCTCCTTGTGCAGTCGTTGATATTTCCTCCTCTAACCTTGTCAAGCTAAGAGACTATGTCGCTGAGGTTATGACGTCTTCCAATTTGATCACGTTCTCGGGATATGTCATGCATTATTTCCTTTGTCTGACCTATCGAATAACCCTAGTATATCGTCCTGGGACGCCAACCTTTGGAGGGGTCATGCTGGATACAGAGTGTTCAATTTCTTTCTTCTTCACACAATTTCACCTAGGTTGCGCTCTTGAGCTCTCTCTTTGCTAAAAAATTGCTAAGTTTCAAACTGGTCCGTTCTTTTCCCTTTTTATAGACCCGGTCATTAATTTTCTACCATATTTTTCACTTTTTTGGTCATTTGCGCAATGTCCATTGTTCCTTGCATGTGATGTCCAATTTTCCTATGCTGCGTGCGACTTTTTCCAATTTTTTACTAGTCAACCAACTTCCTCCTCTTTTTGTATTTTTCTTATTTTTCTGCTTTTTATGTATTTTTTTAATTTTTCTTTCCTAATTTATACTATAGTACATTATACAGAAGGTTTCCTTACTGCGTTGCAACTACTGAGAGGTAGTAGGTCGACTGTCCCTGTACAATTTCATTCGACTACCATTCAACATTCCTTGCAGTTCTGTTCATGTCAAGTCCTTTGTTTTCACAGATCATCCATTTGTCACATACTTCACTTCATATGGCCCTAGCCAATGCATTATGAACTTACCATGATGTTGCAAAAAATTGTTGTCATAGAGGAGAACTAGGATTCCCTCCTTAAATATATTCTTCTTTATGTGTCTGTCATGCCAAGATTTTTCCTTTGCTTTCTACACCTCTTGGTGAAATCCTTCCAGAATCCTGTCTTCTTTGAGCTCCATTAGTTGACTTAAGCTCTCTTGTACTGCACCTCATTATTTTATATTTGTAATTTCTACTGCGCGTAGATTGGGTACCAACAAATCTAATGGCACCATTGCTTCTTGTCCATACACAAATCTGAATGGTGTCTATCCTGTCAACTTCTTGCATGTCGTCCTGTATGCCCATAATAATGCTGGTATTTTCAAATCCCAATAATCTTTGTTCACATTACAAATATTGGTGAGGGCATTCTCCAAAATCGTGTTGAAATCTTATACTGTTCCATTTTCCTAAGGATGATATGGTGTACTCTTCTGGAAATAGAATTCAAATTCCTCAGTCATATCCTGGATGGTACTATTGATAAAATGGGTGCCTTGATCACTCATCAAAATCATGAGACATATGAATCTTTTAATCACCTGTTCAAATAATAAGTGCACTATTGTATATGCATTGAAATCCTTGACTAGTGTTGATTCTGCCCATCTGGTTAAGTATTTTGTCGAATTAGTGATGTATCTATCTCTTGACCTTATTATTGGTGGATTAATACATCCAACAAAGTCTATTTCCTACTTTTCAAACACTTGAAGAGTTACTTGGGGCCTTAGGGGAATCTCATTCCTCCTGTTGGGTTTTCCAACTCTCTGACATACATCACAGTTCTGGAAATATTATTTTGCATCTTTATGCACTATTGTCTACCATAAAATTGCACGCAATACCTTCTTCACGATATCATTTCCTGCATAGTGTCCTACATCTATACCTTCATGAGCTTCTTCTAGAGCCATGGGTCATCCATTTTCCAACACACACCTTCTCAAAATGTTGTCTGCTCCCAGCTTGTATAAATGACCTACAATTAGTTGATAGTTTGCAGCTCCGACTACCATATTTTTCTTCTGCGTAGTACTAAACTCCTTTGGCACAAATCCTATGCTCAAGAATTCAATGATATCAACAAAGTACTCATCATCTATTTGTACTGAGAATAATTGTGCATCAGGAACATTGTCTTCTAAGTTAGTAGGTTCTTCTCCATTGCTTATCCTTGACAAGTGATCTGGTCCTGCATTCAACTTCCTTGGTTTGACTATTACTTCAAAATCAAATTCTTGGAACAATTTTAGCCATCTACAGATCCTCCCCCCAAACACTCATTTGTTGACTAGATATTTGAGGTCAGAATGATATATGAACATTTTAAAGTGCTTTCCCAATAAGTAATGCCTGAATTTCTATAGTGCATACACCATGAATAGACCTTCTCTTTCTTTGGTATTGTAGTTATACTATGATTCTGATAACTTCCTACTTGCAAAGGATATATGATGATCTAAGTCACCTGCTCCTGGATATGCCAAAATTTCTCCAAGTGATATTGTTGATGCATCTACATGCACATGAAATGTATTTTACCAATCTGGAAACACTAAAATAGGTGGTCACGATTTTCTCCTTCAAAGTATCCAATCCATGCTGAAAATCCTCATTCCACTGAAATTTGGTGTCCTTCTTCAACATATTTTCCATCGGTGCGGTAATTTGTGCATATCCCTTGATAAACTTCATATAGTACCATGTATGTCCCAGTGTGGCTCTTAATTGGTGCACTGAATTTGGTGGGGGTAAGTTGACAATTACAAAAATATTCGCAGGGTCAACCAATAACCCTTTTCTGCATACCACGTGTCCTAACAGTATCCCAAAAGGTGCACTGAAAATACATTTATTGATGTTTAATGAAATATGACATTACCTACAACTATCGAACATGAGTCTTAAGAATCCTATATGATCTTTCAAATGACTAAAAACAGTCTAGTCATCCAAATATACTTCTAAAAATTTATGTATGAAATATTTAAAAGTAGCTATGAACACCCTTGAAAATATAGCTGGTGCATTCTTCATTCCAAATGGAATAACTTTCTATTGATAGGATCCCCATTATGTAGCAAATGTAGTCTATTCCTATCCTCTGGAGGTATTTTTATCTGATGATAACCTGAGAATCTGTCTGTGAATGAATATGCTTCCTAGCATCCCGCATTCTCTAATACCTCATCTGTAAAAGGGGTAGGGAAAGGATCATGTAAGAAAGAATCATTCAATTTCCTCAAATATACACAAATTATTATTCTCCCTTGTTTCTTTTCTTGTACTACCATGGGATTGATCCATTCAGATTCTTCCACTAGCTCTATGATACTAGCTTCTAACATTCAATCAAGTTCTTCTTTCACTTTTTTCTTATACACTGGATTCAACATGTAAAGTCTCTGTCTAATAGGTCTAACATCTATTTTTAGGGGTATATTCATCTCACCTATATCACCTGCGATCTTTTTCATCTCTGTAAAGGTAGTTGGAAACAAGTCACTATATTCACGTAGTAATTATGTTATCCTTTCCAGTGTTTTCTCATCCCAATAGTCTCCAATGATTTCCATTTTAGGGTTTTCTTTTGTCCCAATATTGACTTTCTTGACCTTACTTGGTGCAACTAATGCCTCTGACTCAAAATATGGACCTTCCGCCTCTCTCTCACCTTCAATATCTTTTATCTGAATGTTGTGCATATCATCTTCATCTTAGGCTTCCTCTGCGACATGATAACATGAGAGTAAGTCTTTGACTATCTGTCTGTTCTGTTATTGATAATTTGTGATAATTTCTAACTCAAGTTCCTCAAGAAATATCCTTCCTTTTATCAACTTTAGGGTTGAATCAATATTGGGGTTCTCATGCTCAAATGAGAAAGTTACCACAAAATTCTGTTGTAATATTGTCCATCCTATAGTTCCTTTGCTAAATTATTGATCTATGAACCAGTTCCCTGGTATCCCTTCCAATGTATGAATAAAGTAATGGGGCCATTCTTTTGGTGGTGTAAACCTCCATTGTGTCCTTCATTTCTCTATATGCTCAGTTGGTCTCCCTTGTCCATCATATTTTTGTAACGTAATTTTCCCTTTTTCTGCACAAAATCTAATGTGCAATAACCTTTTACATTGATACCAATCCTGAATTGTTTCCTTATGTGCGCCCCACAATCTTGCAGGTGTTTACTTGAGTGAAATATACAAGGATAACAACCTCTAATTTTCTAAAACTTCTTCCTCATAACTTTTCAAGAATTCTTCCAAGTCGTTTAAACCATGAAAAGTGGGAGGTTCCATTACCTCTATACCGAACCACCTTACTGCGAAATCTATTCTTGCACACCTCGTTGTGGAGACTTCATGTAGTCTCTGCTGTCAGTTTTCCAGACCTTTGTCTGAGTCTGAGGCACATGATGTAATGCTTCTCCAACTGAGTACCCCATCTGCAGTTGGGTTAACATAATCTTCTTCTCACGCAGTAGTCCTATATAGATGATTTATTTCTTCCTAGTCCAAACATGTCGTCTCTACAAACATTTCTCCCTATGAGGGATTTAGTGGAGCAATTACTCTGTATTTGCCTGATTCAAAATTCATTTTCCATGTCTTTAGGTTGATCACAACCTGGTTATCAAATGCCCAGTCCAATCCAAGTAATGCTAGGTAGGGTGTTGTGCTATCTACTATTTCTATAAATTCAAAATCGACCACAGTGAGCACTCCATATAGGTCTATTGTCACACCTTTAAGTCTTCCAATTGGTAACACTCTATGCTAAATTTCCAATTTCAACTAGATAGGTGGATATCCTAATGTGGGTTCCCCCATACATTACCATGTCTTCTTAGGTAAGACATTCACTTAAGAGCCTAAATAAAGCATGATATCTCCCATATTGAAATCCCTAATGTGGGTTCCCCCATACACTACCTTGTCTTCTTAGGTAATACATTCACTTCAGAGCCTAAATCAGGTATGATATCTCCCATATTGAAATGCCCAATGTTGGCATTTAACCTAAATTCCCTACTTTTTCTTCTTCTCATATGGAGATGATTAACTGTCTTATTTTCTAACTTCCCTTCTACTTCTGTGTTGTATCTTTCTAGTAAATTTTGTAAGACCTTAGTGGATGATGGATCATTCAATAACTTAACGTAGGATTGTAGAAAATTCATTATGTTACTTACCTGCTCTAAAGGTTGTCCTTTGTTGGTGTGATCCATTGAATATGTAATCTCGTACATTGGTGGATCCTTAGTTTGTTGTGCAATTGATGTAGATACAATGTTCTCTTTTATAATCTCTCGTCTGGCCTCCTTAAATGTCTCCTTTTCTTTCTGTGTGACAAAATACTTATGTGGCTCAATATTCTTCTTGACCCACTGTTGTTGAGTTGGATCTTATTTTTCTACATCATCTCCCATATTAGCTCCTCCTCAAGTAACTTTGTTGATGCTTTTCCCATCATCCTTGGATTCTGCGGATATCCACTGGACATTCTGATTGTTCAGGTTCCTTTTTTCCTGTATTTTTCCAAATAGTGTTGGGAAGTCCTCTATGTCGTGGTCTGCTGCGCGATAGTACATACATGTCACAGCTGGAAGTGGACAGTCTCTTGCATAATTTCATAGTTGTTGAAAATTGTGGAAGAATAATGGCCCTCTGCCTTGTTCAAATCTTCCTCAGCCTCAGCCTCCACCTCTATCTCCCCGCATTGCATTGTATTGGGGTATCTGGTTATACAACATGAGATTACACTGTGGTTGCACGTTGGTGTACTGTGGCTGCGCAAGATTGAATTGTGGTTGCACATTATTGAACTATGGTGCATATTGGCTTGTCATCATATATGCTTGCATACTATAGGTGTCTGAAGTTATTTCTCTCATCAATTATAGTTTTCTATAGTCCTTGTCATCATGAGCCACTGATTTGAAAAAATTGCAGTAAGAACATTTTGGCACTGTCTTATACTTGTACAACATTGTAAAATGATATGGATCAAGCCCGTTTGTCTTACAAATCTCATGCCATGGTCCTCCTTTTAGCAAGGGGTTTGACACCCCTGCTACCAAGTACTGTGCAAAGGTTGGACACTCATTCTTATGGTGTCCTTCTTTCCTGCATAACGTACACCAAACAACTTCTCTCTTCTCTTTCCCCTTATTCTGGCTCAACTGAAATGTCATATTCTTCAGATCCTCTTTCAACTCTTTTATTGTTGGATGTGTCTATTGATATTGGTTTTCTTCCAGCTGCAGGGCTGCTTGCAAGGCCTCTGCTTGAGTTTGGAACTTCTGTTGTCTCAAGGGATACTTCAAGTGTGGTAATAATGAGTTCACAAATAACTGTCTATGTTGCATGTCAGTAATATAGTACTTTAACTTACCTTTCAGGCGTTTCAACCTTTAATCAATCTCCCAAATAAACTCACCTATTTTTTTTTCTTGATTTCAATCATTTCGTTCATGTAATGGTCTTGTGAGCTTGGCTTATGAAATTCATTAACCAACAACTTTTTCACCTCTACGACAGTCTTAGGTGCCCCTTGTGGACTGTTTACATCAAGGCTCATGTACGAGTCTAGTGCGTGGTCTCTAAGTGTGATAGCTAACCACGCGACTTTTGTATCATCGTCTGTGACCTGATTTTCTTCCCAGATATTTTCACAGATAAATAAATGCTTTTCAAGGTTCTCTAATGCCTCACGCCAAAACTCTGGTAATCTGATAGTGGAATCTACTCCTTCCATTTTGAACTGTGTTGAACTACTATCTCTGCATGGTGTATATAGTTTATTGTTACTTCCTAAACTTGTACCTCTAGTTGGTTGTCCCCTATTGGACCCATGATCTATTTCCCCTCTTCTACTAAAAATTGGTTGTCTAAAATTTGGTGTTCCTTCAGGTGTATTAGTTGCACACAGAGTTGTAGGTTCCACACTAAATCTGATCTGGATTGGAGTTTTGCCTTATGTTCTTGACCCTGGACCTATTATTTTCCTTTCATATGTTGTGAGTAGGATTTCCTCAATCTTATCCACAGCCTGAAGATCCAACACCTCTTCTCCATCGCTTGCCAAGCCCTCTATGTCGGCTATGACCCTCTTTTTTTTATTCATCTTATATTGGTAAGGTTTACCATTGCGCGTCACTCCATATTTTTGCATTATCTTCTTTGTATAGTCCTCATCCATCATGATTGGGTCCATGGCCTCCTTGTGCTTCCTCTTATCCAATTCCCTGTCCATATCTTAGACTCCTGTCAATGCTCCCCCCGTTCCCCCATGCACGCAGGGAACTTTAGTTTTCTGATTCCATGGTCATCAAACCTTTATCATACAATAAAATATTGATAAAATTATATAGTGATCTGATGTACCTATGGGTCCCTTCATAAAATATTTCTCTACAACAGTGTACGACTTCACAGTATCAACTGCAAATTCAGTGATAAACCCTGCAATAATATTGTTTAACCAAAAATATACTGTGCGTGTAAATTTATTATTGACTTGCTGCAACTGCACGATCTCCACATGATACCACTCTAGCTATCTCATATGATTCACAAAATGGTTTTCCTTCATCCTCAATAACCACTCCTGCAACAGATGTAGGAATTTGCAAAAAAATACTTCATGCAAGTCGCTAAACACATAGTTGTCAAGATATTTGTGTGGTGTAAATTTAGGGTTTTTGTTATCCCTCTATAGAAACTTGAGTTCATTTTTCCTTAACCATCTTTCAATCTCCTCCTTCGTTGGATTTCATGGCTTGAACATTCCCTTCTACATTTTCATTCTTCGTGCTTTTCTAACAAGATTTTGGAGAATGCCCTAACTAAGATTTGTAATGTGAACAGAGATGATTGGGATTTGAAAATACCAAGAGTATTATGGGAATATAGGACCACATGAAAGAAGTTGATAGGACATACACCATTCATATTAGTGTATAGACAAGAAGCCATGGTGCAATTAGAATTGTTGGTACCCAGTATGCATGTAGCAACAATTACAAATATGACAGAAAGAGGCGCAATACAAGAGAGGTTAAGTCAAATAATGGAACTGCAAGAAGACATGATTATGGTAGGATTCCACCAAGAGGTGCAGAAAGAAAGGGACAAAGACTCGCATGATAGACACATAAAGAAGAAGATCTTTAAAGACAGAGACCTAGTTCTCCTTTATGAAAGTAAATTTTTTTAACATCCTCGTAAGTTTAGAATGCATTGGATAAAGCCATATGAAGTGAAGTATGTCATAGATGGAGCATATATGCATCTAAAGCACTTGACATGAACATAACTACAAGGAATGGTGAATGGTAGTCGACTGAAACTGTATATGGAAATTCGACCTACTAACTCTTAGTAGTTGCAATGCAGTAAGGAAGCCCGATGTATAGTGTACTATAGTAGAAGTTAGGAAAGAAAAATTACAAAAGACATAAAAATAAGAAAACTAGGAAAAATACAAAAAGAGGAGGAAGTTGGTTGACTGGCAGAAATTGGGAAAAATTAGTGCACAACAGACAATGAAACCAGTGAGACAGGAAGTAAAAGTTATCACATGCAGTATATAATAGACAGAAGGTAAACACAGTGTGTCGAGGAAAAACGATAGGATAAATTTCCAGTGCATTGGAAAGTTGTAGTGCACCGAAAATGGGCCAACGGTTGGAAAAGTAGAAATAGATCATCAAGAAAAGAAGGCTTGAACTGAGCATTTATGAAAATTAATGAAGCGTGCAAAATAATATTTATAACATTTATAACACAAAAGGAAGTATCTCCAAGAGGGTTCACGACATTTATGACACCCCTTATATAACCAAAAAGTGGGCCAAACAACCCTCATTGTGAATTTAAGCATATGCAGAGCGAAGGAGCAAGAAGACGAGCGATGGAAAAGTGATTTATAAGAAATTCGCAGGTGGATTTCAATAGTAGGAGGAATGATTAAACAATATGGCACCACCAAATTTCGGCACACCTAGCCAAGTGTAAAAAGAAACATGAAGCAACCATAGGTCACCACAAGCACCCATAGAGGAAGAATAAGTCTATACACAGTCAGAGGGAATCGTTGATGTCAATTTTATTCCTTCACCACAAGACGAACTAGTGAGCACCACACTGGTAGAGGAGGATGGGTAGGCCCCGACGACGGTAAGGATGGACATTGACCCATAGGGCCGGGTGGGGGAACAAAACCCGTATGTGACATGAAACCCACAACAACCTTCCAGGGTCGAAATAACCCACCAAACAGATGGAATCAACAGTGAAAGAATGGAATCTGACGTGCCAGTGTCACAACCCATGGTAGGGTTCACATAGCAAGATAAAGTGCAACTCGAAGATATAACATGACAGCCAGAGTCGAGCGGGAAAGAAGGAGAACTATAAGCTAGGCCATCCACCGCACCAATAAAGAAGAAAGGGAAACAACTGATTCTGAGATCCTCGCGCAAGCATCCCAAGGAATCTATTGTATTATCGTACATTCTAGAGGGGGTGAACGCCACACCAAGACTGTTGGGATACGTCGAGAAATTGAGGTGTGCAGACCATGATGTGTCTGAAACTATCGAATTCCCTAAATTCACACAACAAATTTACATGAAAATCCCAGGCACATGAACTCTAGGAGATCCGATGTTGCAACCAAAACAATGGATAGTAGGACTGGTCAACACAGGGATACTTAATTTATTGGATATTCCTCATTTCGACAGGGGGAAATACGTAATAGTTGTGTCAAAAAATTACTCACGGTCCTCCATTGAGGATTCTTGTGAATGGATAGACCAGTGTCCATCAATGTTGAGTTGATTTCATTCATCACAGGACTTTGATCAAATGGAGAGAATCCCTTGCAGTACATGGACAAAAAAACAAAGGAGAAGGTGCTCGTGGAGGAAATGAAAAAGACTCATGGGGTAGAGTGAGGGTCATGCGACATAATCATCAAACATATTAGTGACACAAACACTAAGATGTCAACAAAGTTGATGGTGTGCAAACTCCTTCGGAAATGTTGCAAGGAGGAGGTCCCCGCAGGAGTTGTAGTAGCAATAGTGTAGTGCGCAAAGGGAACCATGCTAAGCTAGGCCCCTTATTTTTTGAATATGTTCCTAGATGATTGCAAGGATGTGCAGGACTTGGGGATCGAGTTCCACTATTCATGAATGATATTACCGATAGTGTTGATCGGATGGAAGGAGCCTACATATTCTCCCTTCTATGATAAAGTGGGACATTATCGTGCAACACAATACAAATCCTTGGAGAGCACTTCAGATCTGAAATGATGAAGTGGCAATCCTATTACCTTTTCCAGGTATCTATGTGACATGAAGGAAAATATAGCCAATAGTTGGCGAATAACTCTCGAGGTTGTCGTGTAGTACCAAGGGATAGCCAAATTTAAGACTATGTGACAAAATATGTGGATCCAGGCGCCCAAGGATCCATATAAGAAATGTCTACAATTTCGATACTGCATCAGCATAGAATAAATATATTGGGCTATCTAGGGCTAGGCAGATGATTGAAAAGTCCCAGTTATAAGTAAGGAAATACCTAAGGGAAAGGGAATTGAAGCAGGCCCGTCGCAGACATTTGAAGGAAGAACCACAGTGGAAAAGAATCCATCCTAGACAAATAGGCCAGATTTGAAACCAGGGACACAAAAAAAGGATAGCATGCAAAATACCAATGGAAAGGCATAGAAGAAGGATAATGTCCCCATGCAGAAAGAACAAGTAAGGGGGACACAGTTGGACAAGGAACCCCAACAACAATGGTCCAAACAAACGTATGAACATCAAAATGGCCGGTAATATAAACATGGGGGCCGCGCAATAAGGACAAGGCCCATAAGGACATCCCATAGTACACAATTACCGTGGATGACACAAATTTGGTGGCATAAAGGGTTAAGGACTAAGCAACTGAAGAATACGAGGAAGCCAAGAACTAGTGGGAAAGAATCATGCAAGAATTGATAATAGTTAAACAGGTCTTGGAATGGATACCATCAGCCCACACACGGGATCAAGGATAGGTACCAACGTAACGATCGATAGAGGAAGGGGACAAAACTATGCTGGGCTCTCAAGACACAATATCGCAGAACTCTTTGAGAACACTACACAGATCTGGACTAGTCTTCAGGAAGAAGAGAAGTTCCAATAGTTGGATCAAAAGGAAGAGAAGATCAACAATGTAATGCAGGATTTGAAGCTGCGCCAAAAGGCCATGTTCATCATTGAAATATTGAAAGGGACGCAGGAGATGAAGAACCTAGAAATGGAACTCAAAACTGCATGGAAAAATAAGCAAGCAAGGTGGGCCCAATTGGAACTACTACAGTAGAAAGCAACGCAAATAATTGGAGAACCGGAGGAGGAAAATACAATGATGGCACAGGTCCATGCAGAGAGCACAAAGCCTTTGAAGGAACATCTTACAGTGCAGATGGTAGAGGATCTCATAGATAAATCTGTGAAAGCGAAAGCCAAATGGGAGGAACTGGAAGGGAATTTCCATGACTTGGAGAAGGATGTGCAGGGAGAGCACACTACCTGAGTGGCTCAGGATGAGCTGCATGTCAGTGTTGGGGGCCTATTAGTGCAGGCCTATTTTGGGAGAGAAAAGTCTATTTTGGGCGCATGCCTATTTGGGAGAAAGAAGTCTATTTTTCAACGCAAGCCTATTTTAGGGAAGACAAGCCTATTTTTTGAGTGCACGCCATAGGTGACAGAAAAGAAGCATGCCGAAAAAGAAGGAAAATAAGCATGCATAAAAGGAGGAAACACAACATGGTGTTCATGCAGAAAAACCTAGTGATGTTAGGGTTAAGGTTTTGGACATGAATGCAATGGCTATAAGCCAATAGAAGATTATAAATAAGGCCTAGGAGTTCTAGTAGAGGTTAGTCATTTGTTGGTTGTTCATTGGTCATTGGTCGATTGGTATAAATGAGATAGGTTTTTAGGGTTTGGTCATAGGCTGTGGAGCCTGGTGTGGCTAGTCCGCCTGATAGAGGGTACTTACCCTCATTTTTTATTGTAAGCTGAAATATTTAATGTGCAAAACACAAGTTTTGTAGAAAGATTAATAAAAGAGAAGAAGAGACATATCTTTGTGGATGTATCCATAGGGGGGGTGAACCACGATAAAAATATTGTGTTTATGTGTCATGAATGGTTATTTTAATGTTATGTTAATTATCAGTTAAAGAATGAATCATTAAGTTGATTATGACAACATGCATGCGTAGTTTAAGGAATGAATGAACACTAGATTTAGATGAATGAATAATAATGTTGATGCATGAGGAAAAGGATCAGAATGCATCCCCAATCCATTCTTATACTTCAAACACCTGAGTATCGTAGTCCCCCATAAATCTATCTTGCATGAGACTGCGTTGTGCAGTATATGCGCAATGTTGCCTTCTAGTTTACTAGGAGGACCGATAGTTTAGAGGGTTTTGTTGGAAACCTATTGATGCACGAATAATGAATGAATGAGCACTAGATTTAGACTTGTTCCCAAAAATAGACTTCTTCTCCCATTAGACTTTCTTCTCCATGTGCCAAAAATAGACTTTCTTCTCCCAAAATAGGCATGCGCCAACACGACTCCATCATAGTTGACTCTGCGTGCAGCTAAATTTATTGTGTTACAATTGACTACAAGCTATGTAACACGTTCACAGGTAGTTGTGACAACAAAAAGTCAATATGACTTAGTGCATGTGCACGCTCCTCCATCTCTATTGATGGGAACTCTAATGCCTTTGTTGATATCTTCATTACTCTGCACTCCGTTGATGTTGTTGATGGTTGTGATTTCATCGTTTGTGAATCTGTGGTTTTGGATGTACTCTCGGTCTATTATAATTCTCCCATTGTAATTGGTGGTATCCTGGTTGCCTCCAAAATTTGGCGTAGTGTCACTATATGTTCCTACACAGTCGCATGCATATCCTCCTATTTCTGCGCAGCTCGTAGAAATGCTTCTTCTGTTACTTCCTTCACTTGATATTCAATTTTCTCTAAGTCATCATCCATTAATGCTTGGATCACTACTTTCTTGAAGGATTTACTCTTGTTATGCTTGTGCATTGTTCATTCCTTTAGATGTTCCTTCCTCTTTTCTCAAATGGGTGATGGGATTTCCTAAACGTCACCTTCACCATTTCCTTGTTCTCCTTGTTCCTATTCCTTTTCTTCTTGATCATTTTATGGTTCTTGTGTTTCCTTTTATGGTGTGTCTCTTGTTATGCTATTTCTATCACTAGGGTTCTCCACTCTTCATCCCATTCATTTACAATATGGTTGATTTCTTTCTCTGTCACCCTTTAGTGCGTCAACAACCATTGTTGATCTAGATCCTTCTTTTCCTGAATATACATATGGTGCTACCATGCCTTAAATCGGGCAATGTCCTTATAAGCTTCAACCACATATGGTTGAATGCATGATGTGTCTTCAATGCATTTATGAATAGTCTCCTTATAGACATAAAAGGTTATATTATTTTCCAATTGTCTATTCTTATGCACTGTATGCCACAATGACACATATTTTGCTGCCAAGAATAGTTTCTGCATTCCTTCTAGGAACTATGTCTTGTGTAGCTCCCTCCAAGCAGTCAATGATATCAAAATTAATAACCATGCATAATGGAAGTATGTTCCTTTCCCTTGTGCCTCCCTACAATCCATTAAAAATTGATTTACGAGAAATTTTGACTAGTTCATCATCACTCCCGCTGCACATTTCTCCACTACTACTATGACTCCTTCTAGCACCTAGTCCTTGCGAAATTTTCTTAGTAGCTTACAGGATAGCACCTATGTTGCAAATCTTACGGTATCGTCATTGATACTCGTGACATCTTGTAAGGTCTGTCCAAACAGAGCCTTATAAAACATAGTTTAAATAAAGAAATGCTATAATAATTTCTTTACTGTTCTCTATTCAGCATAATAACAGCTCACTGTTCAGCAGAATTTAAAAATGAGAGCATCATGATAATGAACAAGGCATGATAATGAATAACATGTTCAGCATAAAAAAAAAATGAACAATATAACAATAATTAACATAGCATAACAATGATGATACATACCTCAAACTAATGTTGTTCTGAAACTCTACCCCAAGCTGAAGCTCTGCCCAAAACTGACTAACCTCCCAGCCATCTAGGAACAACCTATATGGCTCCCTAGCCCTAGGATTCCTTATGATTTCCTGGCCCCGAGACCAAAATTCCCAGCAACAGGTGCCCCCTATGAAAGTCCTCAAGTAAAACCCAAATGAAACTAGTAATCCAGATGTTGTCCAAAATTGTTCCTCCCTCCACCTTCTCCCTCTCCCATAAATTAAAATATCCTGACCCCAAAAAGAGCTCTCCCTTCGCGAGTGCTTTTCCTTGCCTTATGTCCCTTCACTTTCATTATCCACTGCCTTACCCCCCCATTAAACCTCAACCACCTTATCCCCCCTTCCATAAATGGGTCCATCTACCGATACAATAAGTCTCCAAAATAAAAATTAATAATTTATTAAACTAATATTAATTAAACAAATATTTAATCATGATAATTAATTAATTAATTAGGGTTGTTACACATCTAGTTCGTGTGCTCCTCTGTGTGTGCCATATTTTTCCTTCATTATTTCTGTTAATGATTTTTCTCGTGTCTTGTCTGTGAACAATGGTAGAGGGTCTTCCCCTACTGATGGAAATCCTGTAATCTGTGCAATCAAGAGTGTGTCAATCAAAACTGCTCTGTCCAACCATAAAAACCCTCCATGTATGCAACTCAACAATAATTTGACGCAAATGTTTATCTCCATGCTCCTGACAAAATGGGGTATCTCCAACAAATTTAGTATTCATGTTTGTTGCAATCTTGTTTCCCATTCCTTCGGTTCAACTGTGATTACAAGTGATCCAGGGTTCATTCCTGCATGTAAATAATTCTATGGCGCTAACTCTAGAAAATTCTTTAAATTTGTCAGGTTATGTTCTGAATACCTCAGGTTCCCTATTGCACCTAACATTTCTCCCTTGACAATGACCCCAGGTGGAATCACTTGTGTAACCATGTCATACTTCACCTCCTTCTATAGTTTGACTTCTTTTGGTTTCAACTTTCTTGGTATCACATATGCTCTTGGAAAATTGACTAGATCGAATGCCTCAGGGGTTTCTTCTTGTATTGACATTGCTGCTTTCTTACTATGTGGCTTATTTGTCCCTGACATAGATGCTCCTGCCTTTGGTGGCACCATAACTCTCTGTAGTTCGGCTCCGTCTTCAATACACTTGACTCTCTCTTTCTTTAGCATCGACTCTCCTCTAGTTCTTTGTTCTCTCAAATGTTCATGCAACAATAACCTTTTCTCGTCACCCTTGCTATAATTTTATAGCTTTATACCAATTGTTATCTTCCGCTTCATGCCAAAACCTCCAGTCCCATCTGATTGTACTCACATTCATTCCCTTCCATATTCTAAATTAAATTCAAATTATTCAGTGGATCATGGTCTAGATTTGCTAGTTTGTCAAGATCTTCGTCGCCGTTTTTCACTTATGGCTACATGTTCTCATTTTCTTGCCATGATGTTTGTTGTTTAATTCCTTTCCTGTCATATGTGCAGATCTTTATCCTGGTTCTTCAATTCTCCTTCCTTTCCGTGACATTTTCTTATTCATATTTGATTCTTTGAACATTGCTTGATTCAGAACTCCAATTCTCATATCTCTTGAAATGTTTATCATGGATTTCCTCAATATCTTTTATTAATTTTTATTTTATTTTCGTTTTATCAATAATAAAATATAATGTAAATACTATGGTACACATACTGCATGGTCATGCTAGTGCATGAAAGCACAACTGTCCCCATATAGTTTCATCCGACTACCGTCTACAGGCCCTTCCATGGTTTCCCCATTCAATTTCTCTAACTAAACAACACCTACCTATGTCAAAAATCTTATCACATACGGGCCCAACCAATGCATTTGAAACTTTCCAAGGTGCTGCAAACATTTGTTGTCATAGAGAAAAACTAAGTCTCCCCTTTGGAACTTCTTCTATTTAATATGTCTATCATGCCATGCCTTTTTGCATGCTTTATGCACCTACTGATGAAATCCTGCGAAAAAATGGTCTTCATCCAGTTCTACTACCTCTGGTAGTCTTTTCTCTATTGCACTAGAATTAGTGAGCTTTGTTGGCATGACAATGCATAGAATCGACACGATGAACTCCATGGGCATAACTACTTCCTAGGCATATACTAATCAAAATGGTGTATGTCCTATCAACTTATTACATGTAGTTCGATATGCCCATAGTACTACAGAAATCCTCAAATCCCCTTCATCTCTACTTACATTACATATCTTTATCAGTGCATGCTCCAGGATCTTGTTAACGACTACCATTGTTCCGTTCACCCGAGGATGATAAGGTGTTCTCTTCTAGTGATGAATCTAAAATAATTCTGTCAAAGAAGCAACCGTTCTATTCAAGAAATGTGTTCCCGATTACTCATAAGGGTTCTTGGACATCCAAACTTCATAACAACATTCTCAAAGAGAATCTGCACAACAATATCCACATTGCAATCTCTGACAAGTTCTGCTTCATCCCTTCGAGTCAAATAATTCATCACATTGATTATATATCTTTCTCTTGACCTCTTATCTGGTGGGTTGACCGATCCAACGAAATCAACTACCCATTTATCAAAATCCTGTAATGTAACTTGTGGTACTAAAGGCATCTCATCTCTTCTAGATGGTTTTCCAAGTCTCTGACATAAATCACATGTCTGACATAACTCCTTAGCATGCTTATGAACAGTGGGCCACCAAAGTCCTGCACATAAAATCTTCCTAGCCACCGCTTTCCCTACATAGTGGCCTCCCTCAACTCCTTCATGTTCATATGATAATATCATAGGTATTTATTTCTCTGATACACATGGGTGAAGAATATCATTTGCACCTAAATTATACAAATTCCCTTCTTTAAGATGATAATCTACTACCTTTACTACTAATTGTTTCTTCTGCGCAGTTGTAAAATTGGGTGGGGCTACTGTTGTGCTCAAGAACTAGAGAATATTTGCAAAGTAATCATCAACCATTTTTACTGTGAACAAGTACGCGTCTAGTAGAATGTCTTCCAAATTTTCTGCATCTTCCCCTATTAGTATGCGCGACAAATGATCAAGTCCTGAGTTCAATTTCCCCTGTTTCACAATAACTTCAAAGTCGTACTCCTGAAATAGTAATAAATTTTTTGTAGTACCCTGTATGACCCAATATTTCCCACAATTGTCGCACTGATATAGGTGGTGGAAAATCAACAACAACAACAATCTTCACAGGATCAACCAAAAGTCCTTGTTTACATACTACATGACCCAACAAGATACCAAAAGGTGTGCATAAAATGCACTTATTCAAGTTCAAATAAATATGGAATTGTTTACATCTATCCAACATCAAGCGCAAAGTTTCAACATGGTCTTTTAGAAAAATGAAAACTGTCCAATCATCCAAATAGACTTCCAGGAACATGTGAATAAATTCTTTAAAATGTGTGACAACCACTCGAGAGACTATCGCTGGTGCATTTTTCAACCCAAACAACATGACTATATACTGATAGCATCCTCACTCTGATGTAAATTTTGTCTTATGCCTATCTTACCATGTGATCTTAATCTAGTGATACCTAGAGAATCCATTAGTAAATGAGTAAGCTTCATGTCGTCCTACATTCTCCAAAAATTCATCTATGAATGGGGTAGGAAACAGGTCATGTAAGCATGCATCATTCAATTTCCGCAGATCCACAAAAATTATAATTCTGCCTATTTTATTGTCCCGAATCACCATTATACTGATCCATTCTTACTCTTCAACATGTTCAATAATCCCAGCTTCCAAAAATCTATCTATTTCTTCTTTCACTTTCTTCTTATATACTAGGTTCAATCTATACGGTCTTTGCTTCACTGGCTTGGCATCCAGCTTCAAAGGAATCTTCATATCCCCTAGCTCCCCAACAATCCCTTTCATCTCTAGGAATGTATTCGAAAGAGGATCATGATATTCATGCAGTAAATCAACAATATTCTCAACAATTTCCTCATTCCAGTAATCTCCAATGTTTGTGAACTTAGGATTATCCTTTGTACCAATATTCACTTTGCACATTCTCAATGGATTTTCTTACTCGACAGACTCATGTTTGGAACCCTCTATTGCGCGCTCTCCTTTGGTTTCTGGTATTTGCAAATTCCTCAGGTATTCATCCTCCTAGTCTTATCCAACAACATTATAGCATTCCAAAATCTATTGAACAGGTGTAGAGTATATGTACACACTACATAAGGCTGCTAGTATCTTCGAATCTTCTGGTGTAAAGATATTGGTCTTGATAATTTCCAGAGCTATGTATACTGAAGGGGTATCATATTCAAACTTTAAATTTACCGTAAAGTTGTGATTCAAGTCTTCCCAATTTGTTGTTCCTCTGTGTACTTCTAGTTCTAAGTATCAGTTCTTTGGGATCGTATCCATGGTGTGTACAAACAAGTGCGTCCATTCTTACTTAGGTATTAATCTCCATGTTTTAGTGCACTGTATAATATGATCTAGAGGAAAAATCAATCCAGTATACTTCTGCACATAATATTTCATTTTTGTTCCAAACCTTACTTGTAACAGTATTCTACATTGCTTCCAATTATCTATTTTACCCTTATGTGCAACCCACCATATTCCAGGAGTCTCTTTTAGTGCAATGTCTAAAGCTAGCAATATCTGTTGATATGGTATATGCAATTCAAATTTTCTTACAAAACTATCTACATATGTTATTCCATCATAATTTAGAGGATCTCATACCTATCCTGCAATCCATCATAATGTGTGTCTAATATGAGCACATCTCCTTATAGATACCTCATCTAACCTCTGTTGTCAATGTTCCATGGCTTCTTCTGAATTCGACGTGCAAGAATTGATACTTCACCAACTGAGTACACCTTCAGTAGTAGGATTAATATAGTCATCGATCCACGTGGTCATACTGTGAAGAATATCGATTTATTTTCCCTTCGATGGCTCCAAATATCATCTTCCTTCTGTGGGATCCAATGGCGTAGTAACTCTCAAGTCTGCTACTTCAAATATCATTTGTCTCTTTTTCAAATCAATAATAGTCTGGTTATCGAAAGCCAAATCGAGTCCAAGAAAAGATGGATAATATTTTCTACCATCTAATATCTCGATTACTTCAAAATATACTATGTTGTGTACTTTGTTGATGTTAACAGTCACCCCTATCAGTCTTCCAATCGAGACAATATTGTGCTGATTTTCTAACCTCAACTGAATAGGTGACTGGATTAACTTAGGTTTTCCCATCATTTCCCATGTTTTCTTTGGAATGACATTCACATCAGATCCCATATATAAGATTATATTATCCATAACATAATGATCCAGGTGGATATCGGTGGCCACCCACCTTTTCCAACTGGCTCAAAACAGTTTTTTGGCAATTTTGGTAATTTACTATTTTTAGCAGTTTTCTTGGGTCTTAAATTTCCAGGGCCGTTTTGAGGCCCTAAATGACATTTTTTGGTAAAACGAGGAGCAACATGGAACTAAGTTCAATTTTTCTCACACAAAATTTGTATTCCTTGGATAGATCTTTCCAACGAGCTATCGTGTTCCCCAAACGAAGATCGTATGCCAAAGTTACGCCCCTGGGAAGATGACTTATCAACTACCCCCATTGGGCCCGCAAACCTTTTGGATTTTCATCTTCCGGGGTTAGGGTTTTGGATTTTCCTTATGCTAAAAAGGCCCTTACAGACTCATTGTAATGATCATCTTCTTGCGAATGCGAGTAGCTGCCACATCTTTTCTCAGAGATAAGCTGCCACCATTCTAGCAAGTCTTTCACTTTGTATTTTTACAGTCTCTATACATTTATTTCATTAATAGAAATTGTGTATTATTGTATGTCGGTGACTCTTGTTATATTTACGCTATATATCTGTTATATTGTTTTCTCTCTTGCAATATCTCTAAATATTTCTGTGTTATATCTTCACTCTCATTTCATGCCGAAAATATTCTGGATCAGTGGTATTAGAGCAGGTTGCTCTTGATCATTTTCAGTGCATGTACTTGACCAGGTCTGAGTATATAAAGTTGGGTCTCGAGCTTGTCTCTCTTGAGGACAATCCCTCTCACACACCCAAGAAACCCTCAATGGTGGAAGAAAAGAAAAATGACGGAACAGACGATCCTATCAGTCTATTGCTTGAGCAAGCTCTCATGCAACAGAGGGACAAAATGATGGAGAACTTTTCCCACATCCTTCAAAACCTTCCAATAGCATCAGACGCATCTTCATCAAGAGACCACTTTGGAGGCACCTTTCCTTTTAAGGTACAGGTCAATTTTGATATTCTTGTATTTGAAGGTCAGATAGATGCGAATGCCCTAGACAAATGGTTAAATCTGTTAGAAGGTTATTTCTCTGTTCATAATTTTTTCGATAGGGAAAGGATCACCTTCACACTCCTTAAGGCTCTCCCCCATGTCAAACATTGGTGGGAAACTTACTGGGAGAAAAGTTCCACAGAGGAGATTGGAATATATGGGGTCGAGCCCACTTGGGAATTTTTTGTGGATGCAGTAAAGGAGAAGTATTACCCTGTTGGCAACTATGAGGACCAATACATGAGATGGACCACACTGCGGCAAGAGAGGGGCCAAGCAGTTCCAGAGTTCACCAATACTTTCCATACCTTGTGCACCAAGCTGGGTATCAATGACTTTGAGTGACATTTGGTTCTAAAATACCGCGGGGCTCTACACATATACATCCAAACTGAAATGGATTTTTTGGACATCTCATCACTCGGTTCTGCTTATCGATATGCTATTAAAATCGAGTAGAAGTTTAAGAACTAGAACAAATGGGAGTTTGGATCTGCAAATCCACAACAACCAAAGTATGAGAAAGACGACCCTAACAAACAACTTCCTGAAAGCTAGTTTAAGCCATAGGAAAAGAAGGGTCACAGAAAGACAAAGGACACCGGAAAATGGTGTGATTTCCACAAAATCCCCTGGCACAACACCAATGAATGTCGCTCAAAACAATCATTGGTGGTCGAGATCAAAGACAAGGAGCCAAACCCCGATTCAGAATCTGATTATGAAAATACTGGTAAAAGACAAATCATCGATGAAGACCCCACTGCTATTGTCGCTACCACAACAATTCAACCAGAAGAACCAATAGATCCCGAAGAGGGGGAGTGCCTTTTTCATTCACAGATGTGTGTGAAGGGGACCCCACTGCATTTTATTGTTGATAGCGAAAGCTAGAAGAACCTCATCTCAGCAAAGGTCATCAAACAGTTGAGATTGTTGACAACACCACACCCACAACCATACAACATCGGGTGGCTTCACCAAGGGCGAGATCTTCGTGTCAACCAACAGTGTCGATTGTCATATGGTATCCAGCCCTTCAGGGATGAGGTATTATGTGATGTTGCCCCACTGGATGTATGTGATGTTCTCTTGGGCGAGCCATATATGTGGAAGCACCATGCTATTTATGAGTCTCGACCCCGTAGTGTCATTGTTACTTTGGGGGGTCATCTCTACAGAATACCAGAGGTAGTTCCAACTATTGTCCCACATAAACAGTATTGCAAGGTATTATCTCTACAAAATTCACATTCTCCACAATTTTTTCAAAATGGGAACAAAAGGATACTGCAACCACTACAGCCTCAGCCCAAGCACCTTCTATCCAACAGAAGCAGGTCGACAAGATTTCAAAAAAACACAAAGATTTGTTCTGCACACAGTCATCTCAGATAGCCTGACTAGTTGAAAAAAGTCAACCCCTCCAACAACAGGTTTGTGACAACCTTCAATAAACCAAGCAGCGCGACGTCTCCAGTAAGGCAAGTAGCTCACCAAGATTCAGATTCAACAATCACTTTCTCCTCTCCCCCGAGAAATCAACGCAATGGAGACCATTGCTTCCTAAGGAGGGAGGATTGATCCAGGTGGATATCGATGGCCACCCACCTTTTCCAACTAGCTCAAAACAATTTTATGGCAATTTTGGTAATTTACTATTTTTAGCAGTTTTCTCGGGTCCCAAACTTCCGAGGCCGTTTTGAGACCCTAAACGACGTTTTTTGGTAAAACGAGGAGCAACATGGAACCAAGTTCGATGTTTCTCACACAAACGTTGTATTCCTCGGATAGAAATTTCCAACGAGCTATTGTGCACCCCAAACGAAGATCGTATGCCAAATTTATGCCCCTGGGAAGTTGACGTATCAACTACCCCCATTGGGCCCACAAACCTTTTGGCTTTTCATCTTCCGGGGCTAGGGTTTTGGATTTTCCTTATGCTAAAAAGGCCCTTAGAGACTCATTGTAATTATCATCTTCTTGCAAATGCGAGTAGCCATCACATCTCTTCTCAGAGATAAGATGCCACCATTCTAGTGAGTCTTTCACTCTGTATTTTTATAGTCCCTGTACATTTATTTTATTAATAGAAATCGTGTATTATTGTATGTTTGTGACTCTTATTATATTTCTGTTATATATCCGTTATATTGTTGTCTCTCTTGCAATATCTCTGAATATTTCTGTGTTATATCTCTGCTCTCATTTTGTGCCGAAAATATTCCAGATCACATAATCTCCTACCTATGCATTAAGTTAGAATTCCCTATTCGTCCTTTTCTTGCATTATACCTAGTTAATTGCTCGTTGTGCACAAGGTTCTCTTTATCTTGCATGCACTGGTCGATCATCTCATGTAGTGTGTTCAATGTAGTTTCATCCTTCATTATTTATAAACAACTCTTTAAGAAACTTTTTAGAGTACTTGCCTTCTCAAGTGTCCTCTCTGTCATCGAGTGGTTGTAGGTTGGAGGCATGTCATACACATGTTGCAAATTCGATGCTACCTATTCTATATCTAACAAATTCTTCCTTTATTTCTTGTATGTGTCTCTTTCTCTTCAAGGATCAAACGTCGGAGGAGGTTCTGTTACTTTCTTGACCCACTGGTCAGTCCGAATTCCTTGTTTTTTTGCATCAACTCATGTTCTCTCTCCTTCTCCCATAACTGTTGCTACTCTTGGTCGATCGTCACACTCTTCTGCTGCTGTCATCTGAACATTTTGGTTCCTCTTTTATTGCCACTTCACAATTAGCTATGAACAATCTTTCATCGCATGATCCAACTCTCTACAGTATGTGCACGTTGTACAAGTATTCTGACAATCTTATTCCAAATGCCCAGGCTAGTTACGATTATAACATATAATTGTTCCTCTTCCATGACCTATGAATCCTCCTATTCCTCCTTGATGGAACCATTTGTTGGTGTGCAATGCTTAGACCCGGTTCAACATTATTTCACCAACAAAACCCTAAGATACCGACCCTTTCGACATTAAACACAAGAAGGTCAAGTCTCACCCGAGGTATCTATGGGGACTGCAAGAACCATGTTTTTGCGATCATGAAGGGATGGGAGGCATTCATCATAGCCATTGCACTTATCATTAGTTCATTATATCTTATGTGCGTAGAAACATCAGAGAAAATAACATATTCATATTAACCAAACATTTATTAAATGCACGTAATAAATAGAACAATAAACACATCATAACACAGATACACCAAGATTCAATGTGGTTCACCCAATATGGGATACGTTCACAATAACCGACTTCTTATATTATTATTCAGAATCATCCATTACAAAATATGTGCACTATGCTCATACATGATATCTTAGTTATACCCCAAAATTCCTTTTCCATTCATGCATACAATGCACACTTGGCTCTTCTTACCCACTCACATATTCTTCTCCCATATGCTATCTACTACCCAAAACCCACACATATTTATACATTTACATTAGGGATTCACCCGTTTCAAAGGACCCAAAATTCCTAATGAGTTCTAACTGTCTTCCTTCTTTCACAGACACTGATCCTAAAAATGTCCTAACTGTCTTCCTTCTCCTACGCGTGCTCCTTGGTAGTTTCCAAAAAACGGTACCAAAAGTCTTGTCCCAACAAACATTAATATCATTACTTTTTTATTTAGTTGATTGTATAGTATGAGAATCTCATAGATGAGGAAAGTTGTTGCACATTTATTCTTCTCTAAATAAAAAAAATGTTTCCTCAACTCATTGTTATAATGGGATAATAAAATTAGAATGTATTATGTCTAACTAACCATTAAAATATGTATAACACTACTATCACACTGTTTTCACAACTTTTTTATTTTGTTGATCACCTCGTGTACGTTGTCAATAGAGAAATTCACACAAAGTAATAGTTATAAGATGTAGAATACTACTATCACAACGTTTCTATGATGTACAACATTGCTATCACATCTTTTCTATCTAGTTGACCAAATAATATAGGGTTTCAATAAAGAAACTCATACAACTAGAGGAAAATTACAACACATGAGATATTATTATGGCTATAATGTTCTAGCGATTCCACACCTCGCTCTTAGTTCCATTGTCTCTCTCCCATATAATATTTTATCAACTTGGGAATAACATCTCATAAATCATTGCAAATTGTTGAGGTAATGACCCAGCTATTGTGCACTTTGGATTATGGATCTTATTTGAACCAGTGGTTTCCAGCCTCTAGTTGAATTGTACCAATTGGAAATGACCAATGAAAATTCCCTAATACATAATAACAACCCTTCATTTCCTTATATTCCAATAGTCCTTGGGAAATTAGAAACACCAATTGAGGTTGATTTAGTGATGAAAAGGTATCTCACGACCTATGACATCACATCCTCCAATCATATTTCCAAAACAAAATCCCTTAATCTTTTAACAATATAACCACCCTAATTCACTTCAGTGTTTCCTTTCCCCCACATTGGGGGTATGCTAGTTACAAAAGGGTTTTTTATTATTTATATCATCAATTTTTTTGCTATGTGACAAAATAAAGTAATAATGATCATCTTTTTTTTATTTGTGTAGTGATGAAAGAAGTGTCCCTATTGCACATGTCCATTTCTTTGCTTCTTCTACAAAAGAATGCACATCCATGTAATTTTGAATGTGTGGATAATAGGAAATGACTTATAATATAAAAATAATAACAATAAGATCAAATGCGTATCTTTTTTTTCTTTTCTTTTTCGTAAGTAAGAAGGAGTTTTTCTATTCATAAAGAGGAAAAATATACATACATATAGCAATGTCATCCATAATATTGTCTGCAGAAAATGACCTAATGATTGTTGGCCTACCTAAAGGGAAACCAGTCCAGTTGACAAAACTACCAATAATATCATACTTTGTGTGATAAAATATTTCTAACCAATCTGTACTATTGTCAATCTGTACTATTGTCCTTGAGACTAAAAAGAAAAAAAAAAAAACTAGTAAAACTAGACTATAAAAACCCTAAATTATGAAGAGTTCATCATTCATAAAGTACATGAATTTGGAGATACCATATAATTCACATGCCAATATAGCTCAACAACCAGGTAAAATTTGGAGTCCTTGTTCTTGGTGCATCCTAGGTTAGGAACAATATCTACCACATATTTCTCCACCTCCTCATTCCCCATATGGGCATTCGTAGCTAACACTTCAACCTCCAAATATTGTGTTGCATCTTCATTCGTCGCGTCGACCCCATACTCATAATTTCTTACAACATCCTTCGCGGTCAAGACCACCCACGTCTTTTTCTCAATGCCTATATCATTCTTACGCTTACGAAGCACCATGATACCTCTCGTTAAGCTTCATGGAAAGCTAGTATAAAGTCCCCCTAGTGTCCTTTGCACCCTCCTCGAAAAGATAACAATCTCAACAATGTAGAACAAATGAAAGCCCACTTCTATCGAACCTCTATCTCAAATTCCTTCCCATGTGCGGTCATGATGATGGCTGAGACAGAGCTATCTCATTCAGTTGCTACCATTAACTTCTACATCATTAACCTTAGCCACCTGAATTGACTCGATGTTCTCTTCCACAACCTACATTGATCATCGATATTCATAATACAATGTGTTGGCATTAACCTCCCTTGGTGCATGATATAGATGGGTCATGTGGCTGGCTGAGGTGACATGAGGAAATGTTGTGGACATGAAAATATGCATGAGAGGCTCTAGTCCCATCGCCCCACCATATGACATTCCCACTCGGCCATGTGGGCCATCTAACACCCAATCTAGGTGGATAAAATGTGAGAGAATAATAATAATAATTTGTGAGAGAATATCTAAATGCACACATCCATGTAATTGTGAATTTGTGGATAATAGGAAAGGACTTATAGTATAAAAAAATAAAATGTGTATATTGAAAACCAAAATAATAATAATTTGTGAGAGAATATCCAAATGCAACTAGCATAAAAAAAAATTACACTCTTTCCTTTGTTCCTTTCTACACCATATCCACAGTAATTGTGGTTAGGCATGTAGGTGGATTTACAAAGCCACTATAACTTATTTTTCCATTTATTTTGAGTT
Organism: Picea engelmannii; assembly: GCA_009831015.1. Classification (NCBI taxonomy): domain Eukaryota; kingdom Viridiplantae; phylum Streptophyta; class Pinopsida; order Pinales; family Pinaceae; genus Picea; species Picea engelmannii. The sequence goes on from ML777150.1 coordinate 616,648, forward strand.
AATATGCATGGTATGTTTTTTTTACTTCTTTTTCCATTTATTTTGAGTTAATATGCATGATATGTATTTTTTTTATAATTTATTTGGGATTGTGATATTAAATAAAAGAGATGAATATCCTATTTAAAAGTATGTAAATAGATGATAATTTTGACATCAAGGAAAATGAATAAATATAATATCTATTGAAAAAAGTGTAAATATACGGTATTGTATGAAAGGACATATATTGTTTCGTTTAAAAACTATGAAAATACAATAATATTATTTTATTGAAAAAGTGTGAAAATACATTTATTATGAGCACTTTACTTTATAGGTTTAAAAGTAGTTATAACATTACCATAGTTAACTATTGTTTTTTATCCACCATTTAGAATGTAAAAAATAAACATCTTTAACTCAAGCAATGCCAACTAAACCATAAGGGATGATGTCATCCTTTAGAATGGGATCGGTTCTTTAAGTTGATTTTGATAATACATTTTTTGTTTTGAGGCCTATTTTTTACTCCAATTTTTTTTTAATGGATTAACTTGAACTCTCTTCAACCTATCTTCTATGAGCTTGTTATTGTTGATATAATTAACCATGTTTATGTGTGGATGGAAATTGATGACTTGGAATCAATATTATTCCTCAAATCAAATGAAAAAACTTGCAACTGATTTTTTATAATTGATGTCAATAGATCATGTATGATTAATAAAATATTCTCTCAATTCTCTAAGAGAGCAAAGACAAGTGCAACATATACCCATCTGTTGGAGTTTATATCCCGATTATCCAAGAGATTGTTATAAAGGGTTCTATGTTATACATTGTTAAAGATTTGGAGTGGAAGGGGAGATTGCCTCTATTGTTTATATGGAGATGGATGGGCAAGATGAAAATCTACCGCTTTTTGATCTACCAATGTTTAAAGATTTGAGTTTGGCTTTGAGAAAATATGAGTTTTCCAAAGAAAGTATCCAAAATCTCTAGGCTTGTTGTTGACAAATTTAAATCATCTAAATGTATGATTTTTTCATTATATGTTGGATGTATATTTGTGCGTTCTATGAATAAGTCAGGAAATAAATGGTTAATTTGAATTTTGGATATAGTTCATCATGAACTACACATGAAAAGATTTTATTGAAGATTATTAGTTGATAAACAAAAATGTACTTTCTATTTTAATGTTTTTTAATATCTTATTTCATTAGGTATTTTCTTTTATTTGGTTTTTTTTTAACCAATTGTTTCCAATATCTGTATTTAGTTGTAGTTGTTGGTGACAATGACTCACACTATTCTTATAATATAAGAATTTAAAATCCAATCAAGATGATGAGGGTGTTGGAGATTCTGTTAAGAATCACAATTCAAATTTGGATGATCAGGATAAAAATGGTGAATGATAGAAAGAAGGCAATTTTATATGTTTGAATCAATTTTCTTCAAAGCATAAAGATTGTAATCTTTTCTCAATGGTTGTAAATTGAAAATGCACACCTTTATTATTATGTAGGACATGGCGATACAAGGAAGAAGCCTTTAGAAAATGATACATAACAAAACAAAGATTTAGATAATTCCATGTCAAAAAATAGATAGTTCCGTGCTAAGACATTTAAACAAAGAAATAGTCCAATCAAGCATGGACGTTAGAGCATGACCCACTAGCTGTAGTGTAAGTGATTGTAAATCTTTCCTTAGCAAAGCATTGATAGATAAGAAACATAATGATTATTTGTAAGTCCTTAAAAATATTGAAAAAATGTATTATGTAATATATGATGCACACTCTTTATTTGTGTAGATTTAAATAAGAATATGTTGTTGATAATGGAATTGGAAGATTTTTATTTGGTAAGAAAGCCTCCCAAAAGGGAAAATAAGTATATGAAAATGTTGACTAAGACAATGATTTGAAACTCAAGTCAAAATTGTATTAGTCATGACCACATGCAATTGTATTAGTCATGACCACATGCATTAGATTTCTTGGAATTATGTGTTAGTGAATTCCAAGTTGGAATTTGGTCAACCAAAATGGGAATTGATGGGAGGGCTTTATTTAGGAAATTTCTTGGAGCAAAGAAAACCTTTTTTTAAGAAGCAAAATAAATTTATTTAGTTTTCTCATAAATGTACTATAGATAATGAAAGTGTATACACTAAAAACTTGAAAACCTTATGGGATGAATTTGAAGATGAATGTCCTAAGAACAACACAACAATTGTTGTTTTGGAGAGTGATTAAGTACAAGGGAATCCATTTCAAAATTTCATAATGGAGAAGTCTCAAAATATATCCTCTAAATACAAATAATCTGATAGTTGCAGTTTAGCAATGTTTCATTAAAATAAATCAACATAATATGTCAAAACCTTTTTCATATCTTTCAAGGTTTAAAAGAAATATGTAATAGACTTCAAACATCATATATTTATTGAAGCAAATATTATTTACATTAATTATGTACGTTTTTTTGTCATTTCATTATAAATGATTGTTTATAATTTAATGGTTTATATATGTCATTAATTTATTTTTATTTTTGTCATGTATTGATCATCCAGTAACACTTTACTTTAATTACATATTTATGATAATTAACTTCTTTAATTTAATGACTTATATATCTTGTT
>ML777150.1:645552-659871 GCA_009831015.1 Picea engelmannii
GCGGTTCCCTGATCCCTTTCCTCTATCCTTTTGTCTTCCCCTATTCTCCATGTTCAACGCATTACCTGATGTCTCACCTGTGCTTTTCCTTTGCATTTCCTCACTAAGGATAACACCAACAACATCATCAGATTTTAAAGTATTTGAACCAGAGACAGAGTTACTTGCATCCATGACCAAGTTGTTCCAGCATTCTGGCAATGAGCACAAGATTAGAAGAGCCCTAACCTCATCATCAAAGTCCACTTTTACAGGACTTAGTTGATTAGTAACCGTATTAAATTCATTTAAATGATCTGCAATAGACCCACCTTCTGACATCTTCATATTAAATAATATCTTCATTAGAAATACCTTATTGGAGACCGAGGGTTTTTCATACAATTTGGCCAATGCATCCATCAAACCCTTCGTTGTCTTTTCTTTGGAAATATTGAAAGCCACCGACGCTGTCGGGCTCAGCCGTATCGTTCATAGAGCCTTTCTTTCAAGAATCTCCCATCCTTCATCCTTCATGGCCGTCGGCTTCTTTTCTACTCCACCCAATGGTAGGAATAGATCCTTCTGATATAAATAATCTTCCATCTGCATCTTCCATAACTGGTAGTTTTGGCCGTTAAATTTCTCAACCCTAAACTTTCCATCTTCCGACATTACTCCCACTCGAACTAGGAACCCTCATTTCCTGTGAGTTACCTTTCGCTCTGATACCAGTTGTTAGAAAAACAGGACCGTGGAGCAATAAAATAAAACAAATGCGGAAACAAAACACAGAAGATACACAATACAATAGAGACACATATTTACGTGGTTCACCCAGTGTGAGCTACATCCACCAGAGAAATTGCCAGGTCCTTCCTTTATTATTATCCATCATATGAAGGGATATAACCTACAACAAAACCACTGTAACTTCCTCTTCTTTCTCTCACAGTCTCTTGTCTTAGAATACAATCTTCACCATCAATCATAGCCGCAATACATTTCCCTCATAAAAGAGGGTTGCCTTCTAGGGAAAAAAAAACCCTAACATGTTCTCTACCGTTAGATCTGCGACCTTATAATGAACGGTCCAGATTTACAATGAAATTACAATATACATTTACAAGGCAATTTTTCCTTCGGAGGCTTCACCCTCGAACCCCTGCTTTCCCCCAGACCCCCCAACCGGGGGGATAACCCCCTTGGATCCCGCAGAGGGGGTACCCCCCCTATGCACTCCCCCGCGTGGAAGAGTGTACATACTTCTGGGGAGTAAATACTTCATGGGGTATAAACACGGTTGAAAGAAAGGACCTCTGAATCAGGAAGATAATCAGGCTCCACAACTAACAACCCTTATAACCAAAATCCTAAGACCATCTCATGAATCAAAAAGAGGTGTTGATGTTTTTGTAGCTTCGTGAATTATTCTCACATTTTCCTTGGTGTCGGGCATGTGGGAATATTTGTTCACACTCAGGCTTGAAGAACGAGAAGATCGTGGAATTACTTGATCATACCGAGTGCAGGTGATGGGGAAGTATTTGACCGTTATATTTCCTCCAAATACGATATATAGTTACATAATTTTTCTTATTGACCTGCGATATCGAAGGTTATCCCATATATTTGTTCCCCTTAAAGCCTAAGCAGAGCTCACTCAGGACTAGGACCCTACCCTACTTCCCTTCAAATCCCGAGCAGAGTTCACTCAGTACCATGACCTTTTGTGAGCATAGAGAAGAAGGGCTTACCTTTTCATCCATCAGGTAAGGTCCCTTGCCTTCTTGATCATAAGGAAAGGAAAAGCATATCGAGGATTTCCTTTTTATTTTGTGAAAACCCCCTTTGTATGGAGTTGGGGGTTCGAATTGTTATTGTTGGGGCTTCCTAAAGATGGTAAGGATATCATTCTCTTCAGAATGAAGTAGGGATTAGTAAGTAGTCTTATAACTCTTAAATTACTTTTTACAATAAATAAAGGAAAATCTCTTCATCTAACCCAAAGGGATTAGTTAAGAGATCTTATTCGTATGATTTAGGTTTAGATAGGTTGAACTTAGTAACAAGAGGATGAGAAACCTTATACTTTATTATTTATTCATAGGATACAACAATCTTATACTCTAATTAGTAAAGGACTCTTCCTTAGGTATTAGGTTCTCCTCTAATAAATCTTTTAGAAACAGTTATAGTATTAAGGTACTGAAACTAGAATTCTAGTTGATGTTAGTATTAAAACTAAAACTAGCATTTAATTGATGGAATTCTATCATTAAACTGTTTATTCTTTCATTCGAGCTAAAGCTCTGATACTTACTTTTAGCCTTATTTTACTAACCTCTTCTTAATTTCACTGATGTTAGCATTCAACTGCCCATAACTAACTCACTCATTAGATTCCTATAGAAGGAGAGGCAATGTGAGGAGGCACCACACATCTCAATGTGAAATGATGGAGTTGGCATAAGTGAGTGAGCACTTGTTCTAAGGATATTAAGGTGGAAATTTTAGCAAGGAGAATATTCACTTTGGAAAATATAGCTTAGGGTTTCTATGTTTTTCTCTTCCTCATTTTTTAGCCAAGGAGTAGGCCGCATGTGTGAGGCTACACACAAGAGGAAGAGGAGAAAAGGTTGCATGTGTGGAGCCATAAATTCCACATGTTTTGAAACGTCCAAAACCAGGTACACAGTTCTTATCCAGAAACACTCTCAACAATACTCTACTTCTGTTGTTGAAAGTGCAACAACCTTTTGCATTTTTTAAATCCAACTTAATCTATTCCACTTATAGTAAAAAAATACCCTATGGTGCTCCCCCTGCGATATGTATCACCTTCCATACCTGAATCAACATATCCATGTATAATAGTGTTTGAACATCCAAAACATATGCCTAAGTAGTAGTACCTCTCAAATACCTAAGAATCTACTTCACTGCCTTCTAATGATCTTTACCTGGGTTTTTTATATACCTGTTGAAAACTCCCATTGCGTGTGAAATATCTATCCATGTGCACATGATTATGTACATCAAATTGTCAACTATGAACGGGTACAAAACCTTGGACATGTAGTCTATCTTGTCCTATGTCTTGGGACACATCTCATTAGTCAGTTTCAAATGGTTGGGAAAATGTGTACTAACTAGTTTTGCATCTTGCATTCTAAATATTTCCAGCACCTTCTCTATGTACTCACCCTGAGACAATGTTAATTTGTGATTTTTCTTTTCTCTTCTTATTCTCATACTAAGGATTTTCTTTAGATCACCCAAATCCTTCATCCCAAATGAATTAGCTAATTTTCTTTTGAGCATAGTTATATCCTGCATGTTAGACCTTGCCACAAGCACGTCATCTGCATATAATAATAAGATAATATAACTTCCATTATCTAGTCTCTTAAAATAAACATAGTTGTTAGAGTAGCATCTACTATAACCTTGTTCTACCATAAACCTAGCAAATTTCAAATATCATTGCCTTAGAACTTGTTTTAGGCCATACAAGCTCTTCTTCAGCCTGCATACTAATTTCTCCTTCCCTTTGACCTAATACCCCTATGTTTGTTGCATATAAATATCTTCCTCCAAATCCCCATGGATAAAATTTGTCTTTACATCTAATTGTTCAAGCTAAAAATATTATATTTCCATTAGACTTAAAATAGTTCTAATTGAGGTCATTTTAACAATACAAAAAAAAAATTCTTCAAAATCTATACATTTCTTCTGTTGATCCTAAAAATCCTTAGATGTTGATAATTTTAAATACAAATAAACATATACTTGATCTTCAAAATAAAATGATCACTTGACTGTTTTGAAAATTACATGTGAAATACTTATCTATCCAATTCCACTTTAATGATAAATTACTTGCAAATAATTGAACTTGAAATAAACAACAATAATATAATCACATACACAAGTTGGAGAAAACCCAACTAACCCAATTTGGGCTACCTCTACGGGTCCACTTCCAATAAATACTTTTTATATTAATGCTCAAATGATTGCATTTTAAAATGACCTTTTTACATGTTTTTCAAATGCAGAAATGAAGTGCATCATTGAATTCCTGGCGAAAAATCGTGCAAAATTGATATAAAATACTTGAAATTCCATCAAGGTACTATTTGGCATGCTTTACGATGTAGCATCATAAACTTGTGTACCCTTGGGAATGAATTTCAAGACCATTATGCATTAATTATGTGTGTATTGTGCCTTGGTGTGCACATCATTAAATAGGGCACCCCTTCTAACCAAATCCTGAAATTTATGGCATACATTAAATGTAATTTATTCGGTTCTATAACCAAATCTGGACTTGTAGTCGAATCAGTTATAGGCAGTGTGTTAAGTTGTTTGCATGGCTGGTGGGTTGAGAGTTCCATTCCCATCGATCGCAAGTTTTATACTATATATAATATATATAGTTCAACGGTTGGGATCACCCGAAACTTTGGGTAACCATATGTTATAACATATGGTTAAACACCATAACTCCCGCGCTAAATTTGAAACATTGTTATTTGGTTATCTGCATTGAGCCCTTCCGCGATCAGGTGTTGGTGATATGGTATGTATCAATACCAAGGGCCAAGGTTCAAGGGCTTAGGAACTCAGCCCTTTGGCTGTTCATATGAAGCTTAATATAACTTTAAATATATTGATTGCCATAGATAAGTTAAGACCCATCATATGGTGCATTGGTAATGGGGACTATGTTAGGCCTTGGGAAGTTATGGAGGCCACAGATTTGACCCCCATAGACTCCATAACTTTTAATACACATTGACCCATATTGGCCAATGGGAGGCTGCCTTATGGCGACCTCTCATTGGCTCTTCAATGCCACATGTCATATTATGATTGAACCAATTGTCTCCCACTTGTCATCATGTGATTGGACCACTTGTTATTGTACCTTGCCCAATTAGCTTCCAATTAGGTGCCATGTGTCACCCTTGTAGTGGTGACATGTTTCACCCCTTTTTTTTCCATTGTACTTTGACCTTTTACCTTTTTGCAATGTTTGACTAGAACTTTGACCGCTCATAAATTTTGCATACAGTCTCCATTTAAGGCAAAATTTGCACCATTGGAAAGCTATCACCGAGCTCTATGCAATGATGGAATTTTGGTGAAAATTTCAAGCATTTGAATTTTGAGAATTTATGAACCATTATGGACATCTGTGTATGTTTCATATATTTATGTACTTCTATGAGCATTCCTGGATCCTCCTGGATTATTATTCCTCCCCATTGGAAGACTTTTGGACCACCAAAAGTTTATTCAACAACTAAGTGAGGGTAGATTTCCCTCACCCTTCCGATCTCCATCCATTTGTCTTTACCTGGTTTAACCACTTGTAGGAATTGGAATATTAGAACAACACTAGGAAAAACGCTCTGAAATGCTTACTGGTCGGAACATCAACAACTAGGAACATGTCTGGAACAATGAAAAATATACGTATGAAAGTAGGAACACTGGCTAATGTTGGAACAAGAACAAGTGGGAACACTTCCTGTAAGACCAACTTGAAGATATTCCACATCACCTTGCTATGAAGTTTTGATCCTTCTGTTGAGAATGACATATTCTTGTATATCGTCCAAATACTATGGAAAAAAATCATCAGCTGCTGGAACTTGAATACGCTCATCTTCATTCATAATCAGAAGAGGCTCATAAATCTTCAAATTCTCAATAATTACCACTGAATACATTTGCATGTAGGTTGGTAGATCTAAATGAAAGGCATTAGTACCAATCTTTTCTAAGATCTGGAATGGACCATATCATATTGGCCTTAGCTTTTTACCTTCATCTTTCATTATATATTTTCTAATATGTAGCCATACTTCATCACCGACTTCAAATTGATTATCAACCTAATGTTTGTCATGCCTTGCCTTATACTTGGCTTGACTCTTCTCCAATTGTTCTTTTATTGCTTGATGTACCTATTGAATCTTTTGAATGAACCTTTTAGCTTTATATGTATCATCCTATCCATCTTATTTACATGCTTATCCAAAAACAAGTTCCATAGGTGATTTAGGAAAGTACCCCAAACATACTTCAAATGGAGTTTTTTGAGTAGACGAATACATGGCATGATTATAGGCATGTTGGATATAAGTTAATTGTTCATCCCATAATTTAGGATGCTTGCGGTATTATCCTCGAAGTAGATGTACCATTGTTTTGTTTACCGCCTCTCTATGTCCATCTGTATGTGGATGAAAAGTTGTGCTCTTATTCAACTTAGTGTCCATTATCTCCCATAAATGAGACCAAAACTTTCCCAAAAAGTGAGAGTCTCGATCTAATATAATATATGTATGAAGTCCAAAATGAACCCATACATTAGCAAATAATATATGTGTTGTCTGTTTAGCCGTGACTTGTTTCTTGCTTGGCATTAGAATACACATGTTGTTGAATATGTCCACCATGACATATAGATAATCATGATCTGTCTTGGACATTGGCAAACCCCCTACAAATTCCATAGAGATACTTTCCCATGGTTGTGAAGGTGCCAAAAATGGTGTATATAATCCCAACTTTATGTTTCTAGGCTTACTCGTGGCACACATGATACACTCTTTGATATAATTGGAAACTATCTCATTCATTCGAGGCCAATAAAAATACCTTTGTAACTGTGCAACTGTCTTACCAACCCCGAAATGACCAAAGATGAGAGATGTACATGAGATTCTCTTATTACATTTACCCTTTCATCTCTTGGTATACATAGTTTTCCAAGATGATATAATAAATTTTCATGCATATAATAGTCTGATTATTGATTTTCGCGAGTTAATGGATCATATAATTCTTTAAAATCATCATCCCTAGAATATTGTTTTTCATAAATTTCATGTGCTAAAGGATTATACCTGATTATTGTGGATGAATTAATTATTAATATTGATAACATATATGCAACCTTGTTATGAATACCCTTCTTATACTTGAATATCAGATGAAGCTGTTGTAGAAAACCCATCCAACTGAAGTGGCATGACTATTGTATCTTGGTCTATGACTGCAAATATTGTAATTGATGTTGATCTATATGAATGATTGTCTCATATACCATTAAGTAATGCTTTCATTTCTTTACACTTTGTACCAACACATACAATTCCTTATCATATGTTGTATAGTTAATCACAACTTGAGTGAAAGTATCAGAATGATAACATATAGGTTTAGCTCGTTGCATCAAGATTGTGACCATGGCATATCCGCTTGTATTGGTTTGAATCTCAATTAGCTATTGTAGATATGGAAATGCCAAAACTGGTGTGGTGCTTATATTTTCCTTTAATGTCTCGAAGGATTTATGTTGCTAGCCTCCCCATTGAAAGACATGTTTAACACTCATTAATGCATGTAGAGGTGCTTCTATGTATGTTAAATTAGCAATGAATTTCCTCCAGTGTTGTACTGCTCCTAAGAAGCTCCCAAATTTTGTGGCAGTAGTTCGCTAGGGCCATTTCACAATGACTTCTACTTTTGCAGGATCTATCTTTAACTGACCCTTCACTACAATGTATCTCAAATATACCAAAGAAGTGTTTCCAAATTAGCATTTAAATAACTTGATATACAACTTCTCCTTTGTCAAGAGTTCAAAGACTATCTTCACATGCTTTATATGATCTTCCCATCTTCGACTAAAGATCAATATGTAGTCTAAATAAACAATAAAAAAATCATCTATGTAGGGTCTAAATATATCATTCATCACTCTCGTAAATGTTGTTGGTGAATTACATAACCCAAATGGCATAACCAACCATTCGAACAAGCCCTGTTTGGTCTTGAAAGTACTTTTCCATATGTTTCCTTTTGCAATTATGATATGATGGTAACCACTTTGCAAATCCAACTTAGTGAAATACACAACATTCTTTAATTGATCTCATAGATCATCTATTTTGGGAAGAGGATAACAGTTCTTTACCGTAATCTTGTTCAAGGCTCGAAAATCAATACATTGTTGGATTACTGAGAGGGGGGGTGAATCAGTAATAGAGCAATTTAATTCTTTTTAACCATAAAATGCAAGTGTTATATCAATGTAGTATTATCATCCAATAGTTTTAGAGTAAATAAACAATGAACAAATGATCAATCATACACATACACAATACACCAGTTTTTTTACGTGGAAACCCAAAGCGGGAGAAAACCACATAATGCTTTTTCTTATATGTCTTTAAGAAATACATTCATTGAAAGCACCAAATTCCTTTGTTTTCCAGTTGCAACTTGAAGGAGGCTCCAACCCCCTAGTTTCTAAGGCTACAACCTGAGGGAAGCTCCAACTCCCCAATTCTATGGCTACAACCAGAAGCAGGATACAACCCCCTATGTTCTCCGGTTAAAACCAGAAGGTGGCTACAACTACCTGTCCTTGCTCCGTCCAACCGCCCTATCATAGAAGTAGAATGATGGAACCAATATCACACTATCACTATGATTTATACTGCTGTAAAAATGTACCAATCAACCTGCACCAAACAACTTGTAATCAACTTGTACCATAAACAAGTGCATCAACCATGCACCAAACTATATCTCAACTTGTACCATCAACAAGTACATCAACCATGCACCAAATATGTACCAATCATGCATCAAATACACATAAACTATGACTCATCAATATATACCAACATCATCAACTATACACCTCATGTATGTGCCAACTCATCAACTACTTGTCTCAACCATGTACCCAATATGTACCTCAACCAAAATATCTCATCAATTTCATCATCCAAATATGATTTGTAACTCTATAATATACTTGGTGTATATGATCACATACCTGCAAACCTTCCTTACCTTTAACAATAAGAGACTAGCATTTTCATCAAACCTTACTTTAGTCTCACATGACTAATTTTGGATTAGTCAACAACCCTAACTTGAAATAATCATAACTATGTATTTGTAATGAATAAAGATATGAAAATATTACAAAATGTTCTTTAGTGTCTTTTATGCAATTCCTCCAGGTTTCACTGCTTGGAACCTCTCAGAAAATAAGTTATAGAAAAAATGGCATACCTTGTTGAATTCTGGCTTATTCTAGAGAGAGAACCTGTAGAGCGTGCCCCACACGAAATATTTGTTGTACGGATATGAAAATCATACAAAGAATACTAAATAATTTACTCTAACCAACACATTTGGTCTTACTAAATTTGGATCTTTTATGAAGAAGTTATGATGTTTTTACCCGAAACACCTGTTTCAGACTAGTTTCAGGACTAGCCACAAAACCTATTTTCCACGAAGTGTAACTCCAAAAACACAACGACCCACAAGATGAAATTGTTATCACAACTACTTGGATATGTTTCCTCAATGACCTCCATATTTCGCGGTCTGAAGCATTCTATAAAAAAAATTATTTCAAAAATGGTGAGATGACCTGTAAATAACATACCTTAGAAAGCATCATCAAATGAATTTATCCTCCGTTGAATTTCAACCTTCTTTAATTCACCTTCCCTATGAAATGCGCCTTAGATATCCTTTGGTTACCTCGGTCACTTATAGATATTCATTATGCTCAAGTGTAATTTAAAATGAGAGACCCTTGCCTCTAATTTATACTTTTATGTAGCTTCCTCAAGGGGTTACCTTCTAACCATCTTAAACCACTTTCCTTATTTTAGGGCTAACGCACTTCTAACCACTTGTCTGCTTAGTAATTTATCCATTAAATTTATTATTTGAATAATTTATTTTGTATCCACTTTGACTTATAGTACACTCATCACTTCACTTTATTATTTAAATAATTTCTTCTTTGCAACCATTTTGACTACTTTGACCTTTTGGGGCTTCTATATGACTCATGAGGGTTCTCCACCTTCACATGGTCATAACTCTCTAACCGTGAGGAGTTATGTGGCATTCCACATACCACCGGAAATGGCATGAAATGTAATATCCATATAGAATAGTATTACCTTCAAATATATTAAAACACATACCATTATACATTAAACAAACTTGGGTCCATTACCCAAACCTTTGTGCTACAAAAATTCTCTACCAGGCTTTCTTCAAGGGTTGACATTAATGGAAACCAACCCAAATAATCAACCATATCGCCCTTTGGAATTGATGGCAACACTCTGATGCAATAATAAAGTCATATCACTCATGATCCCCATGTGACCATCACTCCCCCTTAAACCCCTCTGTACTCTTTCTCCAAGCATTTACCTTTGCATTTGATAAATCTCCCCCCCCTTTGTCATCAATAGAAAATGTATCTTTCCATCCGGGGCTGATCCCCTTGACTGAACTCTTCCTGAAACTGATCTCCCAACCCAAACTGTCCTTTTTATGGTGCTTCCTTGTGTAAATATAAGACATATATGATAAACATTCAAAAACATTCATTTTGGAGTAGAAATTACTCCGAGTCTCTGGCGAATATACTCAAAGGATTCCCTTGGAAGAAGTTTTGTAAATATGTCAGCCACTTTTTTTTTGTGCCCACATATTCAACTATGATGTTCTTCTCTGCAACCTGTTCCTGTAGAAAGTGATACTTTATTGGAATGTGCTTCGCCTTGGAGTGCATCATTGGGTTCTTTAAGATACTGATGGCACTTGTATTATCACAATATATTGGAATGGGCTCATCATACTCAACCTGTATATCCATCAAAGTTTGTTTCATCCATAGAACCTGAGTACAACATCCTGCTACTAGAATATACTCTGCTTCGACTATAGATAAAGATACTGATGATTGTTTCTTGCTTATCCAAGATACTAAACAATCACCCAAGTAGAACGCTGCTCCAATGGTGCTTCATCGATCATCAATGAAACCTACCCAATCTACATCTCTGTAGGCCATAAGTGATAGATCCTTTCTTTATGGATACCATAATCCAAACTCTTTTGTTCCTTTGAGATATATGAAAATCCTCTTTACAACTAATACATGTGATTCCTTTGGTGCTTCTTACAATTGTGCCACCTGTCCAACTGCCTGCATTACATCTAGTCTAGATGTTGTCACATATAGTGAGCTACCAATCATTGACATCTATTGCCTCTAGTTTGTAGACTTTGAATCATCATCTTTGCTCAAATTGCAACTGGTTTGCATAGGAGTGGTAACTGGTTTGCAATCTTCCATTCTGAACCTCTTTAACATTTCTCTGATATACTTATTTTGAGAAATAAAAATTCCTTGGTTTCTTTGACGTATCTGAAGATCTAGAAAGAAGGTTAGTTCTCTGAGTAATGACATTTCAAATTCATTCTGCATATCCTTTGCAAATTTCTGTATTAACCTGTCATCAATAATTCCAAAAATAATATCATCAACATGAACTTCAATTAATAAAATACTATCTTGAGTTACCTTGATGTAGAGGTTGTTGTCTGCACTTCCTTTTTTGAACCCTTCCTACTGTATATATTTATCAAGTCTAGAGTATCATGCTTTAGGAGCCTGTTTTAGACCATACAAGGGCTTCTTCAATTCACACACATAATATGCATTCTCTAACAACTGAAATCCTTTAGGTTTTTCAATGTAGACTTCGTCTTCAAGTTCCACATTCAGAAAAGATGATTTCACATCCATATGATACACTTTAATATTCTTGGAGCATGCATAATCTAAAATCAATCAGATTGCTTCCATTTTGGCAACTGGCGCAAATGTCTCTTCAAAGTCGATTCCTTCAACTTGTGTGTATCCTTTACATACAAATCTAGCTTTGTTCCTTGTAACCTGTCCATCTTCATTCAATTTATTTATGAAAACCCACTTTGTGTCAATCACATTCTTATTCTTTGGTCTTGGAACCAATTCCAAAGTGTCATCTTCTCTATTTGATCCAATTATTCATCTATGGCCTTATTCCATAATTCATCCTTGCTGGCCTCTTCAATCCTTCTTGGTTCAATCATAGATAAGAGTGTTAGGTGTGTTTTTTCTGGTGAACGGATTATTCTTCTAGTCTCAACTCCTGCATCTTTGTTTCTGACAATCTGATCTGAAGGATGATTCTTCTCTACTCGTTTGCTAGGTGTATTTGAAGGCACTTGTTGAACTTTATCTTCTACTTATGTCTGATCCTCTTCATCTTCCCTTTGTACTTCTTCTTCATCTTCTTCTTCTTCTTCATAAAGTTGTTCCATTGATTCATTTTTTTCTTCCTTTAACTCTCGTCCACCTGTTTCATCAATTGTTACATTGATGCTTTCCACAACTTTGTTCAACCTCAGATTGTAACACTTGTATTCTTTTCTTGTACTTGAGTAACCAAAAAGTACTCCTTTTTCCACATGAGAGTCAAACTTTCCCATTCTACCATCTTCTCTTTTGATGTAGCATTTTCTTTCAAATACTCTGAAGTGCTTCACATTTGTTGGTCTTCCTTTTCATAGCTCATAGGGAGTTTTGTCATTGTTGTTTCTGAGCATTACTCTGTTGTGAATGTGAAATGTTGTATGCACTGCATGTGTCCAAAAAATTTCTGTCAATTTTGAATCCATTAGCATTGTTCGAGCCATTTCTTGTACTGTCATGTTATGAGCATTACTCTGTTGTGAATGTGAAATGTTGTATGCACTGCATGTGCCCAAAAAATTTCTGTCAATTTTGAATCCATTAGCATTGTTCGAGGCATTTCCTGTATTGTCGTGTTCTTTCTTTCAACAATTCCATTCTATTGAGGTGTCCTAGAAATGTAGAATTTCCTTTTTATTCCATACCTGATGCAATAGTCCATAAATTCCTTTGAAGTGAACTCTCCTCCATTATCATATCTCAAACATTTGATTTTTGAATCCATTTCATTGTAGACCTTGAAGTTTTAAAAAGCTTTTGATTTATTCCCGAGAAAGAAAACTACAATCATTCTTGTTTAATCATAAACTAATAACATAAAGTATTTCTCACCTTTTAATCCCTTTGTTGTAGTTGGTCCAACTAGATCAGTATGCACAATTTTTGGTTGTCTTTTCATTGAATATTCATTTGATTTGAACTTGGTCTTTATTTTCTTTCCTTGTTTACAATGCTTCCATAAAGTATTGGTTGGTTTCATGATCTGGGGAATTTCTCTAATTGTTTCCTTTTTGCTGACTTTGACAAGGTTATCAAAGTGTATGTGACACATTCTTCTGTGCCATAACCAACTTTCATCTTCCTTTCCTAGAAAACACTTTTCATTTCCAATTTCACTTAATACATATATGTTGCTTGAAGTTCTTGCAGCTATTGCAATCAATTTTCCCAAACCTGCTTTTCTTATCTCACACTTATGAGAATCAAAAGTAATATTATGACCTTGGTCACACATTTGACTTAAACTTAGAATATTATGTTTCATATCTTCTACTAGTAGAACATTTTCTTCCTTGGTAATATTGTTTCCAATACCGACTGTTCCTTTTCCAATGATTTTAGCTGAATCATCATTTCTGAAGGAGACTGATCCATCTCTTCCCTTTATTTAATGTAAGAAACCTATCTTTATCATCTGTCATGTGTTTTGAACAACCACTATCAACATACCAACCATGTTTCTTTTTCTTAGCTTATAGAGCGAGTGTGCATTCTATATTGCTATATTGATTCTTCTTTCTTATCCATGTTCACTTTTGAGGTTCCTACCTGTGACTATTGTAGTTATGTTGTGGTTCTCTACGAGGGATTGTCATTCTACAATTTTTGGCCATGTGTCCAAAATTGTTGCACTTGTTGTTGGAAGATTGATTGTTGTCATTGATGTCAACCCTAGTCATGGGTTTTGGACCGCAAGATTGATAAAGGTATTTGGACATGAAGGAAAATGCACATGCATATACAACACCCATGAATGGATAGTATACATCATGCTATTTCCGGTGGTATGTGGCATGTCACATGGATCCTCATGGTTGAGGAGAAATGAATTTTTGAAGACGACAAAGTGAATTGAAAAAGGAAGTACATGTAGGCCCTGAAAATAATTAAAAAAAATAATTACAAAATAAGAAAGTGTCAGGTCGGCCCGGCCCTAATGTTAAAAGGAAGTGACATAAATGGTATAAATAAATATAATTATACATTCATTTGATACAAATCGAATTTCAGAGGGAAGAAGAAGTAAAAGAAGGCAGAATTTCAAGGGAGGATGAAGTCTTTTGGTGATGTGTTCTAAGGTATGTTATTTTCAGGTCATCTTACCATTTTTTCTATAACATTTTTTCTAGAATGATTCAGATGGTGAAATCACTATGGTATTGAGAAGACATATCAAGGTA
>ML777150.1:659921-704498 GCA_009831015.1 Picea engelmannii
CTTTCTATAACCTCTTTTTGGGGAGGATTCAAGGAGTGAAAATTAGAGGAGTTTTAGAGAATACATTGAGTAACATTATCTACAGGATCAGAGTACTCCAAGAATTGAATAATTGCAGAAATTGAAGAAGTCTCAGAAAGCATCATCAGGTTCTATGTGATGATTGGTTGATGGTGATGATTTAATGTAAAATTTTATTATCTCTCATATATTCTTGGGTGGAAGGAAGGGGCAAGGATAGAGAGTTCAAATATCTCTTGATATTGGAGTATTGTATCTTCCTCTTGGAGGTTTATCCCTCCTTTTACATTTGGAAGCTGTAGCTACCTTTGGAAGTCATTACTTCCCTTGAACAAAAACTATTGANTATTTCTCATATATTGTGCATGGTGTATTGGTGTAACTCTTATACTATTGTTCATTGCTCATTGGATATAATTGAATGGTTTAAGTATAAGTTGAAAAAGGTTTTTAAATTGTACTTGATACTGATTCACCCCGCTTTCAGTATCAACACTTGTAGCATTCCACTTCAGTTCTCAATGATTCAAACCTGTTGTAGCTTCTTCTCTGTGTTTCAATAGGCCTTTTTGGATAACCATTTTGTGTATGACTTTTAAATTTGTTTATGTTCCTCCTATTAGCTCTGCAATTTACAACTTTATGTCCAAAATTATTACATGCATAACATAAACCAAAAAAGTTAGGTTTACACCTAGGAGTTGAAGATCTTCTTAAAGGATTTACTTTTATGAATCCTTCTTCTTCCTAAGGCCTATTTGTTTATGTCAGTCATTGATTCTAAAATCTAAATATTCTCTATGGAGGAGTGTCCCTGTAATCTTTCTTGGAGGTCTTCCTATCCTCATTGATTGTTTCTGCATAGCTTTTTGGATATGTTTCTTGTTCTGTTGTTTTGGAGCTTGATCCCTTTTATTTCTGATTGTATCCAAGTCCAGAGTTGTAATGATGAGGCTTTTGACTGTTGATAATGTCATCCAAAACTTTTGAGTTGTTCTTCATATTTTTCTTTTGAAGATCCTTTCTCAATGTGACAAACTCTATTTCCAAATTTCTAATGATCCTGACTCTTTCTTCTAGTTGTTCTTTGAGTGCTTCTTCAATTATTTTATCTTCTTCTATTTGAACCTTCAATTTCATGATCATTTGTTCTAGTTTCTGATTGCCTTCTTTCTTGTCTAGTTCTACTTGTAGCTTCTTATTTTTCTTCTTTTCTCTTCTTATAACTTCTATGGCACTCAAAAATTATTTTCGGTAGTCAACTTCTGCCTTTTCATATTCTTCTTCGGTGTCTTATTTATCAGAGTCTTCTACTTCCATGAATATAACTCTTTTTGTCTCACTGTTACTGACTTCATCTTCATCTGATGAGGATAAGTCTTCTTTGGTGCATAAGTTTTTCTTAAAATCTTTCTTTTTGGTTCTTTTCCCTTTATATGTTTGTTTTCTATTTGAGTAATCTCCATCATTCCTCTTATTTTTCTTATGGGGAAATTTGTTATCAAAATGACCAATACCATCACAATTAAAACAAATCAATGGAAGCTTACCTTTATATCTGTCGTTGGTTCCCTTTTTCAACCTTCTCACAAAGTTGGCCACTTCTTCTTCATCATCTTCTGAGTGGTCATTGCTGCTACTATGTTCCCTTTTCTTTCCCCTTTTCGATGCTTTGAAAGATGCTTATTTTATATCTGGATTTTCCTATTTAGTTATCATTTCATATGCTGTGAAGATTTCATGTAGTTCGTCCATGCTTATTGAGTCTATATTTTCTCTTTCTTCTAGTGCTGATATCTTAGGATCAAATCTCATAGGAAGAGATCTTAGTACACTTTGAACAATTGTAGATTCTTCAATTTCTTCTCCCAATCCTATGATTGCATTCACTATTTCATCGATTCATAAGAAGTAAGCTAAAATATTCTCATCTTCCTTCATATTTAGTTGTTCGAATTGACCTCTGCAAGTTTGAAGTTTTGTTGCTTTAACTTTTGAATCTCCATAAATATTTTGAATTTTGTCCCAAATATCTTTAACGGATTTACAATCCACAACTTTGGTATATAACGATTCACCAAGACCATTAAGAAGTGTTGGCCCTTGACCAAGTTTTGAGGATCCTTGGTTAGGTTTGACCTACTTTTGGGACTTCGACAGGCTGTTGAAGGTGGAGCACAATTCGAAGTAGAGATCGCGAGATCTCGGCCCCTTTATAGGGCCTTTTGGGTTTTGGGCTTATGTAAAGGGAATGTGGATATCGACTCATGGGTTTACCCATGTTTAGACCTCTTTTGTAATGTATAAATAGAAAGCTAGGCAATGTAAGGAAGTGTGTGTGTGTGTATGCTAAGTGCAAAGGCACAAGTGTGTGATACAAAGTGCTAATTGCAAGTGATAGTGTACATGCTGTGTGAGACTTTCAAGGATAAGTGTAAGTGACTATAAGAGATTGAGTAGAAGCGTTGTTCTGTAACATAGCTTGGGGAAGGAGGATCTGGGGAGGTGCGCGTAGATCTCCTGTCCTATGTGGAGTAGGATCTTGTGGCTCTGTGCATGTAGCTGATTGACTGAAGATAATAAAAGAGAAGAAGAGTTGGTGGACGTAGCCCCAGACTGGGGGTGAACCACATATATCCCATGTTGCTATGATTTGTGCGATGTATTGATGTGTTTACTTTCTTAAGTTCTTTGATATAGATGAATGATAGATAGATCTCTTAATTCCGTGTGCTTAATAATATGGATGGATGCTAGATCTAACCTATGTGAAGGTGCTTAGTGATTGAATGGACTAGATCTGGGTGAAAACTGTGGTGCTCTATAATTAGGGTTTTATCTGCGAAGTAGATATTGATTAAATACTAATGAACTATAACTGCTTAGTTCTTTGTTAAGGTGTTGTAATCATTGATCGGTGTCCCAGCTAAGGTTTCAGACATTTGAGTCCTGCAACCACCCCTGCCTCTACCTCAGGTGAGACTTCATCTGCTTCACACATGTTTCCCAAAGGGTCGATAGTTAGGGTTTTGTTGGTGTGATGTTGTAGTGTTGAACCCTGGGTCTGCCCCTATGCCAACAAATGGTTCCATTGCTAGGACTTGAAACTGTGATTCTTGGGAACTGAAGAAAATAAATCTCTGTGTGTAGATCTATTGTTTTAGTGCGCAGTAGTCTACTTAACTGGTGAAGCTATGTGCTAAGAAGAAAAGTTATATCTAAAGAAAAGAGGTAAGATCTGAAGGCTTTGTGCTTTGTTAAAGGTAAGAACAATGAAAAGTTTTGATTGAAACAAGGAAAGATAAGTGGAAATTTTTGTTTCAAAAGTTGGATCTAGGTATGTTTGATAAATTTTGTCCTAGCTAGAAAAGTGGGGCACAACTAGATGAAAGAAGGTTTGATATGAGTAGATATGACAAAAATAATGAAAGATATATTATTCCTATCCTTAGAAAGAATGTTTGGATTAACAAATGGATGCAGGAACCTAGAAAGAATTTTTTGCAGGTTAGCTACTATGATCTTAGTGCGCAGTACATGAAAGGTTGGGGATCATTTCAAAGAAAAAGAAGATTAACTCTTTTATATAATTGCAGAAGATTGGGACATATTGCCAAGGAATGCCCTGGTAGAAGACCTAGATGTCTTTATTGTCAAGATATGGATCATGAAGTTTTGGATTTCCCTAGAATGATTGCTAAGGTTGAAAGAATGAATATGAGACAAGAAAACCCCGAGGAAGATCAAGAAACTAAGACCACGACATAACCCCAGAAAGAATCAGAGACTGCATTACTATAAATGAAAGAAACCCCGAATGATCACTGAAATATCAACTTATCAGAGATTTTCAAAGAAAAAGAGTGCATAGAAACAAGAATAGGAATCTTCGACATAGACTGTGTTCTAGATGAGGAAACACAGAGGAATATTGTGATAGAAAGAACCTGGGAAATTTTAGGAAAGCCTGCTATGATTCCTTCATTAGGAGGAATAGGATTATTTAGAGGAAATATGATAACCCTACGTGGAAGACTCACCCAGATAGTTATGAGTGCTCATGGAACTATGACAGAGGAAGATTTTGAGGTTGTTAAATTTATTGAGAGCAACGCCCCATTTTCTATGTTATTAGGAAAACCCTGGAGTGAGAGAAATCATACCAGAAGAAAAGAAGACGAAGTCTTAGAACAAAAGAAGAAAGAATTAAAATATTTCATGACTAGGAGGATAGCACACTTGATTGAAGAAGAGAATAAAAAATCAAAGCTATTTAAAACTAGAAACTTGGATGTCGAAGTTGAACAAACACAAGAAGATTCACAGAAGAACGGAGCACCGACCGCAGACAGAGAAGAAGTATTGCCCTTAAAACCTACGAAAGAATCTCAACAACGCAAAGTTACTATGCCAAGAGGAGATAAGAATCGGAATGGGAAGAGGAACCCAGTAACACATATCACAGGGAAAAAGGGTAGAAATCTCAGTAAGAAGAAAACAAAGCTAGAAAAACTGCTGGAGGTTCTCGAGGGAACTTTGTAGAAGGAAGGTTTGCAAAACTGGAACTTCGTCAGGATATTAGAACAACACAACATGGCACTTCACCATGGTGGAGCGATATATACTTTGAAAGCATTATAACCGTTAGCCCGATGCCTCGAACGGTTAGAACAACAATTATGACCATAAAGCTCGCCATTGGACTGTTGGGACCGCATCGTAATGGACAAAAATGCATTGATGAAGGCCTCTTTTCCATTGGAGAAGATCCACTAAATTGTTGTCTACTTATTCCATCGATTGTTGCACCGATAACACTTTTGCGAATTGTATCCGAGCCAACAAGAGAGCTCATTGCTACCACGTTGTGTTTATTGAGATCGACACCTGTTCCATTGCTTTGAGCATTCATTCATCCACCTGATTTATCCGATATGAGCGTGTATGTAGGATGAGCTCAGCACTGCAGAGAAAGTCATCGAAGAATTTATAATCGAACTTATGGCATAGAGAGTGATGTCCACATGAGTTCAAGCTTCATCAATGCGAGGAGTGCAAGCCTCCTCATCAACTTCTCGTGGATCCGAACCATCCCACATTGCAGATGAGAAAAGAACCAAGCACAAAGATGACTTAGGGAATGCGAAGTTAATCCTATCTGTTCTAGCTGATTACATCCTACCTCTAGTCGATGCGGTGAATCGTGAAAGTGTCCTGAGGGACTTCAACTACACAATCATCATGACGTACCTCCCAAAGGGGATATGTGCAGTCAGACCGTAGTTGGAGAGGATTCCAACCTTAAAGATCAACGACTATAATCTAGGGGAGAAAAATACCTACGGCATGCTCGCACCTCACAAGTACTTGACTAAGATGAAGGGAAAGAGATCGAAGATCATTCTCCAGCCATGGACCATGAACATCACGCAGTCCCCTATCCTTAATGTCATGAAAATTCTACACTTTGGAAGGCACCAGGAGGTTAATGGGTGTGTTAAAATCTTTTTGTCATGCTTTCACAATGGTTATTTATGGTTAGACAGGCGTATTACTATTGATCTAGTGTTGATCCATAGGATCACCAGATTGAGAATTTAGGGACCTGACCTGTAGGACTTCTACCTAGGGAAGGCTATAGATCATGGCCTGGCACAAAATATTAAAGACATATATGGAGATGTAGAGAGGGGGACGCGAGGCTACAAGGTAACATCCATTCAAAATGGTGTAGTGCGCCTCGCTTTCCAGTTGATTGCTGGTAAGCTAGTCCGAAAGAATAGAGCCACGCAGGTCAAAGGGTTTGTGGTTGACCCTGCAGGAAAGTGCGTGGAGGGATTACAGATGAACTGGGAAAAGTACTTAGTCAACCAGCTACAAGTCGACTTTTGCGAAGATCGAGATCAAGGCTACGAGTTCCACTTTAGTTGGCTGGTGATCCTAATCACGTTTACAACTTGGGAGATGCCAGAAGTTGCGACCTTTCTAGACATTGAGTCGTTCGAACCAATTGCTGTGAATTTAACCACGCTCTAGTACTCGAGCAACATGGGAAAAGAGTGGATGTCGAACACAGTATTGCATTCTTACTACTTGCAGCTGAAAAGGGCTACCGAATCATTCCCCCGGATGACTACAAACACTTTGGACAAGTTCATACCCCTTATGAAGTTTCGTACAGATAGACATTTCATATATATCACCGCATGCGCAGATAAGAATAAAGAAGAGCTTCGGTCATACTATAAGCTCATCGAGGAGGATCTAGAAGAAATCACTAAGTAATGGCCCACAGAGTCCCTTATACCAGTCGCTAAGGAAGAATTGTCTGACCCAAACCTCATTGGACGCCCAGTAGTTACCCGCGAGGAGTATAATGCACCCAGTAGTAGCAGAAGGAAGAAGAATGAAGATGTACAAGAACTGAGCAGCACCTCAGAAGCGACTACCTCAGATTGACCTGGCGGAGGAGGAGGTGACGAGGTGGACAAAGAGGAGAAAGAAGAAAAATAAGGGGAAGAAGATAAGATGGAGCAAGGCAAAGTAAACCCGCCATGGAACCCCCTTGATGATGTAGATCCATTGAAGAAAATGAAGGTTTCCCTCATGAAACCTATATCGCGGAAGAAATCCAAAGCAAGCAAGTCAAAGCTTCAATCTGTACTCATGATTGATGACTTCGATTTCATCATCGCAGTCATATCAGAGGCTTCACAGTTAATTTTTCAAAACAATGAAGCCAAGAAAGAAGCCTTGTATGACAGAATCACGACAGAGATGAGAGGGGTACAACAACCCATTCACTCTAGCCACGCAACATCCACTATGCCCCTGCCATCAGAAGAACCAGAGTTGGGATATGAGCCTACCCAACTTCGCAGACTAGCTGATGCGACCAAATTCCGCCTTTGTTGAGTGCAAGAAGAGAAAGAAAAGGCCACAATGGCCTTGGAGTAAGCACAAGAAGATATGGTAGAGCAACGTCAAGTTTCACAAAAGGAGAAAGAGGACCTTCAAGTCAAGTTTGAAAAAGAAAGAGCACAGGCCAAACAAGAAAAAGAACAGTTGCTCATAGAACAATTGGGAGTCAAAGAAGTAGTCGACAGAGCACTTCACTCTGTGACAGGATTAGAACCCAAGGCAAAAGACCGAGTGGAGCATCAAGTAGCGTAGCTCATAGAATATATCCAACAACTACAACAAAGAATAACATACTTAGAGCTCCGAATAGTTCCCAACACTCTGTCGGATGTACTGTTGTTGGGGAAAAACACCCTACGGACTAGCAAGTAGAGTTCAAACTTTGCATGCAGATATGACCGAATAGAAATTACTTTCTACCTTCATCCCTAAATTTAAATCCCCTTTTCTTAGTAAATGCATGGAAATATCAACCTACCTCGTTACCGGCGTTTGATGTCGATCCTTCGTTGTGCTTGATTACTTGTTCGCAATACTCCTTCCAAAGATGACCTGCATTCAAGACGAGCAACAACTATGCATGCATACTACTTATATACTCACGGGTTAGAAATCAAAAATAAACTAATCAAGCCATAAAGAGTTCATGAATTGGGATGAGAAAATCACTCTCTTTATTACTTAAAATGAGTCAACGTACAAAAGCTAAGACCGACCATTGCTCCTTGAACTTGATCATGGGCTCCTCTTCTTCTGTCCTTCAACTGCTTTGCTTTAAATCTCCTTTGGCATTAGGAAAGGCTAAAGGGTTGGTACAATGGAATATGTAAATGGGCAGAGTTTCTTTGCTATATTATTCCTCCTTCCAAATTGTACCCCTACCCCTTCTTTTATAGGCTAGAAGGAGCTAGGTATTTGGACAAACCCTCAACCATGCATGGCCGAGAGTTTCAGTTAACTCACCCATAGATTTTTGTTCCGTCGACAACTTTCCTTTTTTCATGCTTTTGTCGGTCCACGCGGGCTGTTTTGGGTCAGCCAGCATGTACATGCGTGCAGTAATGGGTTAGGGCGCGTGGGCCTTTACACAAGTGGATTTTCAAAGAGTTGTTCAACAATGTTTTTGGAAAAGAAAGGATATGAGTTGGCCTGATGCCAGGTAAGCATGTGTGGTGCAATTTAGGGTTATGACTGATGCCCCCTAATGTGTGAGGTCAGAATAACATCTGATGGCCAAAATACATTACCAATCTTTAATGATGTGCTGAACGATTGAGCCCAAGGATTAGGAACCGGGAGGTGTCGTCTGCAAAATAACAAATGTCTCATCGAGGCGGGCATACCCATGCTCGGGATAAAAATAGAACCATGGATACCAATCAAATACACTGTAGATCCATGTCAAATAACTATAAAGAGTAGCCGTGAACAATACACAATGGAGCTACATCTCGAAATCAGAAAGACATACATATAGAGTATCCATATTCCAGAAGCTGATTCGGCCTGATGGCTGTAGATGAGATCTTCAGAGCTCGAGCAACAAATTCAAAATATTCCAAAACTCGGGTAGGAGTGTAATATGAGTGTACAAATGCACTACCCAGAGGTCTTCGATGGCTCGTCAGTCATGGACTTGATAATCTTGATGATTGGACTAAAGGCTTCATTGATTTCGAACAAGGACTTGATTGGACGTTCAGGATGGCTGGGTATGCGGACAAAAGACACATTGCAGAGGGGTCGACTCAGGCTTAGTGACAAACTTCCCTTGGACAATAGCACGACAAGTGATGAGACTCAGGGAGCATGAATGTTAATCATAAGTCTACGAAGCAGGAGGCAACACAAACTCTCTATATGTTTGGAAGAATAACCAAACGGTGGAGGACACAACTCTATATAGCGAGAAAATCTTCCTAAGGTCGTACTACATCCCATAGTCTGATGAAAAAACATACAGATGTGCTTTATCCAAGGGAGACTCATTATGCTGCCAATAAAGAAAATACTTTTCCCTTCCTCTTTTTGGGGTATATTTGATTTTTTTTTTTTTTTGGTTCTTTTCAATAATTGTGGAAAAAAAATAAAGGAATATTACGTTACAATGGAGGAACGAGTAGTGCAAACATACAAGCTCAAGGCACAAGGACAAGACTGATGTTCTAGTAAAATGATACTCAGGAAAAATCCTCCAGCAGCCAAAGTTGTTAAGATGCCGAAGAAAACTGTCACAAAGCTAGTGGATAAGGTATGCAAATGCAGTTGATAAAACACACAATGGTAACGTCCTTCGATGTAAGTTTAATAAGCCCGGAGAAGGTAAGCTCGGTGGTTTTTCATATTTAGAGAGTCTGAAAAAAAATAAAAGGAGACTCCACTGGGGTACCTTTTTCGAAGATAGTCTAGTCGGTTCGAAAAAGGGGTAAACTAGCACCGATTAGACGTCGATTCAAAACCATTTTAACGAGTGTGGCAAGGACAAGATCACTCAGCCATTTTTTCACTTTTAAAGAGTCTAAAAAAAGATTAACTATGGACTCCGTCAGGAATATTCTTCTGGACCAATTTAACGAGTGTGAAAGAATAAGGTCACTCGATGATCTTTTCAATTTTAGGGAGTCTGAAAAGAGCTTAACTATGGACTCCGTGGGGGTTTCTTTTTCGTAAGTTTAGTCCCTCAGGCCCGAAAAAGGGGTAAAATTATACCTGAGAGTACTCTTCTAAAGAATGAAAGTTCTATAGAGTATACCTTTGTTCATACAGTTGACCGTCCAGGCCGAAAAAGGGGTAAACTACCGCTGGACAGACGTGACTTCAAATTTCAGTTTAACAAGTGTGAAAGGCCACAAGATTGCTCGACAATATTTTCATGTTTAGAGGGTTTGAAAAGGGCTTAAAAGGAGACCTGTTATTTTTTGGGAGTCCTAAGGGTGAGACAAAGAGCGAAGAAGAATCATGCAAATGAGGCTCAAACTCATATTCAGGAAAGACTATAAGGACTCCCGAGCCTACAGTGTTTTAGAGACGGCATGGACAACATAATGCAACCAAGACCTACCTAGGGCATCCATGTTCTGGTAAGATCTACCGCCAAGTTGCGACACTTCTAAAGCAAATATGATGGTTCCATGTCACAACCTAATGGGATCGATCCTATAGCAGAGGAAAAAGACAATGAGACACAATAGTCGGGGTAGTAACCTAACCTATATGCTCAAGTTGATTCTTGGAAAAATTTTCATGGACCATCAAAATTTTCTCAAAACTCAAAAAAAGTGTCCCAATACCCGATCAAATCCCTCCCATATAACTCCTGAATCACTCTAAATGGTTTTTGGTATAAAGAAACCGATAAGGGAGGCCAAAAATGTGACAAAAAGAGGCCAAAAAGTCTATAAATAGAAGCTGACAGCTCATTATCACTATTGCTGATTTGGAAATTGACTCTGGAGCTAAAAGACCCCCTTTGCTAAAAATGGTGATTTCGGGAGCTACAGTGGATGAAACGAACTTCTGCTTGGACCAAGTAAGTACAAACTCCCTTATCTAGCTATTCAATTCCTCAATTTTGCATTTGCTTTCATTTTTTGGGTGGGCTTCGACCTTTAAAAGGTCAGCCCTAGGTACACGCAGGCTGTCTCTAGACAGGCCACGTGTACACTCGGGCAGAGTAAAGTCTGCCCGTGTGTACACCTGATTGTTGCCTCTACAGTGTGCGTGGACCCCCCTTTTGTAGCAAAAAGAGAACTAAAGGGCAAGTACTGACCCTCCTGAACTTTGTTGTTTTGGTAGGATGTATGTCCAGTGGAGGGAAAGGGAGCATGAAGCAATCAGTGAGTTGGTTGCGGGAGATCCGAATGTTGTGGCCGTGTTGATGCAATGTGGTTTACTGAAGTTCTTCTTGTGTCCATTTATGTGAGCGCAACCAAGGCTACTGAATGCCTTGATTGACTACTGGCACCCTGATGCAGAGGCCTTCATTCTAGAGGGACAATCACTGGTGCCCACCACCAAGGATATCTATTTTTTGACTGGCCTCTCAAGGAGAGGGGAACCAGTCAACTTCAGGATGTTTCCTGCAGGACCGAATAAGATATCGAAACTGATAGCCGAGCACTATGAGGCTGGGACTGACCGTGCGGGCTCCCAGGTACCAATCAGTAAGATCACTAACCTATCGCTACAGGCGATATTACTATTGATTGGGTGGATTACCCGTTCAACAGCCTTGCATCAGGCATCTCACGCACAGATGAACTGTGCTATCCAGTGCTTGAATGCACAGATTTTTGACTGGAGTACCACACTGCTCGAGTGCATGAAGAGGCAATTGACAGATTGCCGACAGTGGACACAAAGGAACTTTGGGTTCGGGATGATTTTGTGTTCATTCTTCTTTGAGAGAGTTCCGAGTTTTAGTCCTCGGGAAGTAGTACGAGGACATATGGCCTCTTTTCATACAATGTGTAGATGGGCAGTATTACTACCATGACAGGGTGGTGGAAGGACCAATGAGTCCTTCGATGATGACTTCTTTGCGTGGCTGTCACGACAGATCCCTGTGATCAAGGATTACCCATATGTAGGAATATATTTTTCTAGAGATCCTGAGATACCCGTGCCTCCTAGTGAGGAGCGAGGGGATATGGGTAAGTCTCCACCTTTGTAGTTTTTTGTTTGCATATATAATTTTTATGTCATTTTTGTTATATATATCATTTTTTTGTATGCCAGAGTATTTGACAGTTATACGTTTGTTGCATGCAGATGTGGGACCCGTGCGACCTGTCGATTATGCACGGAACATGCATCATCCATGGCCAGAAGCCGCAGCTGCTGCCACCGGAGGAGCAATAGTAATAGGGAACCTCCGAGTCAGGGAGGCTGAGAGGGTCCTTAGATGAGTTGAGCGGAACTTCACTACACTCACTCACACAGTCCCGATGGCAGAGATAGAGGACCTGCCACCATCCATGCAGCCTCATGTAGTGGGGGCACCTCGGACGTGGGTCTGATTGTTTAGGCGTTTATCCCATGCTGTGGACTATTATAACAGGGCCCATAGGCCCTGAATCTATTTAGACTTTTTACGTTCCACGAGCACTTACTTGTATATATTTTTGAGGGCATAAGCCCTGTGACTCGTTATTAGTCCCATTTTTTAGGCACTTGCATCCATCTATGTACTCTGGTTGTTTTATGATGTTATATATGGTTTTTTGATCTTTTGTGTCTTATGGATCACGTGTGAAAAAATGTATTTACATGCTTCTGTCAATGTTCTTTCATATGTGTGCAATATGCCAATCTAAAATTTGATTAGCTAGAGTATCTGTAATTTGGTTTAATCTCCTAGGAACATGAAAATATGTAATATAATCAAAGTTTCGTTCTATGAGATGTACCCTAAGGAATAGTCGGCGTAAAGCTGGATCATGAACCCGATATACTCTGTTTAGATGCGACACAACCAGTTGAGCATCGAGATAGACCCGGAGATGAGAGATACCCAATGATAAGGCATCACGAAGCAGCTCAATAACTGCACTATACTCGACGACATTATTTGTGGCGTCACCTAGGCATATACCTCCAGAAGATAACAACTGGCCGTGAGGTGTAAAGATTACCCAAGCTATGGAGGCAAGCCTCCGAGTGTGCTGACTAGCACCATCTGCATACCCAACGAACACCTCAGAATCACTTGACATCTGCCATATTGACAAAATATAACATCAATGACACGTCCATAATACTTAAAAGAAACTAAAAAGTAATAGTACAAAGACTATACATATGTTACAAAAATTTACCCACAATGACCTACCTATGAGTAATACTTCTTGAGGTAGAGCCCATTTCTAGGCTCCGCCAAAGCATTCCCTTCAAAATCAACCAAATGATAAGCGCCCTTTTTTAATACCTCTTTTATGATGAAAGGTCCGAACCACATGGGTTTGAATTTTCTTGCCCCCAGGGGGTCCTTATCTTGGTCATAGACCAGGACAAGGTTGCCTTCAGAGAAAATCTGAGGATGAACGAACCTATCATACTGACCCTTGACCTTATGTTTGTGAGCCTCGTTGGCCAGGGCCGCATCACGATGTTGTTCATTGAGCTGCTCAAGGTGTACTAATCGTTCTTCAAGTGGAGAAGTGTCTGACAATAATTGTACTGCCAATTTTAGAGATGGGATCTGACATTCAATGGGCAAGACTACCTCCAACCCGTAAACGAGTTGAAAAGGTGAGAAACTGGTTACAGTCTTAACAGATGTTCGGTAAGCCCATAATGCCGAGTATAACATCAAATGCCAATTTGACTTGGCTGAGTTGATAGTTCGCTGTAGAATAGTCTTAAGAGTTTTGTTTACAACTTCCACCTGCCCATTGGCTTGGGGGTAGTAGGGTGATGAATGCTCTTGCCGTAACCCAAGATTTAATGTTAATTCGGTCATCATTTGGTTCTGAAAGTGACTTCCATGGTCAGTAACAATCTCTCTCGGGACGCCGAACCTTGCTATGATTTGGTTGAATAAAAATAGAGTTGCAGTCTCTCCATCATCTTTAAACATTGGCATAGCTTTGAACCACTTAGTGAAGTAGTCTACAACTATGATGATATAACGGTGCCCCCTTGCGGACGGGGGGTTGCAAGTAGTGTAATCAATCCCCCACTTGGTGAAGGGACCAACTGTGATGACAGGTAACATAGGAGCGGGATGTGCCCTCATCTTCCGAGAGAAGACTTGGCACGGATGGCACTTCTTAACCGATTCTATACAATCTTTGATAAGCATCGGCCAGAAGTAACCTGCTCATAGAATCTTTTGGGTTGTTGCCAACCCAGACAAATGGACGCCACAAGCTCTGGTATGGAAATCATTGAGCACGATGATTGCCTCCTCATGTGTGAGACATCGACGTAAAATGCAATCTACACATCTCCGATACAACGTATCATTGAGTATGAGATAATTATTAGCCTGATGGCATATACGTCGATGCTCATCATGAGAAGTAGAAGTGGGGCACTTCAATTCTGGAGATAGATAATTATATCTTCGTACCAAGGATCTGAAGATGTGATAAAAAACATATCTCCTCGAATAGGCGATTCTTCAGGCACAACGTCACCTAACTCAACCAGGAGTTCCTAAATAAGCTCTGTGAAGACCAAAGACTTTTTGGACTTCGCTGAAACGAAGTCTAAGTCAAATTCATGGAGGATGACTATCCATCTACTGATTTTTCCACCTATAACCCGTCGTGTCAACATGTACTGGAATGAATTCATGACAACAATGACGGTGGTATTGGGAAACATAACATAATGACAAAACCGTTGAACAACATGAACTGTTGCCAACACAAGTTTTTCGATATGAGAATAATTGATTTCCGGTCCTACGAGGCCTCTGCTCAGGTAATAGATCATGTATTCTAGGAACGAATCATCTTCCTGAACTAAAACCATGACAATGGTTGACTCTACGGAAGCCAGATATAATAATAAATCTTTGTTATAGTTAGGTGGTCGTAGCAGAGGCGCAGTTGTGAGGGCATGTTTTAATGCATCGAAAGAGCGTTGAGCGGCTTCATCCCAGAAAAATGGAACGTCTTTCTTCCGTAAACGCATAAAGCCCTTGGTGATTTCAGCATAGTTGGCGATGAAGCATCGTAAGAAGTACGCCTTGCCTTGTAGACTCTGAAGTTGTAGGATTGTGCATGGGGGGGGCAACTGGATTATTGACTCCACCTTGAGAGGATTGACCATGATCCCTGTTGTTGATACGATGAAACCTAACAAATGTCTTGACCTTACACAGAAGCGACACTTGTTTGGATTCAAGCGAATCCTAAAGTAGCGACAACGTTCAAAGATTAGTCTAAGGTGTGTAGGATGATCCATTCTCTTGTGAGATTGCGATGCTAAATCATCTATATAGGCCTCGACTATATGCTTGAGATCATGAAAAGAAAAAGACATGGCCCACTGGAAGGTGGCTCCAACATTTTTAAGACCAAAAGGCATCTTACGATATGCGAATGTACCCCACGGACAAATGAATGTCGTTTTGTGTTGGTCTTTGGGTTTGATTTGGATTTGATTATATCCTGAAAAACCGTCCATGAAAGAAAAGGCTTCACAACCAACACATTCATCAATGATCTGGTCGATGAATGGTGTTGGAAAATTATCTTTGGGACATGCCTTGTTCAAATCACGGAAATCGGTACATACACGGATCGTGCCTTGGTTTTTATTGACTAGCACAGAATTTGACACTCATTGAGTCAAATGGATAGGATAGATAAAACCTTCCTTTAGCAATTTATCAACCGCAATCTTGATGGTTGCTGCAGGCTTGGCAGCAGGATACGTTGTGATTTCATGTTCAACTAATTTTGGATCAATACTTGGCATTTCCTCATAAGACCAGGCAAAAACGCCGCAGAATTCCTTGAAAAGATCCGTGTAGATTTGAATCTCTTTGGGGGAGCAATCCGCTCCGACGAAGACGTTCTCCACAATGCCAGGGTTTCAGGAGATGTAGATTGGTATAGTTTCAATGATAGTTTCCATATTTCCCTCAGCATAAATTTCATGTGTAGCTAAGAGATTAATAGGACACGGTTGATCTCCCGTCATGGTCACGGTGAGTTCTCGTGCTTCGATTTGGCCTAACTCTAGGAGAAAATATGATCTATGATGAAGACCTTCCCAAGGTTTGTCTAGACTAGTCATTGCTTCGATTACTGCTTCATCAGAAGGCAAGACTAAGTCTAACGAATCGACGTTAGTGAGAGAACCCTGAGCCCAAATAGGCTCTAGAAGTGGATCTAACTCTTGTACAGGAGTCAGATCAGTGTTAACTGAAGCTTGCTGAACTAAAGAGTACGCTACTTCAGCAGCAGAGAAGGGCTTGGACATGCCTGGGTGCCCTGTGTCATCCATCGTGGCTGATCGGGAAGGAAGAATCCATGGATCATCAAAGTAAGTCATGTGGAATGACGAAACTTGAAAAATCTCAACCTTATGGTGATTAGATATAAATTTGATATCGTCGTGAGGAGGTGGGTAATCAAAAGTACCCATCAAAGATGGGAACAAACCAACTCCTACGTTGACAACACCTGGTTGAGGATTATCGATCAGCGGGACCGTGGATGCCCCCAAAGCTGGGTCAGGTCTGGAGAAAGACAATTGATCGATGGTCACTATCCGACCCTCGTGTGGAAACAACAAGACCCGAAAAAATGTAGCAACCACAGCTTGCATAGCATAAGTCCAACTCCATCCTAAGAAGAGGTTATAGTCGAGGGGAGCATCGACTACCTCTACCTCGACACACACAGTCTTCCCTCCTAACTGCACGGGGAAAGAAGGAACGATGCCATGTGGTCGGAACGAACGACCGTCGAAAGCAGTGAGGAGAGTAGGTAATGGAGACAAAACGGGTTGGCCAATGGCCTTCCAACATGCCAATGACATAATTCATGTTGAGGCGCCCTCGTCGACCACTGTGCGGAAGATATTCCGTGTAAAATTTTTTGTGGGGTAAGCCACTATTATCTGAAATACTACGAGGTAAGGAAGATGAGGTTTTAAGTCGGTTGTATCTAACATGATGATACCCAGATTACAAGTCTCAGTAGAGCCCAAAGCGGTTAACAAGACTTTTCTCTGAGAAGGGTAACTTTGGAGGACCTCCAAAGCAAACATTGCACAAGGGGTTTGTGATAAATCTTCCACCACAAAGTAGTTCTGGGCGGCCCTTTGCATTTGGGTTATGAGAAGCCTTTTTAAATGCACCTTTTGAAATGTGTGTCATTATTTCTCCCAACGTCTTCTCAATCTGTAGAGGAAGAGATGGGAGGTCAGCTTCTTTACCCTTCTCAGAAGCACTTGGTTTACTATAATAGTGCACTCTAGTCGATATGAAAGCATCACCCCTAACCATATATACGTTGGCGGATGAGGGGTTGTTCGGAGGCAGGAAATTTTCTTGGCTGCCCCCTTCCATACTTGTAGAGGCTTGAGTTCGATTTTTCCCATGCTGAAATGGGTTCATCAACACCGCCTGTTGTTGCTGTGTGAAAATTTTTTTGGCCTCTGCAATCCAAGGAAATAGATGGGTCGGGTGGTCTTCCGCGCACAAGTTGCATGGATACCTCGCCTTTCGTTTTTCAGTGTTGTCCCCGCCAGCATTATCGTTGGTTTTTTTTATCTCCCTTACCCTTCTTTCGTTGTTTTTTCTTCCCTTCAGGCTGCTGGGTGGCATTTGGGTTAGTCGACTGCACTGTGTGTACTTCCGACGTTTGGGTAGGGGGAGCAGCCAAAGTAGTAGTTTGGCTGGCCACTGTGTGTTGTATGGATAACTGCTGCAACTGCTTTGTCAATTTCTCACCGGGCTTAGATTGTGCTGAGCCGACGATACCATCGGCATGCGGTCTAGCTCTCTGTCTAGTTTTATCCAGTATTGAACGTGGTGCATCTGTAAAGATGTTGTATAATAAACTAGACTGAGAATAGATGAGCTCAAACTATTGAGCCCTCATGATGGTGTCTTCTTCAGAGAAAAATTAGGATGTCGTGACGTCTTTGGATAACTGCGGGACCAAAGACTTAAGGAACCACTCAAGCAAGAATGCTGGTGGGACTGGTACTTTGATTAAACTCTTCTGGCGTCTCCATTCTCGGATGTGATCAGAGATATGGTCCACTGTTTTCTGTTCAAAATTAGCGAGAAGCTCTGTGCCAGCGTCGTATCTCACAGGTAACTGGAAATGGTTAAGGAAAGCCATCGCCAATTCACCAAAAGAAGAGTATCTTGAGCGATCGAGCTCAATGTACCATTTCGTGGCATTCCTAATGAGAGTACATTGAAACAATCACAACTGTACGTAGTCATATTTCAATGAGTTAGGTGAGCACCAAAGATGGAAGGTAGTCACATGATCTCATGGATCTTCATTAGGCTTGGCTTCGAAATTTGGAATGTCCGAAGGCAACTTCATCGGCATAGGAGGCCAACGCGGATCGTGACAAATGGGGTCATTCAACAACCTCGTCAAATATGGCAAGTGTAAAGTCGCCAGGAAAGGTAGTTTGGGTTGCTGCTGATAACCTGAGAAAAAGGGTCCTGGAGTTTGACTGGCACCAGGTTGCCAGGAAAAGTTTGGCTGCTGGCCCGAATTCTGGTAAAAACCATGGCCCTGGCCAGCATAAGGATTTTGCATATGTGGAGACATCATCGGATGATTTCCCAAATAGGACATAGATTGTTGGGCATGCATTGTGTTCGAAGGACTTTGGGAAGGATTACCCCATGCCGGTCTCGTAGGGATGGGCATAGTAGTTTGTCTGGGGTTCCATTGATTATGGAAAGAATTACCCCAGATTGGAATTCGAGAGGAGGGAATGGATCCTTGCCCTGAATTCCAAGGTCCTGTTAGATTTGCCCCCTGTGTAGGAATAGTACCCTGCCCAGGAGTAGATTGTCCAAAAATGAGGTTGCCCCCAGTCGGGAAAGCGGCTGACGAGAAGATGTTGTTACCAAACGTTCCATTCCAAGAAAATGGTGTTGAACCTACCGACATACTATGCAAAGGTGGTCCTTGACTCCCCGCTCCAAATAAACTATTGTGTGTAGGTTGCCCGACGGATTGCTGGTGCGAACCACCGAGTGAAGGGGACGAATGAGGGATATGACCTCCTGCATAAGGAAAAGCATTAAAAGGGATAGGAGTGCCCCCCATGTGACCTTGCAGAGGAGTGCTAGCACTCCCTGCCCCCAGACCCAAAGTCTATAAAGTGGAGTAGGACAGTACATGACTTGTACCCGAACTAGGCATACCATATGAGAACGGAGGGCCTGTCATACTAGGTGTGAAAGGGGTTGTGGCTGCCACCAAAGACGGGTTCGTACCACTATGTGAAGTAATTGCGGTCGAGACCATGGTGGCTCAGACTGACGATGATAGGTTAGGAGATGACGACTCTCCTGTGGTGACAACTGTGGTGGGAATTGAAGAATTCCCGGAAGGAGTAACATCATTTGTTTCCATTTCTGTGTGTGACACTGTCTGGCGCTCGTAAAATTGAATTGGTACAATGAAAGGTGCCGAGAGATTAGTGGTTTGGGTTTCAACCGAGCCAAGAGCGATTTCTTCAAGGTCCAAAATGGTCGATTCCTCCAGGGGTTGTTCGGGCACAATGGTTTGTAACCCAGTCACTTCAAAAGACCCTTGTTGGTCTAGCTTCCACCTTAATGGTGGCGGGGGTGGCTCCAGTGTAACCGGCGGCAGGCCAAGAACCCTTCATGATCGGTGGAGCTTAAGATCCTCCACTATGTGAGAAGATCCAAGACACTCTAAGGTATTCTAAATGCTCAAAAGTAACACACATTGAGAAAAAAGTCCCTAGAAGATAAGACAAGCAAACACTAAATTAATTGGAAGAATAGTTACAACAACCAACACTAGAGCAACTTACCGGTGTAAGTGCAACTCGAACATGGAAGCAACCTCCGGGTATACTCTGCAAAGAATGGCCCAATTTCTGTCCTAGGTACCGTGGTATACCCCCGCAGTCACCTGTGTATGTCCCTAACAAAGATTGGCAACTAGGTTGCCAGCACGCGAACAATCACCAGGCGGGTACAGACGAAAGTCGGGTAGACCGCAATGAACAGGGTATCGAGCCCAAAACCTTTCAAGGGTATCGAGAGCAAATGGTCTGGAATACAACTGAGGACCTCGAATGGATTCGAGACCCATGAAGCCCCGTGGAAAATGCAAACGATGAAATCCCAAAAAAAACCCTCTATATGTGTTCTCCACTATGATTGGTCCGACTTTGGAGGGGTTATCTCTGCTACCTTTTCACACGCGACCTCGTGTTTATCCCCTATGTTAGAGGGGGGTCTCGAATAACTTCCACGAAACTGGACTCAAACACTCCCTATTTCAGACTCCAATGTTTGATTTTAAATGGCCTTGAAGAGTTTTCTCTCCAACTTAATCCAAGGCCCTAGTCCTGAACTAGTTTGTGAACCCTACAAACATAAAATTCTAGTAGATTTTAAATTTAGCATTACTTTTATGGATTTGTCTTACGTTAAGGGGTATGAGGGTGAAACTGATGATGTGTAAAAGACAAAAGCAAAAAATGAATAAAAAAGATGGAAACAAAACTTTTACTGAATGCAAAATTTCAACAACTTTTCAAAAGAAGGATTTTTTAACTTTTCTAAGATTTTGGACAACAAACTCAAAGGAATTTCACTCGACTATGAGCTACTTATGATCTAAGTGAACTGCAAAAACTTATGAATTAAAAGACTTTTTCCTAGCTAATGATGCAGAAACACACTCTTCAACCAAAGAAGAAAATGAAAAGAGATTATCTTTTTTTATTTAAGTGCTAGTAAAGCAAGAAATGGAAAATACCGACAAGCAAAAAAGCAAGAATTTTTTTTTTGGCTTAAAGCGCAGATCACAAAGAATCAAATTAAAAAATCACACAATAACAATTGCAAAAACAATGACTCTCACACTTGTCTAAAAACCGTAATTTTTATTTTTATTTTTCTGACAACGTTTTAAATGAGAAAAAACAAGCTAAGGGTAAAAATAATCCTAAGCTACTAACTATTCAAACATAGATTCAAACACCTGAGAGGAATACTTCTTATCAAAGGAGGGGATGACTGCCTCACCCTGAACAAAATGTAGCCTGTACAAGCACGCAACTGCTACTTAAACAACACGCATGGGAACACATGTTGAACAAAGACAGAGGGCGTGTACACGCAGGCTAACCTTGTACAGGCCACGTGTATATCTAAACTCTAAGAAAAAATTGAAACAGACAAACCAAACTAGGAAGAGACCTCTGGTATTGATAACCAGGATCCCTTGAAGGCTTGGATACTCTTTCTAATAGAAAAACAAATAATGCAAGGAAAAAATAATAAGGCAAAAACAATCTGAGATAAGACTGTTAGCAAACAAGACTCAGACAGATTTCCATAAAACCCACTGAGAATATGTGATTCTGACAGGGAAGAGGACTGCCTCTGAGGTTCTCTGAACTCCTACACTTTACTACTATCTCTACAACTAGCGTTCACATGTAGGCTATAAGAGGATAGGGCACGGGTACACGTGTGTAGGCCTTGTTCAGGTCACGTGTACCTCCGTGGGTCTCGAAAAACACAGTCAAGTAAAAGTTAGGGAAAGATGGTATGGAAAACCAGACTCCCTGCTAGCTCAGACTTTACAGAAATGAAAAGAAAAGACATGCAAGAAAAAAATAGTCTTTAAACTACCCAAAAACTAAATAAAATTCCAGGAACCCTAAAGAGTTAGTTCCCCAGTATGTTCGCCAATTCTGTTGTTGGGGAAAAACACCCTACGGACTAGGAAGTAGAGTTCAGACTTTGCATACAGATATGACTGAATAAAAATTACTTTCTACCTTCATCCCTAGATTTAAATCCTCTTTTCTTAGTAAATGCATGGAAAGATCAACCTACCTCATTACCAACGTTCGATGTCGATCCTCCGTTGTGCTTGATTACTTGTTCACAATACTCCTTCCAAAGATGACCTGCATTCAAGATGAGAAACAACTATGCATGCATACTACTTATATATTCATGGGTTAGAAATCAAACATAAACTAATCAAACCATAAAAAGTTCATGAATTGGGACGGGAAAAGCACTCTCTTTATTACTTAAAATGAGTCAACTTACAAAACATGAGACCGACCACCTCTCCTTGAACCTGATCCTGGGCTCCTCTTCTTCTGTCCTTCAATTGCTTTACTTTAAATCTCCTTTGGCATTAGGAAAGGCTAAAGGGTTGGTACAATGGAATACGTAAATGGGCAGAGTTTCTTTGCTATATTCTTCCTCCTTCCAAATGTTACCCCTTCCCCTTCTTTTATAGGCTAGGAGCTAGGTATTTGGATGAACACTCGGCCATGCATGGCCAAGAGTTTCAGTTAACTCACCCATAGATTTTTGTTCCGTCGACAACTTTCCTTTTTTCATGCTTTTGTCAGTCCACGCGGGCTGTTTTGGGTCAGCCAGCGTGTACACGCGTGCAGTAATGGGTTAGGGCACGTGGGCCTTTACACAAGAGGATTTTCAAAGAGTTGTTCAACAATGTTTTTGGCAAAGAAAGGATATGAGTTGGCCTGATGCCAGGTAAGCATGTGTGGTGCAATTTAGGGTTATAACATGTACGAGATCAAAGAGAAGAAACTGCTTGAAGCACAGTCGAAAGAATCAAGGCCCTCGTCATGGAATGTAAACAACTAAGTGATCATAGTGCCCAGACTTATGAGCGACTCACTGAGGATTCTGAATTAAAGGCACTAGATTCACAGCTCCAGGAGGAAAAGAAACAAGCAGAAACAATACAGGTGCAGTTGAATCCCCTGTCAGAAGTCGAAAGGATGAAGTGATCCCAAGAATAACAAAATGGCCAACAACATGTCCACACCATTCAGAGCAGAGTAATGGAAGTGACTCAGAGACTCCAACCAATTCAAGATGAGGCTTGCCAACTATTCACAGAGATTGAAGGTCAAAGAGAAGAACTGGAGCAAGTCGTCACTGCAACTGAACAACACTTAGAGGGACCTGTCAATGAAGCAGTAATCCAAGAATTCGTTGAACAGGAGGTCATGGAACAATAACAGGTTGAAGAAGCTCAAGCCAATCTCAAGGCTTTCGAAGCAAAGCTACCCAGACTAGAGTGACTTGGGACGAGTCACAAGTGAGTGTTGGGGGCTTGTTGTCCCTTGACCAAGTTTTGAGGATCCTTGGTCAGGTTTGACCTACTTTTGGGACTTCGCCAGGCTATCGAAGGTGGAGCGCAAGTTGAAGCAGAGATCGCAGGATCTTGGCCCCTTTCTAGGGCCTTTTGGGTTTTGGGCTTATGTAACGGGTATGGGGATATCGACCCATGGGTTTACCCGTGTTTAGCCCACTTTTGTAATGTATAAATAGAAAGCTAGGCGATGTAAGTGTGTGTGTGTGTGTGTGTGTGTGTGTGTGTGTGCTAAGTGAAAAGGAACAAGCGTGTGATACCAAGTGCTAAGTGCAAGTGATAGTGTACATGCTTTGTGCATGTTGTGTGAGACTTGCAAGGCTAAGTGCAAGTGACTGTAAGAGATTGAGTTTAAGCTTTGTGTTGTAACCTAGCTTGGGGAAGGAGGATCTAGTGAGGTGCACGCAGATCTCCTGTCCTATGCAGAGTAGGATCTTGTGGATCTGTGCATGTAGTTGATTGATCGAAGATAATAAAAGAGAAGAAGAGTTGGTGGACATCACCCTAGGCTGGGGGTGAACCACGCATATCCTGTGTTGCTATGCTTTGTGCAATGTATTGATGTGTTTACTTGCTTAAGTGCTTTGATATAGATGAATGATAGATAGATCTGTAAATGCTTTGTTCTTAAATATGGATGAATTCTATATCTAACCTATGTGAAGGTTCTTAGTGCTTTAATGGACTAGATCTGGGTGAAAACTATGGTGCTATGTAATTAGGGTTTTATCTACGAAGTAGATCTTGATTAAATATTGATGAACTATAACTACTAAGTGCTTTGTTAAGGTGTTGTAATCACGGATCGATGTCCTAGCTAAGGTTGCAGACATTTGAGTCCTGCAACCACCCCTGCCTCTACCTCAGGTGAGACTTCATCTGCTTCGCAGGTGTTGCCGAAAGGGCCGATAGTTAGGGTTTTGTTGGTGCGTTGTTATAGCGTTGAACCCTGGGTCTACCCCTGTGCCAAAAAGAAGTGAATTTGTGGATTTGGAATTATTTTGACTAAGTTTCATTGATTTTTCACTTGTTGGTGGAACTGCTAGTTCTTTGTATCCATCTACTACTAATTGTCAAATTTCAAATCCCAGTGCCTGTATATATGTTTTCATCCTTCTTCTCTAGAATACATACTTATGTCCATCAAACTTTCATATTCTATTTTTATATATGTTGTTGCTTTCCATGATCTACCTTTCAGTTTTTTAAACTAATTTCTGAAGGAACCTACTCTGATACCAATTCCCGGATTACTAAGAGTGGGGGGTGAATCTGTAATAGAGCAATTTAATCATTTTTAACCATAAAATTCAAGTGTTATATCAATGTAGCATTATCATCCAATAGTTTCATAGTAAATAAACAATGAACAAATAATCAATCGTACACATACACAGTACACCAGTCTTTTTACGTGGAAACCCAAAGCGGGAGAAAACCATGAAATGATTTTTCTTATATGTCTTTAAGAATTGCATTCATTGGAAGCACCAACTTCCATTGTTTTCTAGCTACATCTAGAAAGAGGCTCCAACCCCCTAGTTTCTCAGGTTACAACCCGAGGGAAGCCCCAACTCCCTAATTATCTGGCTACAACCCCCTATGTTCTCTGGCTACAACCAAAAGGTGGATACAACCACCTGTCCTTGCCCCATCCAACCGCCCTGTCGTAGAATTAGAATGATGGAACCATTTTCACAATATCACTGTAAGATATACTACTGTAAACCTGTACTAATCAACCTGCACCAAACAACCTATAACAACCTGTAATAAACCTGTACCATAAACAAGTGCATCAACCATGCACCAACCTGTACCTCAATGAATGCATCAACCATGCACCAACTATTTACCAATCTAGCATCAAATACACATAAGCTATGACTCATCAAGATGTACCAACATCATCAACTATACACCTCATGTATGTGCCAACTCATCAACTACTTGTCTCAACAATGTACCCAACATTTACCTCAACCAAAATCCCTCATCAATTTCATCATCCAAATATAATTTGTATATCTGTAATATACATTTTGTATATGATCATAAACTTGCAAACGTTCCTTAACTTTAACAACAAGAGACTAGCATTTTCATCAAAATTTACTTTTGTCTCACATGACTAATTTTGGACTAGTCAACAACCCTAACTTGAAATAATCATAACTATGTACCTATAATGAATAAAGATCTGAAAATAGTAGACAATATTCTTCAATGTCTTTAATGCAATTCATCCAGGTTTCACTGCTTGGAACCTCTCAAAAAAGGAGTTATAGAAAAAATGGCATACCATGTTGAATTATGGCTTATTCTAGAGCATGAACTTGTAGAGAATGCCCCGCATGGAGTATTTGTTGTATGGATCTGAAAATGGTGCAAAAAATACTAAAGACTTTACTCTAACCAATACATTTGGTATTACTAAATGTCGATCTGTTATGATGTTTTTAGCCGAAACACATGTTTTAGATTAGTTTCAGGACTAGCCACAAACCCTATTTTCCACGAAGTGTAACTCCAAAAATACAACGACCCAATAGATGAATTTTTTATCAAAGCTATTTGGATATGTTCCCTTCTGAATAATTCTAGAAAAAAAGTTATTGCGAAAATGGTGAGATGACCTATAAATAACATACCTTAGAAAGCATCATCAAAAGAATTTATCCTCCCTTGAACTTTAGCCTTCTTTACTTCACCTTCCCTCTGAAATTCGCCTTAGATATCCTTTGGTTACCGCAGTCACTTGTAGATATTCAATATGCTCAAGTCTAATTTAAAATGAGAGACCCTTTCCTCTTATTTATAATTTTATGTATCTTCCTCAAGGGGTTACCTTCTAACCATCTTAAACCACTTTCCTTATTTTAGGGCTAACCCACTTCTAACCACTTGTCCACTTAGTAATTTCTCCATTAACTTTATTATTTAAATAATTTATTTTGTATCCACTTTAACTTATAATACACTCATCACTTCACTTTATTATTTAAATAATTTATTCTTTGCAACCACTTTGACTACTTTGACCTTTTGGGGCTTCTAGATGGCTCATGAGGGTTCTCCACCTTCACATGGCCATAACTCTCTAACTGTGAGGAGTTATGTGATGTTCCACATACCACCGGAAATGGCATGACATGTACTATCCATATATAATAGTCTTACCTTCAAATATATTAAAACTCATACCATTATACATAAAAAAAACTTGGTTCCATTACCCAACCCTTTGTTCTACCGAAATTTGCTACCAGACTTTCTTCAAGGGTTGACATCAATGACAACCAACCCAAATAATAAACATACACATCCTCCATGTGCCATCCTTCTTTGGAACTAAAACAATATAAGAACCACACATAGAGGAGCTTGGTTTGATGATTCCTTTATCAAGCAACTCCTGAACTTGCTTCTTAATTTATGCATTCTCGATTACTGATGACCTATACATTCAAATATTAGGAAGAGGAGCATATTGTTGCAAATAGATTTCATGTTCAACTTCTCTTTCAGGAGGCACCCCAACAGGTTCCTGAAATAACTCATCATAAGTAGATATGATGTCGATGAATTCGTGTTTATAATTTGGATCACAACCTGCTAAAGCATCTGTTATTTCTTCTTATTTCTGTTTCAATATCATGAGAACAAAAGATTTACTTGCGCTTACGCGTCTCTTCATTTTCGCTGTGCTCACTAAAGAAACATTAGTTTTGATGCGATGAGCTCTAAAAATATTTTCAACCCCATCCTTAAGAAGGTGATATTTGTTTTCCTCTCGATAGAAAATAATCTTCCTGTCAAATACATATGGACTACCCAAGAAAATTCCACAAATTTCAAGAGGCACAACATCTAACTCAACCTTCTCAAAGAAATTAGTTGTAATTGCAAAACTGATCTTACAATGCTTCGTCACTTGCTACTTATCATCATCACACACCCAACCTAAGGGATATGGCTTTTTGTGAGGTCTCATCTTCAATCCAAATTTCTTAACAATTTCTTCAGATATTATATTAACTTGAGATCCACGGTCAAATAAAGTATTTAC
Source organism: Picea engelmannii (assembly GCA_009831015.1). Classification (NCBI taxonomy): domain Eukaryota; kingdom Viridiplantae; phylum Streptophyta; class Pinopsida; order Pinales; family Pinaceae; genus Picea; species Picea engelmannii. Next base: position 686,784 of record ML777150.1, read on the forward strand.
CTTTGTACGATTGACTATAACTCTGACATGAAAAATCTTGCTTCTTTTCTTTTGATCAATATCACTTTCTATCTTGGAAGATTGAACTGGAGAATTTAAATTGATAGCTGATAAATATTTTCTTCCTATGGCCATGATCTTGGATTCATTTATGGAATCTGACCCTAGATCTTGATGAGTTGATTCAAGAGTCTTCTTCTTCCCTTTATCCTTGAATTTCTTTGGTCGTAGGTCTGGATGTAGATTCCAACACTGTGATTCCTCATGTCCCTTTCTCTTACAGTGGGAACATGTATGTCTTCCCTTATCTTGCTTCATTGTGGTTGATTTCTTACTCTTCCATTTACTTTTCGGTTTCTTATTAAACTTGAATGGCTTCTGATATTCGCTCTCATGCTTACCCCTACTAGCCTCTAGATGTGTAGCTTGTACTGACACCTTATCGATGTTAGTAGGGATAAACATTAGAATAATGTGACAAAGATACAAGGGTATGACACCAATGTACTTCAGAAGAGTTTCATGAGTATACAACATAATTCCTAGGGATAATGTCTTCTTTTTGAATTCCTTTGTATATGCTTGAATATTCCATCCTTTACCCTATCTCAGATGCTTCCACTCAATCATTTTCGTCTGTGTATGTGCCAATGGATAGAAACATTTATGATAGCATTAGTAAACTTATCCCAAGAAGAGATTACTTTACCCTTTTGAACCAGATCAAATTGCATCTTACTCTCCCACCATATTAAGACAATTCCACTTGGTCGAAGAGAAACTAACCGTATATTTTCATCCTCATCCATAATTCTTTGAAACATGCAATTTAACTCTATTTTCTTGATCCAATTGTCCAATTTCTTGACATTCAATTCTCCATCATAGGTCTGAAACGCGAACTTAACATCCAATTTTAATAAAGGCAGATTATGCGCAGACTTATTAGAGGACTTATTTCAATGAGAAGAATATTTACTTTCTTCAAAAGAAACTGATGAGGAGGAGGAGGAAGGGGAAGGGGGATCTAAAGGTCCACCGCCTCCTCCTTCTCCTTTTACCAAAGATTCTCCACTTGCAAAGTTTTGAATTCTCCATTCTAACTCATCTATTGTTTCTTTTAGTTATTGAAGAATAACTCTAATGTCTTCATGGATCATGGGTTGATATTCTTCTTCTTCTTTTTCAAAATCCATCTTATGTCGTCGAAATATCTTTCCAATTCCAGACTCATAACTTACAAGTTTTCCTTTACCAAGTTTGAGTTTGGCTCGTGTAAGCATCCTCTTGAAAAATACTTGTCAAACCTTCTCTAATACCAACTTGATCTGAAAAATCCTTAGATGTTGAAAAATTTAAATACTCATAAACATCTGCTTGATCTTAGAAATAAAATCATCGCTTGACTGTTTTGCAAATTACACATGAAATATTTATCTAGCCAATTCCACTTTAATGATAAATTACTTGTAAATAATTGAACTTGAAATGAACAACAATAATATAATCACATACACAAGTTGGACATAACATAGTTCACCCAATTTGGGCTACCTCTCCGGGTCCACTTCCAATAGAGACTTTTATATTAATGATCAAATACTTGTGTTTTACAATGACATTTTTACGTGTTTCGCGAATGCAAAAATAGAGTGCACTGTAGAATTCCTGGCGAAAAAATGTGAAAAATTGATATAAAATACTTGAAATTCTGTCAAGGTACCCTTCGACATGCTTTCCGGTGTATCCTCATAAACTTTTCTGGCCTTGGGCACAAATTTCGAGACCAATATGCACTAATTATGTTTATCTTGTGCCTTGGGGTGCATGCCATTAAATAATGCACCCATTCTAACCAAATCTCAAAATATATGGCATACATTAAATGTAATTTATTCGGTTCTATAAACAAATATGGACTTGTAGCCGAATCAGTTATAAGCAGTGTGTTAAGTTGTTTGCATGGCTGGTAGTTCGAGAGTTCCATTCCCATCGACCAAATTTTTTATACTATATATAATATATATATAGTTGAACTATTTGGACCGACCGAAACTTTGGGTAACCATATGCTATAACATATGGTTATACATCATAACTCCCACGTGAATTTTGAAACATTGTTATCTAGTTATATGTGTTGAGCCCTTCTGTGACCAGGTGTTGGTGATATGGTATGTATCGATACCAAGGGCCAAGCATAGAGGGCTTAGGCCCTTGGCCCTTTGGCCATCCATATGAAGCTTAATATAATTTTAAATATATTGATTGTCATAGATAGGTTAAGATCCATTGTATGATGCATTGGTAATGGAGACTACTTAAGGCCTTTAGAAGTTATGGAGGTCGCGGGTTCGACCCTTGTCGACTCTATAACTTTTAATACACATTGACCCATATTGTCTAATGAGAGGTTGCCACATGGTAGCCTGTCATTGGTTCTCCAATGCCACATGTCATAATATGATTGAACCAATTGTTTGCCACTTCTCATCATGTGATTGGACCACCTTTCATTGTACCTTTCCCAGTTAGATACCAATTAGGTTCCATGTGTCACCCTTGTAGTGGTGACATGTGTCACCCCTTTATTTTCCCTTGTACTTTGACCTTTGACCTTTTTGCTAGTTTTGACTGGAACTTTGACCGCTCATAACTTTTGCATACGAAATTCGTTTGAGGTAAAATTTGCATCATTGGGAAGCTATTGACGAACTCTATGCAATTGTGGAATTTTTAGGATGATTTGAAGAATTTTAATTTATAGAATTTATGATCCATTTTGGACCTGTCTGGATGTTCATGATCTTTCTGTACCTTTATGAGCATTCCTGGATCCTCCTGTATCATCTGTGCAAACCCCTTTATAAAAATTTCACCTTAAACCTTTGTTTGACTCCATATTATTCCTTCAACATGTAAATACTTTTATTCTACAATGCTCAAACCAAGTCCCAAGGATGGATTTGTATCAAGGATTCCATCTCCTCTTTCATGCCTTTCTCCCACTTCTTTCTGGTTTCTACCTCCATTGTTTCTTCATATATTTCCAGTTCACCAGAATCAGTGAAAAATAAATAATACAATGAAGGAGAGTATCATTCAAGGGGTATACTTAACCTGATATATCTTCTAACAACACTTTGAAGAGTTTGAGGTACCCGTTGTTGTTTTTGTTGTCGAACATTTTGATTTTCTAGCACCTCTGGAATTTCATTTTCTGTGATTTCATCAAGCACTACGTATTTTTTGTTTTCCTTTTCCTGTTTCTCTACAACCAAATTTTGTACATGACCTCATTTAATACCACATCTCTACTTATAATGATACCTTTGTACCTTTTTGTACCTTTCCTAGTTAGATACCAATTAGGTTCCATGTGTCACCCTTGTAGTGGTGACATGTGTCACCCCTTTATTTTCCCTTGTACTTTGACCTTTGACCTTTTTGCTAGTTTTGACTGGAACTTTGACCGCTCATAACTTTTGCATATGAACTTCGTTTGAGGTAAAATTTGCATCATTGGGAAGCTATCGACGAACTCTATGCAATTGTGGATTTTTTAGGATGATTTGAAGAATTTTAATTTATAGAATTTATGAGCCATTTTGGACCTGTTTGGATGTTCATGATCTTTCTGTACCTTTATGAGCATTCCTGGATCCTCCTGTATCATCTGTGCAAACCCCTTTATAAAAATTTCGCCTTAAACCTTTGTTTGACTCCATATTATTCCTTCAACTTGTAAACCCTTTTATTCTACAATTCTCAAACCAAGTCCTAGGGATGGTTTTGTATCAAGGATTCCATCTCCTCTTTCATGCCTTTCTCCCACTTCTTTCTGGTTTCTACCTCCATTGTTTCTTCATATATTTCCAGTTCACCAGAATCAGTTAAAAATAAATAATACAATGAAGGAGAGTATCATTCAAGGGGTCTAATTAACCTGATATATCTTCTAACAACACTTTGAAGAGTTTGAGGTACCCGTTGTTGTTTTTATTGTTGAACATTTTGATTTTCTAGCACCTCTGGAATTTCATTTTCTGTGATTTCATCAAGCACTGCGTATTTTTTGTTTTCCTTTTCCTGTTTCTCTACAACCAAATTTTGTACATGACCTCATTTAATACCACATCTCTACTTCTAATGATTTTATGATTTTCTTAATCCTATAAGCGATAAATATCGACAAATTATTCACAATCGAATGTCCCCATAAATGAGTAGTTTACCTGTTTACCTATCGACACCTCCTCTAGAATTCCACCATATAAGGAAATTGAGGGCCCTCTATTTATTAAGTAAACAACGAAATTCACAACCTCTCCCAAAAATTGTAAGGGAAATATTATATGCAATCTCATGCTCCTTACACACTCCATGATTGTCATGTTCATCCTTTTTGACACACCTTTTTTCTTTTGGTGTTCCTGGAACCCTTTTCTCTCTACAAATCCCATGGTATGAACACCAACTATTAAAATAATTACTACAATATTCACCTTCATTTTCTAATATGAGACACTTCAACTTATTTCCTATCTCATTCTCAACCAAATCTTTCCATTTCCTAAAAGTATAAAAAACGTCAATTTTTTTTCCGAATGCATCAAACCCATGTTTTCCTAGTCATATCATTAATAAAAGTAATCTAATAATAACATCCACCAAAATATTATGCCTAATACCGTCCCCATACATATTTATGCACAATATCTAACTTTTCACTCGTATTTTTCTTCCCAACTCTGAGAAATTTGACTTTCTTCTGCTTTCCATAAACACAATGCTCACTGAAATCCAAATCAACCTACTTCAAATATAGAAAACAATTCCTTGAGTGGAGAATCTATATCCCCTTCTCAGTCATGTGTCCAATACTATGATGCCATAATGTTGTATTCACTCATGTAAAAACTAAAGCAATAGAAGAGAGAGTTAGCATTATCGATACATAAATGCAACATACCTATCTTCTCTCCTTTTTCTATTACCAATGATCATTTAGTGTCATTCCACAAATTGTAAGTAAATGTAAATGTAAAACCTTCACTTTCCAACTTCCCTAACGAAATTATATTTCTTCTCAAATGAGGAATGAGCTTCACCTCTTTCAACAACCATTGGTTTCCATGCTATACTTTAATTTGTATCTTACCCTTTCCAAGACTTTTACATGGTTTATCATCACCTAAATAAGCCTGGATAAAATTACCTTGAACATAGTCTTGAAAATATTTCCTATGGGGTGTGGCATGAAATGAAGCACCCAAGTCTACCACCCAAGAATCAATAATATTATCTAATGAAAGGATTAAATCATCTTGAAAAACATCAAGGACTACATTTGCTTCCAGATTATTTTCATGTTGTCCATGTCCTTGTTTTCCTTTCTGAGACCAATTGTCTTTCTTCAGGTGTCCTTTCTTCCTGCAATGATAGCACTCTAGATTCCCTTTGGATTTGGATCTACCCTTCTTATACTTCCCACAATTTCCTAGTTTTGGCATTGGAATTCACCTCTGGATTGCAGCAGAGGTAAGCCTAAGGCCCATCAGCCTGTATGTCACAGTGAATAATTTTAGGAGAGGTTTAATGGATGCAGACTCAGAATTGTGTCACTTTAATGGATGCTGACTAAGTTTCATTGATTTTTCACTTGTTGGTTCTTTGTATCCATCTACTACTGATTTTCAAATTTCAAATCCATGTGCTTGCATATATGTTTTCATCCTTCTTCTCTAGAATGCATACTTATGTCCATCGAACTTTGGTATTTTATTTTTATACATGTTGTTTCTCTCCATGATCTACCTTTCAGTTTTTTAAACTAATTTCTGAAGGAACCTACTCTGATGCCAATTGTTGGATTACTGAGAGGGGGGGTGAATCTGTAATAGAGCAATTTAATCATTTTTAACCATAAAATGCAAGTGTTATATCAATGTATCATTATCATCCAATAGTTTCAGAGTAAATAAACAATGAACAAACAATCAATCATACACATACAAAGTACACCAATGTTTTTACGTGGAAACCCAAAGCGGGAGAAAACCATGAAATGATTTTTCTTATATGTCTTTAAGAATTGCATTCATTGGAAGCACCAACTTCCATTGTTTTCCAACTGCAACTAGAAGGAGGCTCCAACCCCCTAGCTTCTTAGGTTACAACCTGAGGTAAGCTCCAACTCCCTAATTATTTGGCTACAACCAGAAGGAGGCTACAACCCCCTATGTTCTCCGGCTACAACCAAAAGGTGGATAGAACCAACTGTCCTTGCCCCATCCAATCGCCCTGTCATAGAAGTAGAATGATGGAACCATTGTCACAAAATCACTGCGAGATATACTACTGTAAACCTGTACCAATCAACCTGCACCAAACAACCTATAACAACCTGTACCAAGCAACCTGTAATAAACCTGTACCATAAACAAGTGCATCAACCATGCACCAACCTGTACCTCAATGAGTGCATCAACCATGCACCAAATATGCACCAATCTGGCATCAAATACACATAATCTATGACTCATCAAGATGTACCAACATCATCAACTATACACCTCATGTATGTGCCAACTCATCAACTACTTTTCTCAACCATGTACCCAACATGTACCTCAACCAAAATCCCTCATCAATTTCATTATCCAAATATGATTTGTATCTCTGTAATATACCAGTTGTATATGATCATATACTTGAAAACGTTCCTTAACTTTAACAACAAGAGACTAGCATTTTCATCAAACTTTACTTTAGTCTCACATGACTAATTTTGGGTTAGTCAACAACCCTAACTTGAAATAATCATAACTATGTACCTATAATGAATAAATATTTGAAAATAGTACACAATGTTCTTCAATGTCTTTAATGCAATTCCTCCAAGTTGCACTGCTTGGAACCTCTCAGAAAAGGAGTTATAGAAAAAATGGCATACCTTGTTGAATTATGGCTTATTCTAGAGAGCGAACTTGTAGAGAATGCCCCACATGGAGTATTTGTTGTATGGATTTGAAAATGGTACACAAAATACCAAAGACTTTACTCTAACCAGTACATTTGGTATTACTAAATGTGGATTTGTTATGATATTTTTACCTTAAACACATGTTTTAGATTAGTTTCAGGACTAGCCACAAACCCTATTTTCCACGAAGTGTAACTCCAAAAATACAATGACCCAAGAGATGATTTTTTTGTCAAAGCTATTTGGATATGTTTCCTTCTGAATCATTCTAGAAAAAAAATTATTTCGAAAATGGTGAGATGACCTATAAATAACATACCTTAGAAAGCATCATCAAAAGAATTTATCCTCCCTTGAACTTCAACCTTCTTTACTTCACCTTCCCTCTGAAATTCGCCTTAGATATCCTTTGGTTACCCTAGTCACTTGTAGATATTCAATATGCTCAAGTGTATCTTAAAATGAGAGACCCTTGCCTCTTATTTATACTTTTATGTAGCTTCCTCAAGGGGTTACCTTCTAACCATCTTAAACCACTTTCCTTATTTTAGGGCCAACCCACTTCTAATCACTTGTCCACTTAGTAATTTCTCCATTAAATTTATTATTTAAATAATTTCTTTTGTATCCACTTTAACTTATAATACACTCATCACTTCACTTTATTATTTAAATAATTTCTTCTTTGCAACCACTTTGACTACTTTGACCTTTTGGGGCTTCTAGATGGCTCATGAGGGTTCTCCACCTTCACATGGTCATAACTCTCTAACTGCGAGGAGTCATGTGATGTTCCACATACCACCAGAAATGGCATGACATGTACTATCCATATATAATAGTCTTACCTTCAAATATATTAAAACTCATACCATTATACATAAAAAAAACTTGGGTCCATTACCCAAACCTTTGTTCTACCGGAATTCGCTACCAGACTTTCTTCAAGGGTTGACATCAATGAAAACTAACCCAAATAATAAACATACATATCCTCCATGTGCCATCTTTCTTTGGAACTAAAACAATAGAAGAACCACACGTAGAGGATCTTGGTTTAATGATTCATTTATCAAGCAGCTCCTGAACTTGCTTCTTAATTTATGCATTCTCGATTATTGATGACCTATACATTCCAGTATTAGGAAGAGGGGCATCTTGCTTCAGATAGATTTCATGTTCAACCTCTCTTTTAGGAGGCAACCCTACAAGTTCCTGAAATAAATTATCATAAGTAGATATGATGTTGATGAATTCATGTTTATGATTTGGATCACAACCTGCTAAATCATCTGTTATATATTCCTCTTTCCGTTTCACTATCATGAGAACAAAAGATTTACTTGTGCTAACGGGTCTCTTCATTTTCCCTGTGCTCACTAAAGAAATATTACTTTTGATGCGATGAGCTCTAAAAATATTTTCAACCCCATCCTTAAGAAGGTGTTATTTGTTTTCCTCTCGATAGAAAATAATCTTCCTGTCAAATAGATATGGACTACCCAAGAAAATTTCGAAAATGTCAAGAGGCACAACATCTAAATCAACCTTGTCAAAGAAATTAGTTGTAATTGCAAAACATATCTTACACTGCTTCCTCACTTGCAACTTATCATCATCACACAACCAACCTAATGGATATGGCTTTTTGTGAGGTGTCATCTTCAATCCAAACATCTTAACAATTTCTTAAGATATTATATTAACTTGAGATTCACTGTCAAATAAAGTATCTGCCTTTGTATGCTTGACTATAACTTTGACATGAAAAATCTTGCTCCTTTTCTTTTGATCAATATCACTTTCTATCTTGGAAGATTGAACTGGAGAGTTTAAATTGATAGCTAATAAATATTTTCTTCCTATGGCCATGATCTTGGATTCATCTATGGAATCTGACCCTAGATCTTGATGAGTTGATGCAAGAGTCTTATGCTTCCCTTTATCCTTGAATTTCTTTGGTCGTAGATATGGATGTAGGTTCCAACACTGTGATTCCTCATGTCCCTTTCTCTTACAGTGGGAAGATGTATGTCTTCCCTCATCTTGCTTCATTGCGGTTGATTTCTTACTCTTCCATTTACTTTACTGTTTCTTATTGAACTTGAATGGCTTCTGATCTTCTCTCTCATGCTTACCCCTACTAGCCTCTAGATGTGTAGCTTGTACTGACACCTTATTGATGTTAGTAGGGATAAACATTAGAATAATGTGACGAAGATAAGAGAGTATGCCACCAATGTACTTTAGAAGAGTTTCATGAGTATACAACATAATTCCTAGGGATAATGCCTTCTTTTTGAATTCCTGTGTATATGCTTGAATATTCCATCCTTTACCCTATCTCATATGCTTCCACTCAATCATTGTTGTCTGTGTATGTGCCAATGGATAGAAATATTTATAATAGCCTCAGTAAACTTATCCCAAGAAGAGATTACTTTACCCTTTCGAACCAAATCAAATTGCATCTTACTCTCCCACCATATTAAGACAATTCCACTTGTTCGAAGAGAAACTAACTGTATATTTGCATCCTCATCCATAATTCTTTGAACCAAAAAATTTACCTCTATTTGCTGGATCCAATTGTCCAATTTCTCGACATTCAATTCTCCATCATAGGTCTGAAACTCGAACTTAACATCCAGTTTTAATAAAGGCAGATTATGCTCAGACTTCTTAGAGGACTATTTCAATGAGAAGAATTTTTACTTTCTTCAAAAGAAACTGATGAGGAGGAGGAGGAAGGGGAAGGGGGATCTAAAGGTCCACTGCCTCCTCCTTCTCCTTTTACCAAAGATTCTCCACTTACAAGGTTTTGAATTCTCCGTTCTAATTAATCTATTGTTTCTTTTAGTTATTGAAGCATAGCTCTAATCTCTTCATGGATCGTGGGTTGATCTTCTTCTTCTCCTTTTTGAGAATTCATCTTATGTCCTCGAAATATCTTTCCAATTCCAGATTCATAACTTACAAGTTTTCCTTTACCAAGTTTGAGTTTGGCTCTTGTAAGCATCCACTTGAAAAATACTTGTCAAACCTTCTCTAATACCAACTTGATCTAAAAAATCCTTAGATGTTGATAAATTTAAATACTCATAAACATCTGCTTGATCTTAGAAATAAAATGATCGCTTTATTGTTTTGCAAATTACACATGAAATATGTATCTAGCCAATTCCACTTTAATGATAAATTACTTGTAATTAATTGAACTTGACATGAACAACAATAATGTAATCACATACACAAGTTGGACAAAACAAAGTTCACCCAATTTGGGCTACCTCTCCGGGTCCACTTCCAATAGAGACTTTTATATTAATGATCAAATACTTGTGTTTTACAATGACATTTTTACATGTTTCACAAATGCAGAAATAGAGTGCATTGTTGAATTCCTCGTGAAAAAAAGTGAAAAATTTATATAAAATACTTGAAATTCTGTCAAGGTACCCTTCGACATGCTTTACGGTGTAGCCTCATAAATTTGTTTTGCCTTGGGCACAAATTTCGAGACCAATATGCACTAATTATGGTTATCTTGTGCCTTGGGGTGCATGTCATTAAATAGTGCACCCATTCTAACCAAATCTCAAAATATATGGCATACATTAAATGTAATTTATTCGGTTCCATAAACAAATACGGACTTGTAGCCGAATCAGTTATAAGCAGTGTGTTAAGTTTTTGCATGGCTAGTAGTTCGAGAGTTCCATTCCCATATATATATACTATATATAATATATATATAGTTCAATGGTTTGGACTGCCCAAAACTTTGGGTAACCATATGCTATAACATATGGTTATACATCATAACTCCCGCGTGAATTTTGAAACATTGTTATCTGGTTATATGCATTGAGCCCTTCTGTGACCGGGTGTTGGTGATATGGTATGTATGAATACCAAGGTCCAAGCATCGAGGGCTTAGGCCCTTGTCCCTTTGGCCTTCCATATGAAGCTTAATATAATTTTAAATATATTGATTGTCATAGATAGGTTAAGATCCAACGTATGATGCATTGGTAATGGGGACTATTTAAGGCCTTCAGAAGTTATGGAGGTCACGGGTTCGACCCTTGTTGACTCCATAACTTTTAATACACATTGACCCATACTAGCTAATGAGAGGTTGCCACATGGTATCCTGTCATTAGTTCTCCAATGCCACATGTCATAATATGATTGAACCAATTGTTTGCCACTTCTCATCATGTGATTGGACCACTTGTCATTGTATCTTTCCCAGTTAGATACCAATTAGGTTCCATGTGTCACCCTTGTAGTCGTGATATGTGTCACCCCTTTATTTTCCCTTGTACTTTGACCTTTGACCTTTTTGGTAGTTTTGACTAGAACTTTGACCGCTCATAACTTTTGCATACGAACTTCGTTTGAGGTAAACTTTGCGCCATTGGGAAGCTATTGACGAGCTCTATGCAATGATGGAATTTTTAGGATGATTTGAAGAATTTTAATTTATATAATTTATGAACCATTTTGGACCTCTATGGATGTTCATGATCTTTCTGTACCTTTATGAGCATTCCTAGATCCTCTTGTATCACTTGTGCAAACCCCTTTATAAAAATCTGGCCTTATACCTCTCTTTGACTCCATATTCTTCCTTCAACTTGTAAACCCTTTTATTCTACAATGCTTAAACCAAGTCCCAAGGATTGTTTTGTACCAAGGATTCCATCTCCTCTTTCATGCCTTTCTCCCACTTCTTTCTGGTTTCTACCTCCATTGTTTCTTCATATATTTCTAGTTCACTAGAATCAGTGAAAAATAAATAATACAATGAAGGAGAGTATCATTCAATGGGTCTACTTAACCCGATATATCTTCTAACAACACTTTAAAGAGTTTGAGGTACCCGTTGTTGTTTTTGTTGTTGAACGTTTTGATTTTCTAGCACCTCTAGAATTTCATTTTCTATGATTTCATTAAGCACTGCGTATTTTTTGTTTTCCTTTTCCTATTTATATACAACCAAATTTTAACAAATGGATCAACCACCCCATTCTTCAAGCCAGGAATAAGTATTTTCCAAGGGTACCCCCTCTCTCCTTACTGTTCCTCCTCATGGTAGAGGGCCTAAGCAGACTAATCCATCAATCTATTGACTATGGGAATCTGAAAGGAATAACGATAAGATCTTATTTATCCCTTTCTCATCTCTTTTTTGTGTATGATATACTTGTTTTTTGTGAAGGAAGGATGCATTACTTAGATCATTTAAAAGATTTTCTTACCTCCTCCTGCAAAGCTACTGGCATCTAAATCAATAAGGATAAATATAGTATCTTTTTGGTGGGGATGTCATACCTTGATCAATAATACATATCCCAGCTGCTCGACATTCATCCTCCAGGGTCTAAGGAAGTACTCAAATACCTTGGGTTCTTACTAAAATAAAATGGATACGTTAAAAAAGATTGGCATTGGCTGATAGAAAAAGTAGAAAGGAATTTAAACACATGATGTAACAAGTGGATTTCCAGAGCTAGTAAACCGGTGTTGGTAAAATACGTGCTTAAATCCATTTCAGTATATTGGATCACTCTAACCTTGGTTCCCAAAGGTATACTCCATAAACTCAGAAAACTCTCCTTCAATTTTCTCTAATCTGGTTCTAAAGAAACTAAGTCTCTAGTCTTGGACTCAAGGAAAACATTGGCCACACCAAAAGATTCGGGAGGTTGGGGTGTATAAAATGTCTCTCTTTTCTCAAAATCCCTTGTAACGAAGAATGTATGGATCTTGATACAACACTTATGACTTTGGGGAAAATTTCTCTAGGAAAAGTCTTTCCCCACGAGACTTTGATTGATTGGATGATGGATCCAAACAAACACTTTCAGAATGGTTCAATGGTGTGAAAATTCCTATTGAATGCTTTCCCTTTGATAGGAAATTGAATGATATTGAAAGTTGGGAATGAAAGGAATATACTTATTGGCAAGGACCCCTATATTTGTAGCATAAACAATCACATATTACCAGAGCGTGTCATCCACCTTCTAAACGACCAAGGGTTCTTCTTTTTAAATAAAATTTGGAAAGGAAATTAGTTGTCTTGGAAAGCGGTCAGTTGGTTTGGGTCAAGAGCATGCTCCAATATGGATGAATTACATTTCTTCTCTTCACAACTCCTTTGTCATTTTTTCAGATTAGGGTGACCAACTAATTTGGTCCACTAGTCCCTAAGGTTTATATAGCCTTAAGCTTGGCTATATTTCTCTAACCCAAGACATAAGGGAAGACCCACTACCCTAGTGGGGTAAAACAGTATGGAAGCTTAAATTCCTAGCCAAGGAAAAAACATTCATTTGGCTTCTCCTACACAACAAAGTCCCCACCTAGGATCATCTTCAAAGAAGAAACTTCATTGGACCAAATCACTCCAACTTATTCAAATCTGAGGGTGAATCAAACCATCATCTTATAATTGAATGCTCCTTTTCAAAGGAAGTTTGGGATGATATTAGGAAGTCCTTGGGTCCTATATGTTCATGGGAAGGGGATTCAATTGAATCAACCCTAAAATATTGAATTACTAACCTGATGATTGAAGACATCAAAGCGTTCCCTCTAATTATGGCCTGGGGAATTTGGTTGGCACAAAACCACTCTCTATTTGATGACACCTTTCCCTCTCACACTCTCTATGCTATTCAAATCCTAGTCATTCTATCATCCATCCTGCATGCCTCATCTTCTTCTCAATGGGCAAATCATGAAGAGATCATTATAAACAAAGACAATCCTTAGGACTTTTTTGACGCTGCTACTCAAGGACAGCCCACCTTGGGAGTGTTGAAAAGTCATCAAGAAACATGTGTCTAATTTATTTTTCCCTTAAATAAATTAGACAATAAATATTAATATATTATTTCATTCATAACTAAGTGAGTTGGATTTGTAACAAAATCATAAGTGTAGTTAAGTGAGTTAAGATCATTTGTACTAGTTGTAACTAAACATGCACTAGTGAGAGTTTAGTTAATCAGTGAACTCACATGCAACTAAAGATTCACCATGGTTAACTACATGCATGTCAGATCTAGTGGAGACCCAGTTGAGATAACAGATGAAAGGGACAGTTTGGCTATCAGTTGTGATTTGATCACACACGCAATGGATATGCTTATGAGCATGTGCAAACTAGGCAATTCGATAATGGTTATTGTGAGAATTCGAATTGCAGAGATTGTGCAGAGGAAGCAAGTTGTCTGGACTCAAGAATTGGTACATGTATTTGCTAATTTGTGTATGACAGTGTGAGACGATTGTATTGTACTGAGAGCTCTTGGATTAGAGTTTTGTATGAGATTGTTTCATGTTTCATGATATACATAATATATGATAATGGGGTTTTTAGCTTTACGCTTTCCCGAAAATATTCTGTGTCATGTGTTCTTGATATTTCACTTTGTGATTGTGGTTTTGATTGTGGTTTAATTTTCTGCAAGAATAATAGTAGAAGCGATTATGTATTTAACAGTGGCGTAATTGTTAGATCAGGAGAATCACAGGAAATACTTAATTTGTATTGAAATTTCTACATGGTATCAGAGCCACGGAGGCCACAGAGTCATGAAAGTGAGGTGCGAACATTATTTCATTCTGAAAGGTCATGTCTCTAGCAGGGTGTGAACCCTAGTACTGAAAACTACACACATTTTCAGGAACAATGATTTTCACACCCTACTCAAAGGCAGGGTGCAAACTTCCTGAGCATTCTAGCAGGCTACAATGAAGCAGGGTGCGAACTTCCCTCACCCTACAATGAAGCAGGGTGTGAACTTCGCAGGCAAGTTCATAGGCTACACACAGGTAGGGTGCGAACTTCCCTTAGGTTACTCTTAGGTGGGGTGCGAACCTCCCAGGGAAAGAGGGATTGCAACAATTGAGTTTTGGTGGTTGGATAACATTCGAATTTGCAAGATTTTCTTGGTGCGACAGCTGATTCAAGATCGAAATGTCTTTCAATGGATTGATATTGGAGTATGCACTCGAGGGCATCTCTAGCTACATTGCTTGGAAGGATAGGATGGAAGCAATACTCAAAGACAATGGCTTGAAGGGTTCATTGACAACGATGTTCCTAAGCTAGATGCGACAGACACTGCAAATCTTGATGCATGGAAAAATAAAGTGGCGAAGGCGAGGAGGATTCTGTTGGAAGGAGTAAAATACCACATTGTCTCAAGTCTCCATGGGAAAACCACACCACATGCAATGTGGAAGGTTTTGACGGATTTGTTCCAAAACAGTAGCAACCATAGAAAATTGGTGCTCAAAGATAAACTTAGGAAGATCAAGATGGAGAAAGGTGACACCATTCCAAAATATCTCACGAAGTTCGTCCAATGTGGGGATGAGCTTGGAAGTGTGGGAATAACAGTCGTTGTTGATGATTTGGTGAGCTTGGCGCTCCTAGGACTTCCCAAGAGTTGGCAGAGTTATCAAGACTCTGTTAATGGAAGGGAAAAATTGCCAGATTGGGAACGACTATGGTCGGATCTAGTGCAAGAGGAGTTCAAGTGGAACACCAGAGATGGATCTTCATCAAAGCATGATGATGAGGAGGATTGTGCTTCGACTGCCAAGGCAAGGAAAGGGAAAGGGAAGAAATTCCATCCAAAATCCGAGTCTAAAGTCAAGAAGCTGGATTTGTCCAAAGTGAAGTGTTTTCACTGTCACGAACATGGGCATATCACTACTAACTGTCCACAGAAGAAGAAGAACAAGACGGTTGCTGGATCTACAACTGGTGAGGCTCTTGTCTCACAATTTGAGCTTGACTTTTCTTTGATCGCATGCATGGCTTCAAGTGCATCGGGATCGATGTGGTATTTGGATAGTGGCTCTTACTTCCACATGACGGGAGATAAAGAGTCTTTCATTGACTTGGAGGAAAAAGATCTCAGAATGCATATAGAGATGGACGATACAGTGCAAATGGTATTGGTACCATTACCTTTCAGAGGGAGTTAGGTAAACAATTTCAATTGAAAAATGTTATGCATGTTCCAGGTCTGAAGAAAAACTTGTTCTCAGTCGCAATGTTGGAGGATAGAGGCTGTGATGTTGTTTTTAGTAGTGGTAAAGCCTACCTGTGACATAAAGCAACAGGTCAAGTCTAGAAGATAGGGATTCGAGTTAAGAATCTCTACATGCTAGAGGTAGATGGCTGCAATGCCATGATAGGCAAGGCAGAAAAAGTGGTGAGCCGGGATGAGGTCGAATTATGGCACAGGAGATTAGGCCATCTTCATCATGAAGCCTTGAAGATCATGCAACAAATATCTACTGGACTTCCAATCGGAACACTTGCTCAGTTATATTAGTGCAAGGGGTGCACCCTGGGGAAGTTTGTAAAGTCCACCTTTCATGAAAAGGAGAACCGTGCTTCAGTGATCCTGGAGAGAATTCACACGGACGTGTGTGGACCATTCTCGGTTGCTTCAACAGCAAAACATAGGTATTATGTTATTTTTTTTTATGACTTTTCTTGTAAATGATGGATATTCTTCATGCAAAAGAAGGATCAAACATTCTCAAAGTTCTGTGAGTTTAAAGCATTGGTGGAGAAAGAGTCGGGGAAGCAAGTGAAATCTCTAAGGAGAGATAATGGTGGAGAATACAACTCTAACGAATTCAAAGACTTCTGCAGAAGAGAAGGAATTTAAAGAGAACTCATAGCGCCTCATAACCCACAACAAAATGGGGTCCCAGAGAGAAAGAACAGAATGATCGTGGGTGCAACACGAGCGATGTTGCATGATTAGGGACTACCAATGCATTTGTGGGCAGAAGCATGCAATACTGCAGTTTATGTGCAGAACCATTGTCCTCATAGAGTACTTGGCATGAGTACACCTGAAGAAGCTTTTACTGGTAATGAACCTGATTTTTCTCATTTTAAATTTTTTGGCTCGTCTGTTTTTGTGCATGTGAACAAGGATGCCAAGAAGAAGCTAGAACTGACTGCTGAAGTTGGGATATTTGTGGGGTACACATAAACACCCCATAATTATCGTGTATATTTGCTAAACAGTAAGATGACTGTTATGCGATGGGATATAAAATTCAATGAGGGGAAAGCCATGCGGTTGTCGCTTGAGAGGGAGCTAGACTTGCATGCAGAAGAGGAACTGTTGGTTCCTAAGGATGAGTCTCAAGATGTGTATCAACCACATGAAGAGGTTCATGGAGTGGAGGAAACCACTCAAGCAGAGCCATCCATCCGAAATGGCAGAAAGCGCACCACGGAAGCTGACAGATTGAGACTAGATGTTGCACAAAATGTAGGAGCCCCTACTTCACAGCGCAGACATAGACAGTCTCCTGATCAATTTGCTGGATACATGGCTCTCATGAGAAAATGTATTGTGACTGAACCATCTTCCTTTCAGGAAGTAGTGCAGGACCCCACTTGGGTTGATGCTATGGTAGAGGAGTATGACTCCATTGTCAAAAACAGTGCATGGGAAATTGTCCCAAGACCGGTCGACAACTCAGTGGTAGGTTTGAGATGGATCTACAAGGTAAAGCAAGCCGCTGATGGGAGTGTGGAGAAATAAAAGGCCAGGTTTGTGGCCTAGGGATTCTCACAGATCAAGGGGATAGATTATGATGAGACCTTTGCACTTGTCGCAATGTACTCTTCCATAAGATCCATCCTTGCACTCTCAGCGCAGATGGGCTGG
>ML777150.1:704903-719928 GCA_009831015.1 Picea engelmannii
TATGCGGTTAACCAGCTAAGTCAAGTGATGGTTAAGCCTACCAAACTCTTTTGGAAGGCAGGTAAGCATGTCCTGAGATATCTGAAGGGCACATCTGAGTATGGATTATGGTACAGACAGACGGATGAGGTGAAGTTGCATGGATTCATGGATGTAGATTGGGCGGGAAACCCAACGGACAGAAAGAGCACATGAGGGGGGATCTTTAGTATCATATCTATAGCCGTTTCTTGGTACAACAGGAAACAAAGATCCGTGACACTTAGTTCAGCGGAAGCGGAATACATGGCAGCGAGTCAAGCTACATGTGAGGCTATCTGGATGAGGAAGATCTTGGTTGGTTTGTTTGGTTCTCATTTAGATCCGACAATGATTTATTGTGATAATTAGAGTTGCATTAAACTCTCGATTAATCTTGTGTTTCATGATAGATCTAAGCATATAGATATCCGGTATCATCATCTCATAAATTGTGTGCAGCGGAAGATCATGTTGCTTCAATACATTCCTACAGAAGATCAAGATGCAGACATTTTGACGAAGGCGCTCACCAGGAGCAAATTTGAATATCATAGAGACAGGATTGGGGTGAAGCATAATCCCTTTCTTGTTGAGAGGGAGTGTTGAAAAGTCAACAAGAAACATGTGTCTAATTTATTTTTCCCTTAAATAAATTAGACAATAAATATTAATCTATTATTTGATTCATAACTAAGTGAGTTGGATTTGTAACAGAATCATAAGTGTAGTTAAGTGAGTTAAGATCAGTTGTACTAGTTGTAACTAAACATGCACTAGTGAGAGTTCAGTTAATCAGTGAACTCACATGCAACTGGAGATTCACCATGGTTAACTACATGCATGTCAGATCCAGTGGAGACCCAGTTGAGATAACAGGTGAAAGGGACAGTTTGGCTATCAGTTGTGATTTGATCACACACATAGTGGATATGCTTATGAGCATGTGCAAACTAGGCAATTCGATAATGATTATTGTGAGAATTCGAATTGCAGAGATTGTGCAGAGGAGGCAAGCTGTCTGGACACAGGAATTGGCACATGTATTTGCTAATTTGTGTATGACATTGTGAGACGATTGTATTGTACTGAGAGCTCTTGGATTAGAGTTTTGCATGAGATTGTTTCATGATTCATGATATACATAATATATGATAGTGGGGTTTTTAGCTTTACACTTTCCCGGAAAATGTTCTGTGTTATGTGTTCTTGATATTTCAATTTGTGATTGTGGTTGTGATCGTGGTTTAATTTTCCGCAAGAATAATAGTAGAAGCGATTCTGTATTTAACAGTGGCATAATTGTTAGATCAGGGGAATCACAGGAAATATTTAATTTGTATTGAAATTTCTACAGGGAGGGGTTGGGGGATTATTCACCTTTTGGATACCTTATCCTTGTCTTTTTCCATTGGAATAGGTCCAGCTACAAACAATTTCAACGACCTATTGGCTCTCAAGATTACTCTTCTAATTGCTAGAGAAAAAGGTTTAAACCAATTGCACATATATGGAGACTCTTTGCTGACAATTAACTGGATGACCAAGGTTTTTTCTCTTCAAAATTACACTATATGACCTATCTTCTAAGAGATTAAAAGAATTGCAAGCTTATTTACTCATCTCTCTTTCACACATGTTTTCAAGAAGCAAAACTAGGAAGCAAATGGACTCTCAAAAGTTGGAGTGGAAATGGACATGGGAACATGGAAAATCAGTAAAAATCCCTAAATCACTCGCATGAATATTTTCACTCACCTTGGATCTAAATACGAATAACTCACTGCATTTCTTTTGCAGGTATTTGCAGCTCTTTCCACACACACCTTCTCTTTTCAAACATGCAATGTGCGACGGTGGCCCTAGTATATACTAGTAATTGAAATGACACAAAACTGCTTGGTCTAGTTCTCTTTTTTGAAAGAACTTTAAAATGTAAATAACCGATATTTTATGACCCATGAAGGGCATTTTCCATGCCCCTCTTTTGAGGGCTTATGTTCATGAGCCTCTTGAATGTCGCAAACATCTACAAAATCTTAAGTACTATTCTACATTTTCCTAAAACCATTTTTATTGGTTCATAAAATAAAAGATACCAAATATGAAGCTCAAACAATCTCAATAAAGAATGGGTCTAAAGATTTTTTTGATATAATATGCACAAGAAATAAAATACCTCTTACCGAGGTGAAGGAGGATATTATGTTTCAAATTAGAAACTTTGAAGTGTTGTTTACCTCTTCCCAATATGAAGGGAGCATATATGATGTTTCAAATTATGAAATTGGAGTGTTGTTTAAAACATAGTAGCATAATTTGAGTACAAACACAGATATGAATTCGATTTGATACAAAAAAAAATACGTAACAAAAAAATTTAGTATGGATAAAATACAGAAGTAGGTTACTTGTAAATTTAAAAACATGTATTTTTCAAATCTTAAAAAATTTAAAAATGACCTCCACTACGGAGTGTGCACTGCAAAATGCGATTAATTTCGACTCTAGAGGGTGATCTCGATTCTGTGCTTTCGGATTGACGAGTCCATGAATCATGATTCTAAGTATCAAGGTGAGGGAATATATTTATAACACTTCATAACTTCATTATAATGATTTTTCAAACATTACAGGTCAGCCTATATCCATACATAGCTGAATGTTTGATGAATTCGGAATTTCCATAAAAAAAAACCCCAATTCGGGCGAATTATGCTACTATGGTTTAAAACAAGATCAAGAAGCAAATGATGTACATACAAAATCATTATGTTATATTTTGCTAACGAAGTATATAAAAAATCACTATGTTACATTATGGTGTTATAAAATACAAATTAATATGGAAACTAAGAATATAAAAATGTATTATAAAATACAGAGTGAGTAAAAAAAAAATATATATATATATTATTATATAATAAAGGAAAAAAATTGTGATCCATACAGGTTATTTAAAAAATAGTTTATTTAATATTTTTGGATTTATATATAATTAAAATTAATTAAATCAGACTCAAATTCAATATACAATTAAAATAGATAAAAAAATAAACAATTTAAAAAAAGTTATATAATTAAACAATTCCATTATAAAATTTTCAAAATACATATAGACATATTCAACTATCATAAATAAAAACAATTAAAAACTAAAAGGGCCAAAGAAAGTCAAGTTGGTAGTCTCAACCCATAACAAAGTTCAGTTAATTCTTGGTTATCTTATGCATACTCGCAACCCATAACAAAGTTCAGTTAATTCTCGGTAATCGTATGCATACATGCACACGTGGAGAAGACAGACTCGTTTCTATACATCCCTCGAAGTGAAGGACTCAACCGGTCCATAACATTAACCGATCAGTATTTCTACATTCAATCAAATTATTGTTTCGCCAAACTTTGTCCTTGAATACCAACAAATCCTTGTTTGAGGACATCAATGGCTCGCAATTAATAGTTTGAAGGAGGCTGTTGGCTATTGGAGAACCACATTTATCCAAACGTTTGAACAAGACGGTCATATGCATCGTCCCAAGTGAAAATTTGCATCTCCAGAGTTGGTTGGAAGTCGTGGGTGACTGTACGTAGGCCATACATATCGTACACAAGTTGATAGGCTATATTGCATCTCCCTTAGGTCACATGAGGTGGCCAAGTGAGTGAGACGTTGGATGGACATCTGCATAACCCTTGAATAGTGATTTGGGTGGTGGATTGAACCATAAAGGCAATGACTTGTGGAATCATAAATGGTTCTTAAGCTCTATTCCTCCCATAGTTTAGTATTTTTTGGATCTCTTTTGCTTAGATGTAGAAAGGTTCAATATGTTGGGTATGGTGGGAATCATATCATTCTTCACTTTGTGTTGAAGCCATTCACATATATGGTTTAAGTAATTGTCATCTTATTCATGTTTTAGTGAATGTCCATCTCATATGTTAAGTAATAGCCATGCCACATATGTTATAAAGGTCGATGTCCATCTCATATGTTAAGTAATAGCCATGCCACATATGTTATAAAGGTCGTCGTTTCATATATACTCTAGCTACTTTCCATCTCATTTATTTTCAATTAATAGAGTCTAAGTTGAATTGGTTATAAGCATATGAAACCTGGAATTGAGGGATTGGTTTTTCTTCTTAACTCTTAAACATTTCGTTTGAGTGAAGTAGTGTTTTCCTTTATGTTTGTTGGAGCAATTAATTTGTCCAATTTGTTCGGTCATAGAGAAGGTAGTTTGTTCCATGAATCCAAGTATACAACAAAGTGAGTCAATTATAAAGAAATGAAGAAGTGCTGGGTTACATATTTGAAAAACATAGCTCATATTATAGGTTGCATTGTAATGGGAATGATATTGCTATGTTGGAGTGGGTTCCATTGGCCACAGAGCTACAAAACATAGTTATTTTGAATATGTTTTGGAAAAGAGGTTTGGTATTAAACACAAGCATGTTGATGGTCATGCTAGATGTTAAATTCTTGCATTCTCATCGATATTTTGATTTGTGTTAATTTCACTTTACAATATGTGGTGCATGTGAAGTAATTGTCCTAGAAACATAGAACTACAGCCAGAACTAAACACACACACACACCAAACCATAACGATTTCTCACCCTTGACCATCTTGAGAGATCTAGTTTAAAATTGCATTAAGCAAAGAAGCATATCCAATCCTTATGTGCCTCCCTCGTGATAATAATAGATAAACCGACTCATAATGATATTTACTATTGGCATTATTAGTTGATGGTATTGTGTTGTATACACTCATAACAAAGTCCTTGCAAACATTCAAAGGATAAAGATCTCTAAATAAGATAGAGAAGGAGAGATCAAATTTTAATTCACAAGGTATCTTTGTTGGTAAAGTGAGTGAGCTATAAGTTCCTTGTTTATGGATCATAAGGTATCAGAGTAGTTGAATCCTTGACCATGTCACAAATACCATAAATTTGAAGAGAATGCAAACTCAACATTGTAAAGCGTAAAGGAGCGAAAGGTTGGAATACTTGGAGGCCACCAATGTGTAACTTCAAAAAGAGAACCAACACTTGAAAGAACAAGTGAGTGATTTGATCAGAGGATGGAATAGTTGGAAAAATACCTCGAGGCCTCTACAAAACTATTTCAATTGCTAAATAATTAACTTGTTAAATGTCAAGAACCCCTCACAACTATTATGGCTAATTGGGAAAAGTGCAGAGTTCATTTTATGTAATAGGGAGAGAATGTTATTTAGATGGATAGCTAGTAGGAGGATAGGCTTACTCAGATGATGACTTAGTTTCACTAAGAGTTGGTATAGAAGGAGAAGGAACTGACAAAGCTATAGGGAACTGTCCAAGAAACTAGGAAAGATCCTCCCATTGTTACTGTGGAATCCAACACCATGACAGAGTCAAGCATGGTTAGCTCATCTTTTTCAGACCTTTCTGAAGAACCTTTTGGTGATTTTGAAAAGCATACAAGAGACATTGGTTTTAAATTGTTAAAGTAGATGGGCTATGATGGACAAAGGCTAGAAAAGAGAAAACAAGGCATCCTAAGCCCTATTGTAGTTGGATCAATGATCAAGCATGAAGGCCTTGATTTTAATGGAAGAGAAAAAAATAACATGAACACCAATATCACATTTATGAAGGAAAAAGACATGGGGAAATTGGACTGTTGACTACTACATATGTACGAAAAAACTAACGTTGTACTCAGAAAGTACAAATAAAATCGATTGTACTATCAAAGTATACTTGCATTTTTTTTAAAAAGCCCCAATGTTCGTATAATATCCGACGATAGTGACTATCGTTGGATATCCAATGGTTGACCAAGTCAACAATCGTTGGTTATTAGATGGGTAAGCAAGTCAATGATGTTTGTATTGACATTTAATGAAGTCAATATTTTTGTTCGTTAAGAAATACCTCTCTGGTCAACATCCATCGGAAGTCCAATGAAAGTGCGATACATAATTAAAAATGTTCTAAATATTGAATATGTTCGATGTTGTTTCTATACTAGCGACAGAGGTTATAAGGGATATTTTTAGGCTAGAATACAATTTTTTTTTATTTTGTTAATTGCATTACAAATAGTTAAACTACTGAAGTTGATTTTTTAAGATAATCATAATATAAAGTTTGGTAAGGAAAAAATATCACATAACATTCCTCCAAGAGAACAAGACCAAGACTTGAGATCTGCATTGGTTGAGGCTTTGGGTGATCAAAAATGTGATTTCCCTTATAAAAAATGCATGGGCTATAATAGAAGGAGACTTTTAATAAAAACAACTAAAAAACATTGTAGTGAGTATGGACACCTTGATGGAAGGAATGAATATTATCCCTTGGTAAGTTATTCTTGCTATCATTATTATCCTCCACTAATATTTTGAATTGGCAATGCAGTCATAATTATTTTTTCCTTCATCCAATTTGGTCTTAGAGCTTAATTAAAAAAGTAGCATAAGGCTATTTTCATTGTTTTACTTGCATAGAGCTCTATTTGAGAAATATTTGTAGAGTTTCTAATTCCGCTTTTGATATCGGTATCGTTGCTTTGTTTGAGAATTATTTGCAGAGTTGTTGATTCCTCTTTTGATATTGGTAATTTTTTCATTTTTAAAAGTTTTGAAGATCAGTTCCGTTTCCTAGTAACGTCAGTATTTTTTTTAAATCACTAATGGAAAGTGGAAATGCCACACTGGTTGAATGTCATATTTATTAGGAAGAGGACAATAAAATAAATATGGAGATTCTCTGTTTATATTCTAGAACCTTGAAGTGTTAAGACTTATAAACATTAGGGGTCATACAGAGAATAAAAGAAATATGGAAATTCTTGTTCATGTTCTTTGTTTCCCTATATTATATTTGTAAACGTCTGTATTGTTTTAATATTTGTTATATACACTAATATTACTTGATTTCTTGTAATTATAAAGGAAAGACGCCCTGGGGCACTGCCTATGGAGGAAGATGTGGTTGTACAAGCATCTATTTAGGAACATGGAGCGAATATTGAAGATCAAGTTAATGATCCTATGGAAGAAGATTATGGTGGTAATAACATAGTTGGAGAAGATGGGACAAATATATTGATCCAAGATACATTTAATAATGCTCAAATGGATGATGATGATGACCAAATTGATGGTGTTTTTTATATACATGTACTTGATAAGGCAAGTCAACCTCTTTATGAAGGCTCCAAAACAAGTCTTCTCTTTGCTATATTGTTGCTGGTGAACTTGAAGGTCATGACTGGTTTGTCAAGCACTTTTTTCACACAGTTACTAAGGTATGTAATATAGTTTTTCACACCTAGTACATGATGATAAAGGTTTTATTTTTCCTATATTTTTATTGTTATTTGATCATCTGTAAAATTTGGATGCAATATGTACAATTGATATTATTTACATTAACCCATATTGATTTTTTATGTTGTATATTGTCAGATGAACTTTTTTTACCACCATCAAGTGGTTTATGTCACACATACAAGATTTACATGCCATAATGAAAGATATTGGAATGGAGTATCAAGTTGTTAATGCATGTCCCAATGATCATATTATATATTATGGAGAACATGCATCAAAATAATAATGTTTCAAATGTCAAATTAGTAGATATCGAACCGATCAAATAACAAAAAAGGTGGCTCGCAAGGTTCTTCGTTATATTCCCATAATTCCACGTTTGTGTCTCACCTTGTGCAAAAACATATCACAATTTTTGGATTACCATGCAAATAACAGAAGTAAAGATGGTGTTCTTCGAATGCCTGTGGATGGATCTGCATTTAAGAAGATAGAGGAAATATGGCCATATTTTAAAGATGAACCTCGTAATATTAGGCTTTCATTGGCAACTGATGGTGTCAATCAATTTGGAGAGGTCAGATCTACTTACTTGGTGTGGGTTGTTTTTGTTATGAATAATAACATTCCTCCATGGATGTCAATAAAGAGGGAGCACATAATGTTGGCAATGATTGTTCGAGGTATTTGTTTAGAATAGTTTTTTTTTAACACGATAACATCGCATTTGTCTTGTTTGTTTCATAATTATGTCTTATATATTTTTTGTTTACTCATATATCTTCAATTATGTCTTATAATTATGTTTGATATTTTTTAATTAGGTAAGTACAAAGTCAAAGATATGAATGTATATATCGATGCTCTTATCAACAAGTTACTAGAGTTATGGAATGGCATCATTATGTATTATATCTCTAGACCAGTAGGTGCACAAAGTGAATTTAAATTCCATGCAATGCTTGTATGGACAATTCACGATGCCCCTGGGCTAACACATTTATGTGGTATGTTATAATGTTACAGTGAACTTTAATATATAGTGTTTAATTTTATGAAGTTCATCTCATGCATGTTTTTTATATAATCCCTTCATTAAAGATACTTTGAATAATTGATATAAAATTTTAATCCATCTCTTGCAGGTCTTCAAACAAAGGGTAAATTTTCATGTCCAGTTTGTGGTCCTAAGATGAAATCTTGTTGTTCAAGAAGTTTAGGAAAAGAGGTGTTTGATGAGTATAGGCACTTCCTCTTTAAGAACCACAAGTATTGAAGTACCGAGAAACATATTTTCAATGGGAAAGAAGAGACTAGATTAAAACCAAGGAGAATGACACCTCGTCGATGACAGTTGCAATATAATAGAAATCATCAAGGTATATTGGATCAAATCATGTATGTATATCATACATGAAATGTTTGGAATATTTAATATTTTTATTGCATTTTTTTCACTGTACTAATTGACAAGTATTGTTGTAATATATTTAATTTTTATGCTTCACCTTGAAGGTTGTCATGAAGGAATTAATAATGGGGTGATTCCACGAGGAATGAAAAGTTATCTTGTACAATTCAGTAGGCTCCCCTACTATGAGCACCTATAAATTGTTGTTTGATACAATGCTCATCGGGAAGCATGTCACATAAATGTTATGGCAAATCTTAGATGGAAGGAGTGACAAAGAAAAAATTGTGAATATTTGTAATGACATTAAGGAGGCCAATCATGCAATGCAAAGTGTGATTCATTCAAATAGAAATTCAAACGGCCAAAATATAAGTGCCCTTCCATGGTTATTGACAGATCAACAAAGCAGGATGTAAAAGAGGTTATTGAAAAAAAAAAAATTCCCACTGGATTTTCTTCAAACATAAAGAATATCCTAACAAAGAAAGGTGAATTAGGTGGGGTAAAAACTCATGATTGGCATACCTTGATTAAGGTAATTGTTTTGGTGCATATATTTCTATATTGGTGAAATATATTGTTTGTGTTTTTTTTTCTACTAATTTGGGAATAAACAATGAATCGTTTTTTTATGTTACAATATGTTCTACTGCTATCTCTCCCAGACAACTTTGACAACAATGTCAAACAAGTTATATATGATCTTGGAAAATACATGCGGTAAGTGGCGATTTATATGAAAAGTGTAATTTGTTCAATTCATTGCACAACTTATATTTGATTGCATGTGTTTTACTTGTAATGTAGTACTATATACTTTTTTGTTGAAACCTATGATTTTCTTGCGTCATTTGTAGATGGTTTTCATCTAAAAAAATCAATAAAAAAGATATAAAGTATTGGAGGTTACAAATTCCTCATCTATTGTGTGAAATGCAAAATTATCTACCCATGATATTTTCAATGCACAAGAAAACTACCTCATACACCAAGTTGAGGAGATTGAAAAGTGTGGACCTGTACACACAAGGTCAATGTGGATGGTTGAGAGGCACTTGAAATCATTGAAGGCTTTGGCTAGGGAAAGAGCACATCCTAAGGGTTCTATGGTAGAGGGATATATGGTATATCAAACCATGGTTTATATTACTCAATATCTTCCTAAGATAGCTGCAAGTATTAATCTGGATTGCATTTGGGATGTAAAATCCATCAACAAATTTGAAGGGGAGCACCTATTGGGGAACGATGGAATGAGGAAAGTGACATGTAAGTAGATGGTGGGGATTTATGATACATTTGATTTTTTGGTTTTATGTATATCGTACTTATTTAATTTTTAGTCTTCTTGCATAATACATTATTATGAAGGTATACCATGGTAACTAATTATTTGTGAATTTTTTTATTTTAATACAACTGGTCGAGAGTGGGATGCAATACATTTAGATATTGCAAAACATCTCGATTGGATGAAGGTATGGATTGAACGACGTATACAATCTAATAATGGTAGGTTATCATGGTATGGTGTGGCTACATTGGTCAAATAAGTTGAACGTAAAGGAGATACCAATCTTACACATAGGGAAATTGATTTAGCATATGGTTTAAAAGATAAACATGCAAACATATTCACCCATACTATTTAGTTTTTTTTAATATTATATTGATTTATATGGCATGTTTTGTTTCTTATAAATTTGCATGATTTCCAAGTATAAATATGTTTATCAATTGACAATGCAGCTTTTACATGTCTGACATATTTCAATTGAAGCACCACAAGGCTATGTGGTGCAATGGCCGAAATTTTTTCATCAAAAAGTTGAATGAAAATATGAAAACTTCTGATAGTGGGATAATTGTAGTATTTTAGGTGATAGACATCCATAAGTCTTTGATAATTGAAACTATGGGTTTTTTTATGATATACTTGAGTGTGACTTTAAATCCTTCAAATCAGTTCTATTCGACATCAAATGGTACAGGCTATGAATGAATGAACGTGGTTCTGATAGAATTGTTAATCAACATACTAATAGATTTACCATGGTTAAAACAAGGAATGTTGAGCTAGGATCAAAGCCCTATGTTCTTCCAAGACAATGCGAACAAGTATTTTACTTAGAGGTTCCACGTAGAGGGGGTTGGTCATATGTTGTTAGATATGATCCAAGACGAAGATCGGTAATGTATAATGCCATGGAAGAAGATGATATCGAAGAAGAAGATGATGTGGAGGAATAGTTAGTTCATGTGTCATACGAAGACGTCATAGAAGTTCAAGGAGATGTTCTAGACAATGTTTTGTATGAAGATGATATCGATGATGTTTTAGATGAAGAACTTGAAGAAGTTGAACCGAATGTAGGAGACAATGTTCCTAATGATGATATGATTGGAAATGGAGACATTGATGATGATGTTGATATGGACAATACTTACAACATCAATTCTGAAACGGATGATACAAATGTTGAGTTGGATGAAGAAGAATATTAATGATATTGAAATGATGAAATGCATGAGGTATATTGTATTTATGTGTCATTTGTTGATTTCCTCTCTTTCATTTACCTTAATTTTTTTTCTTAGTTTCTATGCTTGATTCATACTATACTTCTTTCAAATATTTTATAGTAGATAAATTGGGTATTGGGGAATTGAGAGTGATGTGAGGGGGGGAGGGGGTGTGGAGGGGAGCGGGTGGGGGGCGGAGGGTTGGGAGAGGGGCCATATGAGCTTCTACCTTCACGTGGTTGGCCTTGTTTAGTAGAGAATATATTATTTTTGAAACCAAGAGAAAATAATTTTGGTTTATACCATCATCTCCAATTTTAACTTTGATTTGTCTAATAATTTTCAAGGTCATCCATTAATTACCACTTAGTGGAAATTATTCATTAATTTGACCCAGTGCAAAGTGACTTGTGAATGCCAACGTTGAAATTTTTCAATTTGTGCTTGTATGCACTGTAATTTCACATGGTTATAGTAGATGCATGCATTGACGGTATGGGAGTGTTTCAAGACTCAAATACGA
The DNA here is from genome assembly GCA_009831015.1 of Picea engelmannii. Taxonomy (NCBI): domain Eukaryota; kingdom Viridiplantae; phylum Streptophyta; class Pinopsida; order Pinales; family Pinaceae; genus Picea; species Picea engelmannii. Next base: position 716,722 of record ML777150.1, read on the forward strand.
ATCACACAAAGAATTCAACAATCAAACGAAAAAATTAGAACCTAACTGTGAAGGAGATGAAATTATCCATCATCGTATTTGTCATAATAATTATCAATATTGTATTGCAATGAGGTTGTTTCAATCGACATGTTCATTGTTACTATAGCATTTTCGTCGAAAGTTTCCAAAAATAACTACCAGTGAAAGGGGCACCCCTACCCCTGACTGAGATCCTCCTCTTGTAGGAAAGATAATACTTTCAAAGGAATGTTTTGGTGCAAGCCATCATAATCAATTCAATGACTTGGTACCTTGGTAACATAGGTGCAGCTAGGTCACATATAATGCTACTTTCAATGCAACTCTAGTGATAAAACAACTTTATAACCAACTATCTACCTTAATCAAATCAAGAAAAATTGTTGTGAACCATGTGTAAGACAAAAGGTCATTTTACTAATGAGTCCTACCATAGGGAAAGGGGTTACACCTAACCCTACATTGAGTTCCTTCCCTAGGAGATCTTCAAGTTATTCATGTCAAATTTATAAAACTTATGCACACCTACCCAAGGTGTGTCCCATCCTCTAGAAATATTGATCATTATTGATAACATTATTTTGTCACTTATGTCATTGGGCGTTAAGAGTTAAAGTGATCAAATTTAAAGGAGATAATGATTATATGTGTTAGGGATTATTTGCTGAGAGATTATACACGAGGGTTATAGAGGTTATGTGATATACTAATTATAATTTAAGGGATATATGGGTTATAAGTAATAAGTGTTATAGGGTTCACATAAATTATGGGTTATGGTTTGGAGATGATAGTGCTCGTGTATTATAAAGGTTATATAGATTGCATGTGATAGGATTTTCACGTTTGTTGTTAAATAGTTTAGGGGTGTTAGTTATTTAAGGTTATATAGTTTTTGGGTGATAGGTTACAAGTGATTTGAGTTAGCAATTATTGGGTTTATATTAGAGTTTATAAGTAATATTGGGGTTATGGGTAATATTAAAGGTTATATAAGTTAGGTGTCAAGAATGATTTTTAGGTGTTATAAGATATATGGTTTACATGAGATATAACATTTTTAGGTGTTATGAGATATATAGTTTACATGAGATATCAAATTTAAATGGTTAAGTATTACAAGTATTATGAATTAAGAGAGTGAAATTATAGGGTGTAAGGGTTATACAGATTATACAATTTAGTGGTTATAGGTGTTAGAGGTTACATAGATTATATGTCGTAATGTGTTAGAGATTATAGAGGTTAACATGTAGGGGTTACAAATATTAAGGGTTAGAATTCATTGGATTAGGGGTTATATGGAAGAGTTGTTAGGGGTTGAATGAATTAAAGGGATTAGGTGTTATAAGGTTTAATAAATATAAGAGTTAATATTTATTGGTGCTATGACATATAAATTACAGGGGTGATAAGTTTTAAAGGGTTACGGGTGTTGAATGTTATAAGGCTATAGTGTTTAAGTGATGATAAGGGTTAAGACTTATACGCATTAGGGGTCATAATTTGTCTTTGCTTACATTAAGGGTCATTATGGTTGGGGCTGATAAAAGTTAAATTGATTAGAGATTAGGGGTTAGTTGTGAGGGACTATAGCGGTTATGGGTTGTAGTGTTGTGGAATAAGAGATTATAGAGGTTAAGGGTCATATCCAAATGGGTAAAAATTACACATGTATATAGGTGTTATCAATTAAGAATTAAAGTGAGAAGTTATAGGTGTTTGGTGTTATAGATTCGTGGTCATAAGGGTTTAGGTTTATAGACATTTAAGGCTATATTATGGGTTAATATGGATTAGTGGTACAATGTTATAGGTAGTGGGGTTTATATATATGTTATATATGTTCTAATCATTAATGATAATATGAGGTAATGCTTATAAAGATTAAGAATTATATAGTTAAGAGTTAAAAGCTTTATGGTCTATTGGCATTAAGGGTTAGGTGTAAGAGGTTATTAGTGTTAGGTTTTTTGAGTTAGGAGATATGAGATTAAGGGTTATGCGCTAGTAGTTAGGGGTTATATGGAGTATATTTTATAAGTATTAAGGTGATTTTGATGTGTTAATAAATTTAATAATGAGATGTTTTTTTTTAAATCATCATTAAATTCAAGATTATATATACTTATACAATGAATTTGTATCAAAAGTAGTGGCATGTAACACTTTCTCATACTTTTTTAGATCTTGAACAAGGACTGTAACACATTCTTAATGTGAAAATGGACTTTATAGGAAGTATCCTCTTAAATGGTGTTTATAAGTAGCCATGTGACAAGTAGCCACATTATAAAGATTTTAATTTTTAATCTCATGTTTAATTACATTTTGTAAGTCTCTCTAGAAAGATTACAAAAACATAAAATGGCACTGGTATAACAATTAAAATGTATGGAAATAGATAAGTATGGATTAATATAAATTTATATTAATTAAATGTCATTAAAAAAATTCCAAATTCAAATATGATTAATTAAAATATATGTGTGTGTTATACATATGTTATAAAATATAACATATGTTATACATATGTTATAACATATGTTATACATATGTTATAACATATAACATATGTTATAACATATAATGCTATATGTTATAACATATAACATATGTTATATGTTACAACAATCGACTGAACCCATTCAAATTAAATTCCCATGATAGACCACAATCAACCGATGCCCATTCAAATTACATCCTCGAGACAAACCCTAGGACAGAGAGACCCATCGAACGACTTACAAACCTTCGACAATGTCAAACCCGCATGAAAAAGTGACAACATGACCCCATGAAAGAGACCCATGGACCTTGCAAACCCACGTGGACAAGAGACATAGTGAGCCCACGTCCAAGGAGCCACAAAGCCAGACCGAGGGCATCGATAGCGACAGATCAGGAACCCACCTAGACCAAAATGGCATCCAAATTGATAAATGTTATGTTTTCTTTCTCTGTTTTATTCCTAGTTCCTTATTTCTATTTACATGACCGATTTTTGTTTTAACTTGTGATTGAGGAAGGGAAAAAATGATAGAAAAGAAAAAACCTTGAATCTCATTTCCTTCATTTCAATTCATGACCTAGTTCACAAATGTGGTTGAATGTTTTTTCTTGTTTCCTTCATTTAAATTGATATGTGGGTGAAATCATGAAGGTGGGTTACACTTTTGCTTGTTT
>ML777150.1:729371-754001 GCA_009831015.1 Picea engelmannii
TACAAATAAGTAGGATGGAAGATTTGGAAATAAATAAAACTTTTAATAATCAACGAATTTATTTATTTGCACAAAAAGAAAAATAAATATAAGGAAATAAATAAAATCCCAAAATACAATAGAATAATTGGAAATGAATAAAACGCTAAAATACAGTGAGATAATTAAAAATAACTAAAACTCTCAAATGCATATATAACAAACGCATATATAACAAACGCTACAAACGCATATAACAAACGGTGACCGCTCGAAATACCTCGGTGACCGCTCAAAACTAAAACTCTCAAATGCATATAACAAACGCATATAACAAACGCTACAAACGCATATAACAAACGCTCGAAATACCTCGGTGACCGCTCAAAACTGCTCACCACTGCTCCATGAACTGCGACCGCGACCACGAACTCGGCGACACGGACCCTCGGCGACCCTCCGCGAAATTGCTACACAGACCCTCCACAAAATTGCTACATAGACCCTCGGCAAATTTGCTACAGAGCTCTCGAGCCTCACACAGAGCTCTCGACACAGAGCCTCACAAGAAAAGAAGTTTCTAAACGTCACAAATCGATGTGTGGCAAATATATAGAACATCTTTCGGCCGAACTATTTTTCGGCCGAGAAATTGTTCGGCCGAACTATCTTTCGTCCGAACAATAGTTCGGCCGAAACACTATTGCCGGAAAAAAATTATCCCGCCGACCAAATTTCTACACGCAAATTGAGGGCCCGGTTATGGCTCCATTCGATTTGACGTTTATATTTTCGGCCGAACAATAGTTCGGCCGAAAATAATATCTTTCGGCTGAAAAAATTATTTAGTTCGGCCGAAAAGTGGTTTTTGAAAAATTTGGAGACCCGATTGTCACGAAAGTGTAACCCACCTTCGTGATTTCACCCATGTCCATTAAATTAATGATAGAAGAGTTATGAATACATTTGTATTAAACCCTGAACCATTGCCACCAAGCTATTTCTCTAAAACGAGTCTTGAACTTGTAAAGGTTCTCTCACAAAAACCAAGGGTCAAAAACCTAACATATTATATATGATTAGAAAAGTATCAAATCACCTACATCAATTCTAGGGTTGTTTATCCCTTTGGATTAGATTCAAAACATAATTTGATTAAGAAGTCATGACAATGGAATTTGGCCATCTAGATGGTGTGCAACTTGAACCCTTCGTAGAAGATCAAGGATTCTCAACCAGAAGTAGAAGCTAGAATTTGCAGTTGTGATCTGCAACTCATATGTACAGTGGAATAAATAAAAGAGAATACTTCTGAAAAGAAAGAAAGAGTAATGAGATCTGCTTGTCAAGTATGATAATGCCTTGAAGTAGATGAATTTGTGATATGTTGTAGCTAAGATTTTGGAATGGGATCTATATCTTGGTTATAGAGATACAAAAACGATATAGACCAAGAAGATGAAAGAAGATGTTTGCTGTGAAATCTTTTTTTTTCAGTATCTTAAAAAATGTTGAGATGGAAACTTAGAAGCAACCAAGTCTTCTTATTTTTTATATGCACTGAGGACAATGCCAAAATAAGGTGGGGGCGGGGGGGAGTAATACCCCAATTTTGAGTTATAGAATTCCAGGATGTTGAATCCTGAAGCCAAAATATCCTTGTAGAATGTTGAAGAGTTGAAGAATGTAGAATATCAGGGATCCATAACTGGAAGTAGCAGCTAGGATCTACAGTTGTTATATGCAAATCATATGTACAATGGAATATATAAAAGAGAATACTTATGAAAGGAAAGAAAGAGTAATGAGATCTTCTTGTAAAGTATGATAATGCCTTGAAGTAGCTGAATTTGTGGTATGTTATAGCTAAGATTTTGGCATGGGATCTACAACTTGGTTATATAGATAAAACAATGTTATAGACCAAGAAGCTGAAAGAAGATGTCGGATGTGAAAGATTGTTTTTTCAACAACTTAAAAAATGTTGAGATGGAAACTTGGAAGCAACCAAGTATTCTTCTTTTGTATATGCACCGAGGAAAATGCCAAAATAAGGGGGAGGGGAAAGTAATACCCCAATTTTGAGTTATCAAATGCCAGAATGCAAGTAGAATTCCACCACAAAGTTAGATTGAGATGGTGCTAGAATTTGAATGGCATCTCTAGTGGACACACAATTGGGCTAATAAGAATAACCACTAGATTATTTTCCACAAAATGGGGGAAATGTAATCCAAGTCATGAGATGGTAGATTGGAGGTAATTAAAACACTCCCAAGATCTCATGTAATGCAATCCACAATAAAAGTATGTCTTATACCTTCATCCCTCCTTTGGTGGTCTCTATCATGGGGTTGGGAAATATTTTTCATAGAGTGGGTCTCAACTACAACAATTGGGGGCATGGATCTCATCTAAAACACTCTAATTGGGGTGTTGTTGTAATATGTTATAACATAATTAATCAAAATAATTCATAATTACATTTCACACATTTCAATTGATTATTTTCCTTTGAATCCCCTTCACCATCCCATCCAAGTTTTCATATTTTCTTCATCGTTATCTCTTGCTTGTTATTTTCTTATCAAACAATGTGACCGGTTATCTTTTTCTTGCTCTTATCATATCTAGTATGACACATTGATGATGGAATGACTCCAAATGTGTGGTTTTATAGGATTGAAAGATAAAATCCTATAAAACATTTATGGAGGACTTTACATGATATTAAAAAAACTTATATCTTTGTTGGATGGGCTCTCTTGAAGTTCATACAAGTTGATGTGTGCTATATCTAGTGGAATTGTCATAATCTAGCAAATGTGTCATACATGGTTTCCTCAAGATGATTCATCACAACCCTTATAGCACTCGCTAATTGTTTCTCTCATTTGATGGATTGTTATAGGACGTACAACCAAGAAGGTATTTGTCAGATCTATCTTCGTTAAGTGAGGGAATTTCAAGTAGAATAGAGGAAAGTGAGACATCTAGTAGGTCTAACAGGCAGAGATCAACTAGAGGTGAGAATATCAGAAGAAAATTCCATAGACACATGGATTTTTTTCTTGCGAAAGTGGGGTCATGTTTTTATGATGATGAGAGAATAGACGACATTGAGGCACCCTTGAGTTACAACCATCTAGTGAAACGATGGGTACCCAAGGATCTTCCTCAAATAAAAACTGATTTTTGTGTCAACGTAAGGATATACCACATTGCTCCATCGTCATTACATGGTTTGGGGTATTTTCCATGGGTGGCATAAAGGTATGTTATGGAGAAATAATTGAATTGATGAAGTATGTGGCACCCTATTACATCTACAAATATTGGATACAACTAGTCCAATATACAAGAAGTATGCAAAGATAAGGCATGGCTACAAATTATATACAACTAAAAGATAATGATCAAAATAAATGAGCATCTATTTATATTGACGGAAGGCCAAAAGAAGTGGGGAATTTTGCATGGTTTATAAACAGTACATGACCCATGACCACAAATAAACAACCCAATTGCGTATTTAAGGGGCATGAAGGAAACTTTGTATTTGTATGTGCAATAAAATCAATAGCTACAGCAAAAGAGTTGTTGATTGATTACAATTTGAATCGAGTAGATACAAATGTTGCTATTATGAGGGAGGTACATATACTATTTTACCCAACCTGTAAGCAATGAATATTATATTTTATGATTGACATTTACTGTAATATAGCTGCACCAATCAATGTTTCACAAACTATTACTAGTCCATGAACAACACTAACACATGTTTCAACATCTTGCTCATCAAGAGTTTCCAGTACAAGACGAGAAACATACATTGTCTTGAATATGATCCTCTAAAATAGAGCTAAAAACTCATATGGAAATGCATTTAATGATAATACCGATCCTTTCTTTGGTACTACAATAGGATCACTCCTCAAAGTTGTAAATATTTTGATGTTATTCTTTTTACAAGTAAATCAATTTCCATACATTTGATTTTCTTAATTTTTTTTTAATTCTTATATTGACATTGCTTTGTTGGAAAAACTATTGTCCCAGGGTGACAAGGGGAAGGAAACAAGCTTAGAGAAGTCCATATATTATACAGAGGAATATCTTACTGATGAAAAAATGTATTCCTCCACCAACCTAGTCTAAACAATAAGGAAGCTTGTGAGGAAAAAAAATATTGAACTTGCTTCCTTGATTCAGATTCAACCATGGACACAGAAAATAAAGAAAATAATTAAAGCCTTGATGGAAAAAATTCAGTGCTATGGGGTAATTAAGATCTTTATTTATCCCATTTATTTATTTTGGATTTTAATTTTTATACTCTTACAATTCCTTTTAAAAAAAACTCTTTATTTTTACAGGATGTTTTGTAGGATTTTGATCCCCGGGATGTGCCTATGGATACTGGTGTTGGTACTAGTGCCATTTCTACATCAACACAACATCATACTGGCACACCAGTCACTTAGACTAGTACACCCTCCAGGATCGATGTTGGTACTACACTTGGCCCTGACGAGCACATACTAGAATCTGCACAGGATGATGTGGATGTAGAGCATGGCTTTGCACATTTTGAAGCATGCTTTCCTAGATTTTCCCATGTCACTAGGAAGAGAACACTATCGGTTACATTTTTGGTAAACTATGAGCTCATCCCTATGAAAATAAAAAATATTCCAGGTATTTATGATGTGCTTTATTTATTATGTACAATCTAATTGAAATTTACATATAATGTGCGGTTATTTTAAGCTAATGATAATATGATTTCGCAGGAAACGACACATTTTATAAGTGCATGAATGAATTTAAATTGGATATATTTGGTCCCACCATACGCATAAGGTGTAACTCCCAAATTTCCAAGTTAAAATATGAACTCATTAACAAGTTGATTGGCCTGTTTAGTGAGGTCTCCTACAACAAATATGGAGTCTCCTCAAAAGCAAGTGCATATTTAAAATATTTGCAGGAACAATATAGGGTTCATCTGCAAATGAACCCTAAGTATGAGCATCCTCCAATGATTCCCGAGAGGGGGTGGAAGGCCCTACATGAATATGAAAAGGAGAAGATGCTTTGAAAAGAAGAAAAGACACCATGCAGATCGGGAAGGTATGCAACACTTCTAATAATGTAATTATGATGCTTTATCGTCATTGCAAAATCTAATTACGTATTTGAAACTTTTCAATACAGTATCTAAGACACATCCAAAGACACCAAGGCCAGAATAGAAAAACATGGGCATCACAAACTTGGAACATGTGGTTACTCAAAACTGGTCGTACGAATTGTAAGTATAAAAAAATCAATTGCATCCAAATAATATATTGTTAACAATTTTAATTTAATTGCACAGAATAATCAAAATTAATGTTCTTATGCAAATATGCAGGGATTGGAATTCAAATAAGTTCCAACACATAAATACCTCAATCTTTCTTTCAATCACAACTTTCAAGCCATGACTGAATGCAAGAAAAGCTTGGGGGAAACAAAACCTTCCGACACTCAAACCGACACACAGGTAAATAAAATCAACTAACATTATTTATAAATAATTACTTGTACATTCTATTTTCGTCCATAAAGTAATGTGTTTATTTTTTTTTAAGAAAGAAACCAACGAAGAAACAAGTGTCCCCACTAGTGGAACACAACCTAGTGATGGTAGAGTGCCACCCAAAGAAGGTGGTGTGAAACTATGTACTGGAGGTTTTTCATGTGCTATAAAAAATGTAGTATGGATTACAATTACAAATATTTAATTGCAAATGATGTATTAATTATAATCTTACCTATTTCAACTCTAGAGCATATAGAGGATGAGGGTAGACAAGAAGAGCAACATACGGCCACATCCAAAACTGCTATGCTTGCCTCCGCTACCCAAGCAGGTAAAGAACACTCTAATGATATTTTTATTAATTAAATACTTGTAATAATAATAACAAAAAATATCAATTTAACATTTATTTCTTATTGCAGTTGATGATCTGCATCCCCCCCTTGTAGCATCCTTGACATTGTGAGTACATGACCAAGTCATCAATAAGATATGCAGAGTCTAGAACAACTAAAGGAGAAGAAATAACTAATGACCTACTATCTGAATTCATTTGAAACATAAAGAAACTAAAAAAGAAATGATTGTACTTAGAAACACCAATATTTTTGATGATAAAATTTATTGATATGAAGTATTTTGTGTCTAAATGAATGAATGAATAAATGCTATATGTTAATGGATGATTTCTCTATGTTTCTTTATGCACAAAACCACATATGTTTCTTTATGAATTTATTGTTTTTCTTGTGTCTATGCATGAATCTTAATGTCTTTCTTTCAACTATTTTCTAGTAGATAGTTTGGGTACTGGGGAATTGAGAGTGATGTGAAGGGGGGGGGGGGGGGGGGGCAGTGGCCATAATAGATTCCACCTTCATGTGGTTATCCATGTTTAATAGAGAATAAATTAGGATTTGGATAATCTTGGAGAAAACCTCCCTCGATCCAATAGACTAACAAGAAAATCAATGTTGACTTCGTTGTTGCTATGTCAAATCGAGGGAGGTTTCCTCCAAGATTAGACTACTCTAATAAATTATTCTTGAAACCAAGAGGAGCTCATTCAGGTGTTAATGCACTGAAGTCTTTTTAATTATTATTTGGTAATAAAAATGTTAATTTATTTTATTATTTTGTTGATTCTGTAAGTGTTGGTTAAATTAATAGAACTACTGGAGGAGATCTATTGGAGTAGCATTAGAAGAATATCATGCATGGAAAACCATCGAATATCCATGAATTTGAGCTATTATTTCATTTCTAATTTCAATTGATCTGTATGATTGACATGATGATTTACATTGTGATTTTGGTTCTTCCCACTCACGTAGATCTATCTTCCACAAGTCAATGACAAGTTGCAGTCGAAGCTCATCTCCCTCTTCAAATTATTCTACCATAATAACTAATTGTGGTTGTATACCGAATGATTCCACTCTTCCACTCCCTTATCTTGAATACTCCACTGTAAATTTTTTTTTTTTTTTTTCTATCTAAACACTAAACTCAAATCTAGAACTGGTTGCATGTATTGTGACTATTCGGCTATACACTATACTTGACATGGGTTGTGAAAATGAGTCAGTAGTCATAATAGGAGGGGTAGTAATGGAAATCGATAGAGGGAAATCATTTCTTATGAATTCCAAATGGAGTGGTAATAAATTATCTACTAATATAAGCTCCATATGAAGGTGAAAAATTTTGTTGATTATATCCTCTTCCTCCTTCTCTCCTAAGATGGTTACCCATCCAAATTGATATCCCATAGATGCCACCATTTCCTTTTCCCTTTCCATGAACATCAATTCATTTTGGATGTTCCTCAACTCTCAACCCTCTATAGCTTATGTTTGGTTGAATTTTCTTTGGTAACAAGACAATGAATCACATGTCACATGGGAGTGACCTTCCCTCTCCATTTTCTTGTGATCCTTTATCAAAACGTTATAAATAGAACTCCTCCATGGGTGTAGGTAGGGGACATTAGTTATGTTGTATCCAAGATAGGTCTAGGAAGTGTGATTGACATCATCAGTTGGAGGGGTCGCTAAGGGATGTCAATCTACATCGTGATGAGAGTTGCATATTAGCCATTGATAATGATGACTATATTGACCCTTTTTGACATCAATTCCAACAACATAATACCATGTCCAACAATTAATTACTAGATACACTTTCTAACAGAGGGGGGGATGGTAGGCTAGTCTCATTGTTTGGTTATAATCCATTCCATGAAAAATAAGCATAACCATTTTCTTTTGTGTCTCCAATTAATTCCTACCCTCCCAAAAGTTGTACTATGATTTCACTACATCCACACCTCCAAAAGTTCATATGTCCATTTCATTCAATCCATCATTGTATTATCAATATTTCTTTGTCACCCATTCCCTCTCAATGATGGAGAGAGTGAATGGGAGATAGAGAAATAGTCACAAGACAATGGTGGATTCAATTAAATGAACATATGATAGTTTGGAGGTGTGGAGGTAGTGAAAGCATGGTACAACAGTTTTTGAAATCATGGTACAAAGTTATGGATTCAACTCCAAATCACATATTTTGAGGAGGTAAGAATTTTTAAATTTAATTATGGATTTCTAGTAGTTTTTCAACAGGAAGTATCTTTGTTTGAGAAAAACACTTTAGATCAAGCCTTCCTATATTATCTTTCCATAGAAAGAAAAATTAATATATGCCACCATCCTATTTTTTCTCACCCTCCACCTTCATATCTATTGGGGTTATTTTAGATGTCTTTTAAAGGAAGCTACTTTACCACATTAATGTCAAACTAGGGATCGTACAAACTTATAGACTATCATGCAAAGTATATGCAACACTCAAAGCTCAATCTTACTGTAGATAAATAACAAGCATACCAGAGAGAAATACCACACTTGTTCTTAGATATAATCCTAGATTTTCCTCACAAGGATGAACTTAAGACAATGATCTTAGACCAATTATGAGAGCTTTTTGATTTATTCATACACAAATATTAAATAGATAGAGAACCTGATCAATGAAATAGAACTAATTTTTCCAATAATAGGCTGAATACAATCTTCATATTTCCATTAACCATGAACTCATTGAAAACCAAACCATAAAGTAAAGATCAAATCACACATACATAAACACCCTGCACTAGATTTGAAGGAATGAACTATCTAAGAATTATGCTAACTTAATCGTGGAAAATAACTACAATATCTGGTTTCAGAAGGAGGCCCTACCTGCTTCCACCAGACACTGGCAACAATTTACATAATAAAATATTTAAAAAATAGAATAAGATATACACCATAACTGAAAGAACAAACTTGAAATATTCTTTAATTAAATTCTGTCACAAAACATACAGGAGAAATAATATTCTTCATAAAATGGTTAAACACACGCTTCAAAGTGAGGAGGGTTTTATACAAAAAAATATGAAAAGAATCTGGAATCGATCAAATCGATTCAATGTTCTACTTCTAGCTTCTAACTACAATTTGGTAACAAAACCTAGCATTGTGCTAAAAGATAGCACTTCCATCAAAACGTCTTCCCCAAATCACGATTCACGATCTGCAACAAATGGATTCATATCAAATGTCGATATGAATCCATCATTATAGTTCTCATTCACATCTGATCTGTTGTTATGCACCCTTGTTTTATTTAAAACATGATCCTCTTTTGATCTATATCAGATCCGCAACATTTGTAGTTGCTTCCAAATCACACCCTGTTTGACCATTTTGGATCAGAAACATTTGCATCCGCTTCCAAATTGTTCCCTATTGAACATTTTTGTAAATAAACTTGTACAAAAGTAAGCACACAATATATTCTATCACTTAATTCATGTGATATACAAAAGTAATAATCAAGATTTTACCTATGCAAAGTTAAATGTTTTCCCCAAAAACATTGCTTCCCTCATGGACTATGATGGAAAAATATAGTAAAAAAGGCTTATGAATAGAAATAGGAAATAGAAAAATGGAGTCTCAATATAACCCCCAACTGTAGTGGTTGCATGTCCCAATGCAACAAATTACTTTGAAGATTCAGGGTCTTGTTCCCTATGGGGAACATTTTCCAAATACCACTGACTCCAATCAATTGTTGTTAGACCTGATTCTTGTGGAAACCTATAGCCCTGTTGACTGATGACTTCTTTCCAAAATTATTCATCTTTCCCAAGCTCTAAAATTTCCCAAAGGATAGGGAAATGGAGCCTCAATCCAATCCATTGGGTCCCTAATGCTTTCAAGAAATATGTATATCTGGGTACTTTTTCCAACGTTGAGTGAAAAAGAGATAAACACAAGGGTTCCCTTTTTTCCTGTTCAAATGAAAGGTATTGCAACCTATTTTGTATACTTAATATTGTCTCAAGCTTGTTAAAGGCAATCCATATTTCACAAAAGGAGAGGGATGCCTTCTTATTTGCTTCTAAGATAGCAAAACATGTTGTACTTTTCATGATTTCAATTCTTTCCTCAAACAACTTGGTAGGATTAGGATCACCTCGTAATTTTAATCCTTCTGTCTTCTCAATTCTATCAACAAAGGAAATGGATTTGTTCCATTAAATTTGATTCTACAAAAAGGATGTAAAAGCCTTGATTTGTACATCACCAACATATGGGTTTGGATCCCATTTAGTGTGTCCTATCATCACCATGTCAAACTGATACAAATCACAAAGAATATTTTTATCTTCTTCACCGAAAATCTTGTACAAGGCCAAAAATCGATCTACATAGTTAATGTAACAGCTAGCATCTATAGCAAGAGCACATTCATGTAACTAAGCCATTTGACTCTTAAGAAAAATAGAGTAAACTGGTGAAGACATAGATTATTCCCTCATGGCATGCCCCGTATGACACAAATATTGTTTATCGAACTTCAATGTCTCTATCACCTTCAATAACCTTGATATTTTCAATTGGGCATGTCGAAACCTCATTCTTTCGGCTCTCTGTAAAGGTTCTACTGCTTCTTTGTTTTCCATCAATTTGTCCATTTTTTTCAAAAGTTCCTCTACCTTTTCTTTCAACTTTGTCAGTCGTTATTTCAATGCTACACCATCTTTTGATACAATGATCGTTGTCTTATCTTGATGTCCTTTTTCCCATAATTTATTTTCCCTTTTTCTTTGCTTCTCCTACTTCCAGTAGCTGATTTTCTTTCAATTTTTTGTCATCAAGCAAATATGATGAAAAAAAGGATCTAATTTTTCGACTACCTAGAACAAAAGGTTTAACCCTCATGAAACTCATATAGCTTCAATTTATCCTTTACTTGCACCAATTATTCCCTTAATTTTTGATTTCTTCTAATAAATTTAATATTAACTCGCTTCATCTTCTGATAGGCCTATTGATAAATTGAAATACTGTACAAGGGTCTCTTAAAATAGAGTGTTTTCTCATTTTCTGGCTGAATTTGCTAACTGGTTTTCCCAAATCCACATCTGATATAACCACACCAGCTTCTCCAAAGGATTCATCTTCTTCTTGATCACAAATAATTATGAGTCCCTGTGGAATTTCAAGGCGTACATGACTTTTTAGGAATATTCCCTGATTCTTTTTGTGCCAGTTGCAATGACCTTCACAACACTAAAGTTTCATTTTTTTATTTCTATTATCTTTTCTTTGTTTGGAACCCTGGACAATAGACCTGTAGCTTCTGCAGCTTTTGTAGCTTCTGTAGCCACATCCATTCCTACTCCATATCCCTCTGATTACTTCTCTTCCTCAAATGAAATCTCTTATTCATCATGATCATCTGCTTGATTAAGAACCTGTGAGGACATATCAACATCTTTTGCAACCATATCCATATCCTCTCCTCTTTCTTGTAGATATTCATCTTCCTTGACTAGAGCTTCTTGTGCATGTTCCTTAGAAAACAAAAGTCCCAATTTATTCCAATGACAGACAAAGCATCACATACCAACAATTTAATCAACCCATGATGGGTTATACTTCTGACTAGATTATGGTTTTCTTGTTCTTTGGAACATCAATTCTAAGGACCTCAACAAGAAATAGGGAATGTCCACATACCTGTGGTCCCTTAGATGAACCAGTAATCAAAAATGGTAGCCATACAATAACTAATATCGATCCTCACAAGTAAAAAACTTTTGAACACATAGGGTAACATTTTGCCAGGGTTCAACTAATGAGCTCCTAAGAATTCCCTTTGGGCCTCCACGCAACTTCTCATTGACTCTTCTAACAAATTTCTCTTTCAGATTAGTATAATATACTTGGTGATTAAACCATCTCTCCCCATCAACAACTAATCATGTTACTCTTTCAATATACTTCTCAGTCACTCGAATTTCGATACCCCTGACTCTAGCCACAGAACCATGTAGACCTTGGGTGAATTTGATGGCAATTTTAGTGTCAAATCCATGAAATCGATGAAAATACCCCAACCAAACCACTCATTCGAAGATTGTGGTTGTTTGATCATGTTGATACACCACTACAAAACCTATGGGTTCGTGGTGGATTGGGGGTCCTCCCATCGAAACGACTCAAGTGGTCAATAATAAAATATCTTGGGAACTATTTTGGAGTTTGCAACAAGGAATGACTTGAAATGAGCAAAGACACAAGGAATGAAGCCAACATATTCCTTTTCATGCATTAATGTCTTGCATGTCAAATCAAGGGTAAAGTTTGGTCTTTAATTATAAAATTGCATTGGATATTTCATTATGATTATGCATGCATAAGATATTACATTATAATCATTCAATGAATTGGAACATTCATCATGATATTATTGCAAAACAAGGATATGAAAAAGGTTTCAAGTCCTTTTTATGGAAAATCATATTGACAGAAGGAAAATCCCCCCAACTTAAGGTTTGGCTAGACCATGGGACAACATGATAAATTTGTAGAGGAAGTAATGATTAAAATATCATACATCAAATGAATTAAGAAAATAAAATAAATGTATGCATACCTGAGAAAAGTTTGGAAACATACAAACCAATGGTTGTGGGAGAGACCAACCAGAAAAAATGGAGTGTGTTATAGAATGCCATAATGCTCAATTATGAAGCCAAAATATCCTTGTAGAATGATGAAGAGTTGAAGAATGTATAATATTAGGGATCCACAACCGAAAGTAGCTTCTAGGATCTATAATTGTGATCTACAGCTCATATGTACAACACAATATATAAAAGAGAATACTTATGAAATGATAGAAATAGTAATGATATCTACTTGTGAAGTATGATAATACCTTGAAGTAGATGAATTTGTGATATGTTGTAGCTAAGCTTCTGGAATGGGATCTACAACATGGTTATAAAGATAAAACAATGTTATAGAACAAGAAGTTGAAAGAAGATGTGTGATGTGAAATTTTGTTTTATCAGCAACTTAAAAAATGTTGAGATGGAAACTTGGAAGCAAAAAAGTCTTCTTATTTTGTATACACACTGAGGATAATGCCAAAATAAGGGGGAGGGGAAATTAATACCCCAATTTTGAGTTATAGGATTCCAAAATGATGAATTCTGAAGCCAAAATATCCTTGTAGAATGTTGAAGAGTTGAAGAATGTAGAAGACCAGGTACCCGCAACTGGAAGTAGCAACTAGTATCTGTAGTTGTGATATGTAGCTCATATGTACAATGGAATATATAAAAGAGAATATTTATGAAATTACGGAAAGAGTAATGAGATCTACTTGTGAAGTATGATAATGCCTTGAAGTAGATGAATTTGTGATATGTTGTATCTAAGCTTCTGGGATGGGATCTGTAGCTTGGATTTATAGCTTGGTTATAGAGATAAATCAATGCTATATACCAAGAAGCTAAAAAGAATATGTTTGATGTGAAATCTTGTTTTTTCAGCAACTTAAAAAAAGTTGAGATGGAAACTTAGAAGAAACCAAGTTTTCTTCTTTTGTATATGCAATGAGGACAATGCTAAAATAAGGGGGAGGGGAAAGTAATACCTCAATTTTGAGTTATAGAATGACAAAATAATGAATTATGAAGCCAAAATATCCTTGTATAATGTTGAAGAGTTGAAGAATGTAGAAAATCAAGGATTCACAGTCGGAAGTAGTAGCTAGGATCTGTAATTGTGATCTGCAGCTCATATGTACAACAAAATATATAAAAGAGAATACTTCTGAAAGGAAATAAAGAGTAATGAGATCTACTTGTGAAGTATGATAATGCCTTGAAGTAGTTTAATTTTTTATATGTTGTAGCTACGCTTATGGAATGGGATCTACAGCTTGGTTATAGAGATAAAGCAATGCTATAGACCAAGAAGTTGAAAAGAGATGTCTAATGTGAAATCTTGTTTTGTCAGCAACTTAAAAAATATTGAGATGGAAACTTGGAAGCAACCAAGTCTTCTCATTTTTTATATGTATCGAGGACAATGCCAAAATAAGGGGGAGGGGAAAGTAATACCCCAATTTTGAGATATAGAATGCCAAAATGTTGAATTCTGAAGCCAAAATGTCTTTGTAGAATGTTGAAGAGTTGAAGAATGTAGAAGATCAGGGATCCTCAACTAGAAGTACTAGCTAGGATTTGTAGCTATGATCTTCAGCTCATATGTACAATTGATCCTAGCAGATCGCCACACGTGGAAGGAAATTAACTTTTTTCGCCAAGTTGATTTGAAGTTGGTGACAATGCATTTTTATTAATGCTTTGTGAGATAAGTCTCATGCATTTATCATTTTATGTGATTAATGCTTTGTGAGATGCACATGCATTTTATCATGCTTTAAATGATCTTTTGAAAAACTCATGCATTTAATTCATTTTTGGAAAATGATTAATACTTGTGAGGGAAAGTGTGCCTCGCGTATTTTTCATTAAAATTGTAATTATGGAAATTGGTTTTTATGTGAGAAACCACCTCACACCAATTTTCCAATTTTCTCACTGGTAGGTTGAGAAAATCAAGGGCATGGTTGAAGATTCTTTGGTTGGTTTTGAGACTTTTCCCATTATGTGTTTGAAGATAGTTTGAGATCCTACTTTTATGGATCTTGTTTTTCCTCTTTTGTAATTAGATCCTATTATTGTGGATCTAGGAATTAATGCTCTTTTTTAAGAGTGAGTGAGGAAAAACTATAGAATTCCTTATGTGAGCCATATTCAAAAAGGAAAAAGAGGGTAATGAGGAAGAGTAATGGAGAATTAATGAGTGGAGTTAGAAATCCATAGTGCTACTGCTCCTAAGAAATTAGAGGTGTATTCATGTAAGGAATTATCCTTCTTGATGTATGGAGAGTTATTAGTGTGAGTAGTGTTCTTGAATACTCATTAAAGGAGAAGGCATCTCCTATGTAATCACTTGTGAGAATGTACCAACATATTTTAAAGAAGGAACGAAAGTGATCCGTATTCCAATTGAAGCAGGTCCGAAGACGTAGCCCAGGAGGGGAGAACTCTGTTATCAACATCGATTGTCTCTCTCTTGTATTTTCATGTTATTTACTCATTTTGAGTTCATGTGTTTTATGTATTAATGTTTAAAATGATTGTTATTAATGAACTCATATGTCCTTTAATCATTATGAAAATAATTTTTCAGTAATAGATTCTCGATTGAAAACTTGTGTGGAGTAAATACTCACTCATTTTCAGATCAACAATGGAATATATAAAAGAGAATACTTTTGAAAGGACTGAAAGAGTAATGAGATATGCTTGTGAAGTATGATAATGCCTTGAAGTAGATGAATTTGTGATATGTTGTAGCTAAGATTCTGGAATGGGATCTGCAACTTGGTCATATAGATAAAGTTATGTTATAGACCAGGAAGTTGAAAAGAAGATGTCTGATGTGAAAGATTGTTTTGTCAACAGCTTAAAAAATGTTTATATGGAAACTTGGAAGCAACTAGGTCTTCTTCTTTTTTATATGCACCGAGGACAATTCCAAAATAATATGGAGGGGAAATTAATACCCCAATTTTGAGTTATAGAATGCCAAAATGTTGAACTCTGAAGCCAAAATATCCTCGTAGAATGTTGAAGAGTTGAAGAATGTAGAATATCTAGGATTCACAGCGGGAAGTAGTAGCAAGGATATGGAGCTGTGATCTACATCCCATATGTACATGAGAAAATATAAAAGAGAATACTTCTCAAAGGAGAAAAAGAGTAATGAGATATGCTTGTGAAGTATGATAATGCCTTGAAGTAGCTGAATTTGTGATATGGTGTAGATAAGCTTCTAGAATGGGATCTAAAACTTAGTTATAGAGATAAAGCAATGCTATAGACTAAGAAGATGAAAATAATATGTCTGATGTGAAAGCTTGTTTTGTCAGCAACTTAAAAAATGTTGAGATGGAAACTTAGAAGCAACCAAGTCTTCTTCTTTTTTATATGCACTGAGGACAATGAGAAAATAAGGGGGAGGGGAAAGCAATACCCCAATATTGAGTTATAGAATGCCATAATGATTAATTTTGAAGCCAAAATATCCTTGTAGAATGTTAAAGAGTTGAAGAATGTATAATATCAGGGAACCACATCCAAAAGTAGCAACTAGGATCTGCAACTATGATTTGCATCTCATATGTACAGTGGAATATATAAAAGAGAATACTTCTGAAAGGACATAAAGAGTAATGGAATATGCTTGTGAAGTATGATAATGCATTGAAGTAGATGAATTTGTGATATATTGTAGCTAAGCTTTAGGAACTGGATCTATAACTTGGTTATAGAGATAAAGCAATGCTATAGACCAAGAAGCTGAAAGATGTCTGAAGTGAAAGCTTGTTTTGTCAACAACTTAAAAAATGTTGAGATGGAAACTTGGAAGAAACCAAGTCTTCTTATTGCAATAACAAGGAATGTGACTTGAGTAGGAATAGTTGATGTCTTTATTTTATTAGTCTTTTTTGATTCAGGTAGCATTTGTTAATGGTATTCCAATGGGATCACATGCAAGTCTAGAAGTAACATGCACATTTCGAGTAGTCACAGAGAACACCGAAAGTTATTTGAATCCTCAATGAAAACTTTCCTCTTCTTATGTAGATGGATCATAGATAACTTTCCAATTTATAATGGATGTAGGCTTGCACCACAAAGTTAGATTGAGATGGTGCTAGAATTTCAATAGAATCTCTAGTGGACACACAGTTGGGCTAATAAGGATAACCACTAGATTATTTTCCAAAAAATGGGGGAAATGTAATCCAAGTCATGAGATGGTAGGCTGGAGGCAATTAAAAAATTTCCAGAATGGATATAATAGCACACATGACCTAGAGAACCTCTAGGGTTTATTCACTTCAATAGGAAGCAATGTAATGCAATCTTTTTATTTTTTTATTTTTTTTAAATAGACATAGTTCCATCGACTATTTGAAAATTCCATAATTGACACTTTCATTGATTATTCGACAAACATGTCTGTTGAATATCTGATGAAAAATCTGACAATAAAATTCATCGGAGGTCTAACACCTCTGTTGGATCCATTGTATAGATGTAGCATATATGACACACAAGAGAGTCGAATATATGACTCCCTGTCTGATAGTAATATCCATCAGATCTATTGTATGGATGCCACATATGAGACGTGTAGTTACGTCGGACTTCCGACACGTATCTGCCAGAAATAATCATTGATTTTGATGAGATTTTGGTCCTTAGGTTCGTTGGCATAACTGACAATAGTGTTTTGGATATCCAATGTCAATATTTTCATCAAATATCCAACCTCATTACATCGATGAAACTAATAAATAGGTCACGTCAGAGTGTCGATGGAATTGCGTTGACCAACTGACATACTGTCGTCATATTTCAGTCCTCAAGAAGTACTGGCTCATCTGAAGAAGGAGTAGTAATGAATGAAGGCGGTACCACACTACTACTTCATCCTTCCTATGTAAAATAGTAGAAGGGAAGCAATGATAAGAGTGCAAAGACTCAACTTTCACTAACACTTAGAAGAAGTGGAAAACATATCAACTTGACAAAGAAGAATAAGACCAAGAGGTATGCATTAGGTAAGACATCCCTCATTTATTATTAATGAAAGAGGAAAGGCCATAGTACTAGTGGATTTTGGTATTCAAATGCATGTTCATTATGTGGAAAGAGAGGTCATGTTGAGGCATCTTGTTGAGAGAAGCAATCCAAATGGAACCAACGAAATTGTTTTAAGAGGAAGAACCACAAGAAGGCTTCCCCAAACCAATAGAAAACTCAAAGGCACCTATAGAGGAGTATGTCAAGAAATTTAGGTAGCACCAAG
Organism: Picea engelmannii; assembly: GCA_009831015.1. Taxonomy (NCBI): domain Eukaryota; kingdom Viridiplantae; phylum Streptophyta; class Pinopsida; order Pinales; family Pinaceae; genus Picea; species Picea engelmannii. Next base: position 747,249 of record ML777150.1, read on the forward strand.
AACTTTCACCACTATTGTAAGTTGAGTGGACATTGGAAATCAAAGTGTTACTAATTTCAGTTGGAGCTTCACCCAAAAAATTGAAAAAATGAAGAGAAGAGTGTGGAGAGTGAATATTGAAGATGATGGAGAGATGCATACATATCTAGCCTAAGGAGTAGAAGTTATCCAAGGAGTTATAGTAGCACAACAAGTCATCATTGACATTAATAGGACAATGGGTTGATGCCAACAAAAAATATAGCAAAGAAAACCCCACTCCAATGGTTACTTGCAACATTTCATAACAAGATTCCCTTATTGGAGATGTATTGAATATTGGTGTAGGGAGGTCAATGGCATTCCCTTTCCTTTGTACCATCCAAATCTGGAGGTAATATCTCACCATCAATACTATAGCCTATTAATTATCATCTCCTACAACCATATTATGATTCGTCAAATGATTTAGATGGAATAAGGTGCTATGTTTGCAAACCAAGGAGGTAATCCAAGCGACGTTGTTGTAGGGATAAAGTGTTGGTTAAGAATCTACAACAACATAGAATTTTTTCCATGTCAGGAAGTAATCAATCCTATAAGAAGAGGAAAAACCACGCTTCCTTTCATGGGGTTGTTGAATGATGGAATAGTTATTGGGATCCCATTGAAAAAGAAAACTTTAATTTGATTTGGCTTCATTAACTACAAATATGGACTATCTTCTAATATGAGAATGAAAGAGACTTGCACCATGAAAATGGGAATGAATTTTGAGTGAAGAGTTCGGATCTAAATATTTCTTATAGATAAGACTCAGTGAGAATACTTCTAAAATGTGGGAACAAGAGAGCTAGGAACCAGGGCTAGATCCATAGATATAACCAAATACAATATTTAGAGTCATGAGTCAAAGTTGTATCCAAGAGCTTGAGTTAGATCCATGTTCTAGAGAAGTAGACAAAGGGCACATTGATTCATAGATTTGTTTCCTAGAATCTTTTGGAGACCAAATATCCTCTCAATTGGGAGGTGACCCAAAATGTATTCGAACAAGCAATGGTTGTAATACTCAGTGCTTAAGTGTAATTCGACAATTAACGAGGGTAGAAAAAACACAAAGGACAATGAAATGTTTTGAGACTAATGAGACAAAAGAGAGGCAAATAATTAAATAAAATATAAAAAATGAAAATATGAGAGAGAGAGAGAGAGAGAGAGAGAGAGAGAGAGGAATGGGAACTAAAAGGCTAGTCTCTTGGCCTTTCCTTTACCCCCAGTGCTCTCTTATATCTTCTTCTAATTTTATTGTCAAAGAGATTTTGTTGGAGCTATCCAAGAGAGGAGGATGCACAAAGAACCATCAACTTTATTGTACTAGAGATTGTTAGAATAAGAGAACTAAGCAACCACTAAATTTTGGTTTTCCCATTTAGGTTTCCAAGGTAAAAATTGTTAGAAAAACAGGATCACGAAGAAATAAAATAAAACAAATGCAGAAATAAAACATAGAAGATACACAATACAATAGAGATGCAAATACACATGGTTCACCTAGTGTGGGATACGTCCACCAGAGAAATTCTCAGGTCTTTCCTTTATTATTATCCATCAAATGAAGGGATACAACCTACATTCCACTCATTTTAACTTCCTCTTCTTTCTCTCATAGTCTCCTCCCTCATAATACAATATTCACAATGATACATAGCCTCAATATATTTCCCTCATAAAAGAGGGTTTCCTTCTAGGGAAAAAAAAACTAGCATAACTTCTAGCATTAGATCTACAACGTTATAATGAACAGTCATAATTTACTATGAAATTACAATATACATTTACAAGGAAATTTTTCCTTCGGGGGCCCGCTTGCCCCCAGACCCCACAGGGGGGTAACCCCCCTCCACTCCCCCACGTGGAGGATTGTACATTATTCCATGGCGTAAAGTCTTCAAGGGGTATAAACATAGTTGAAAACAAATACCTATGAATTAGGAAGATAATTAGGATCCACAACCATCAATCTCCCACTTGGAGACTAATCTCAACAACTCCCCCGCTATTGCATCTGCTGGACTATGATGCTTCTTGGACCTAGAAAATTTCTCATCTTCACCTTCATTCTTGAAGACCAACTGAAACTAAGCAGGAACTCGGTTTCTCCCTGGTTATTCCCTTTGTTAACATGTCTGCAAGATTCTGGCTAGTGTGTATCTTTTCCAACTTCAAATGTCCATTTTCCAAGATCGATCGTATGAAATGGTAACTGATCTATATATGCTTAGTCTTCGATTGGAAGATCAATTTATTTCCAAGATGAATGGCACTCTCACTGTCACAGTACAACCTACTATTCTCCTACTTCTTTCCCAATTCCTCCATAAACCTCTCTAACCAAATAATTTCTTTACTAGCCTCTGTAGCAACAACATACTTTGCTTCTGTTGTTGAATGTGAAACAACCTTTTGCATTTTGAAATCCAACTTACTGTTGTTCCAACTATATTAAAAACATACCCTGTGGTGCTCCTCCTGCTATATTTATCACCTGCCATATCTGAATCGACATATCCTTGTAGAACAATGTATGAAACTCTAAAGCATAATGCATGAGTAGACATACCTCTAAAATACCTGAGAATCCACTTTAATGCATCCCAATGTTCTTTACCTGGATTGTTCATATACCTGCTCACAAATCCCACTACATATGCAATATGTGGTCTTGTGCAAACCATCACATACATTAAGCTTCCAATTGTTGATGAATAAGGGACCCTAGACATATATTCTATCTCCTCCTATGTCTTGGGACACATATACTTAGTTAATTTGAAATGGATGGCCAAAGGTGTACTAACTGGTTTTGCATTCTGCATTCTAAACCTTTCCAAAACCTTCTCTATGTACTCACCTTGAGACAATGTCAATTTGCAATTTTTCATGTCTCTTGTTATTCCCATGCCAATGATTTTATTTACAACACCCTAATCCTTCATCGTAAATGACTTAGATAATTTATTCTTGAGCACATTTATATCCTACATATTAGACCTTGCAACAAACATGTCATCTACATACAATATCAAGATAAAATAGTTTCCATTTTCGAGCCTTTTAAAATAAACACAATGATCAGAATGACATCTACTATAACCTTATTCTTTCATAAACCTGTCAAACTTCAAATACCATTTCCTTGGAGATTTCTTTAATCCATACAAGCTCTTCTTCAACCTGCATACCAAACTCTCATTCCCTTTGACTTCATACCCTTGTGGTTGTTGCATATAAATCTCTTCCTCTAAATCCCAATGGAGAAAAGTTGTTTTTACATCTAACTATTCAAGATGCAAATAGTATATTGCCACGAGACTTAAAATGGTCCTAATTGAAGTCAATTTAACAACAGGAGAAAATATTTCATCAAAATCTATATCTTTCTTTTGTGCAAACCCCTTTACAACAAGTTTATCCTTGTACCGCTTTTTGACTCCATCTTATTTCTTCAACTTGTAAACCCATTTATTCTGAAATTCTTTTTTTCCTGCAGGAAACTGAACCAAAGCCCAAGTCTGGTTATTTACCAGGGAATCCATTTCCTCTTTCATACCTTTCTCCCACTTATTTTTGGTATCTACCTACACTGCCTCTTCATAACATTCTGGTTCACCAGAATCAGTCAACAATAAATTATACAATGAATGAGAGTATCGTTGAAGAGGTCTACTTAACTTGGTAGATATTCTAACAACGCTTGCAGGAGTTTGAGGTACATGTTGCTCTTTTTGTTGTACATTTTGATTTTCTGGTACCTTTGGAATTTCTTTTTCAATGATCTCATCAAGCACTGTGTATTTTGGTTTGTTTTTTTCTTGTATCTTTCCCTGCAACTGATATTTGTACATGACCTTCTCATTAAATATGATATCTCTAATCCTAACGATTTTGTGATTTTCATAATCCCATAATCGATAACTAAAATCATTAACATTATATTCAATAAAGGTACACTTCTTGGATTTTGCCTCAAGCTTTGTTCTATTGTTTACCTTTTTACCTGTCCATGCCTCCTATTGAATTCCACCATCCAAAGAGCTTGAAGGTCCTTTTCTTATTAAGTAAACAATAGTATCTACAACATCTTCCCAGAACTGTAAGGAAAAACCAACATGCAATCTCATACTCTTTGCACACTCCATGATTGTCATGTTCATCCTTTCTAACACACCATTTTCTTGTGGTGTTCCTGGAACTGTCTTCTCTCTATGAATCCCATGGTATGAACAATAATCATCAAACTCCTTACTGTAATATTCACCTCCATTGTCTGATCTGAGACACTTCAACCTTTTTCTTGTCTCATTCTCAACTAAAGATTTCCATTTCTTAAAAGTATCTAAAACATCAGATTTTGTTGAATGCAATAAACCCAAGTTTTTCTAGTTGCATCATCAATAAAAGTAACATAATGAAGAGAGCCTCCAAGAGATGATACCTGAGCTATTTCGCATACGTTTGTATCCACAAACTCTAACCTTTCACTCTTCTTTTCTTTTCCGACTCTGAGAAATCTGAATCTCTTATATTTTCCATAAACACAATGCTCACAGAAATCGAAATCAATTTGTTTAAGATTAGGAAACAAATTTCTTTTGAGAAGTATCTTCATCCCCTTCTCACTCATGTGTCCAAGCCTATGATTCCACATTGTTGTATCTACTCATGTAGAAGATAAAGAGATAGAAGAGTCAGTATTACCAGTACAAAAATATAATGTACCTACCTTCTCTCCTTTTTCTATCACCAATGATATTTTGGTGACCTTCCACACCTTATCTGTAAATATGGATATACAAAATTCACTTGCCAACTTCCCTATTGAAATTAGATTTTTCCTTAGATCTAGAACATGTCTGTTGGGACCCTATAATGTACCTTTTTTCTCACACTTTTTGCTACCATTACATCATTTTTCCACTCACATTTAAGCTTACATTATCACCTTACCCTATATTTCAAAAGGTATATAACGTCTCTTCTCTTTTCTATATGTTTAATTTGTTTTACATGTAATTTTACATTACTCTCATACTTAACCATCGATCAGAAATATATAGTGCTGAAATAGTTCGAACTGCAGATTATTGTTGCTGCTTGAAGGCCCATTGCTGAAACAGTCAAAAGCACGCAAACCCCGTTGTTGAAACAGTCTGTGGTCTGCGATGCTGAAACAACAGTAAGAGGAGTCATTACACTGGCCACAACAGCCGCACCTTAAGCCAGCATAACCATCGCTATTGCTTGAGACCACGTTGCTGAAACAGTCAGAAAGCAAATCTCGTTGCTGAAACAGTCCATGATTTGTGATGCTGAAATAGTATACAACAACAGTAACAAGATAAATAAAGAAGTTGTTACATCGGTCGCAATAGTCCAACTATTGTAATAGCATTCTGTTACGGGAGATCAAGATATCCTATTCCAGTATAGAAGATCCAACTAAGAATAGGATTTGTATGTGCACATGTAATTTGATGATCAATTGTATTGAGGGGATTCTCCTCTTTAAATAAGGGGAAATCATCATTAGAATGGATTCTTTTTTTGGCTAGAAAGGAATTACAGAGAAGGGTGTGTTCACTTTAGACAGTGTAACATGATACAGTTGATAGATGAATAAAATATTATTCTGAGCATTCCCTCCGAGTTCCTTTCGTTTCTGGGGAATCTTGTGAGAAGGGAGGGCCCACCTTCTTCACAAGATTCACCCATTAGTTCTGTAGTGTGTTAGTATTATTTCTGTTCACGCCTTGATTAAATTTTGTTTTGCTGAAACTCTACTTTACTGAACTCTGTTTTGCTGAAACTCTGCTTTACTGGTTGTTACATTGTTTTCATATAATTCATGCTTGGGTAACTGTTAATCATTCTGATCGGTAATTATGTCTGATGAATTTATGAAAGTGTGATAATCAGAGATAGGTGTTGAAGATTCCTTCTTGGGGAATAGGGCCATGTGTTGGATCATGTTGTCATTGATGCCAATGGTTTGATTGATTGATGTCAAAGGATTGATTGACTGATGATTTATGTATTATAATATGTATTGTCCTTGATGAGAATGCATATATGAATATGGATCAATGAGTTGTCATTGATACATGATGAAGATGGATCGATGTGGTTCCATTGGTATATGATGCATTGTTGGAAAAATGTATAGATGACTCATTATTGTCTTATCATGATTGATAAGGTGCATAAATGGATGAACTCCAAAGTGGTCCCCTTATGGTGAAATCCCTCATGGGAAGACGCTTTACGGATTGAGTTATCCTAGAAGAAAGGTTAGAGGATCCATGCTTGTATGAGGAATAACGAGATGAAGATCAAGAAAATTGTTGGTGAAACTATCCTAGATGGATAGTGTTTGTCATGCCATTTCTGATGGTATGTGGAATGTCACATAACTCCTCCTAGTTTGAGAATTATGGCCTTACGAAGATGAAGGACCCTCACATAAAGGCTTGAATCCCCCAAAGTCAAAGAAGTCAAAGTGACCTAAAAGAAGAAATGATAAAATAAGGTGACAAAATCAAGAAGGAATATTTATGGAAAGTGGTTAACGCTAAAACTAAGGAAAATAGGTTAAGTGACCTAGAAATGGGTTAATATTATTTATTCAAGGTGGATTATTTAAATAATCAAGAGAAGTGACAAAATCAAGAAATGATAAAGTAAGGTGACAAAATCAAGAAGGAATATTTATGG
>ML777150.1:768848-841246 GCA_009831015.1 Picea engelmannii
AAGAGGACCTAATTGGACACTTCCCTTTCATATATCCTCTGATGCTTCAGATACTGCAATAGGAGTTGTCTTGGGACAAGAAGAAAATCATCTCCCTTATGCTATTTACTTCATTAGCAAGAATATGACCCCTGTTGAACTTAACTATATAGTTACCGAAAAGGAATTCTTGGCAGTTATCTATGCTATTAATAAATTTCGACATTACATCAATGGATATTCTATTCTTGTCCATACTGATCACTCGACTATCAAATATTTAATGAACAAACCTATCACAAATGCTCGAGTCAGCAGATGGTTACTATTATTACAAGAATTTGATATTACAATTGCAGATAGACCAGGAAAAGAAAATGTAGTGGTTGATTTCCTTTCTCAGCTAACACCTGATGATAATACCCCAGTAGATGATTCCTTTCATGATGAATATCTATTTGTAGTATCTTCTCACTCACCATGGTATGCAGACATCACTAACTACTTAGTTGCAGGGAAGTTACCACCACACCTATCCCACTGGGAGAAAAGAAGAATCATTCAACAAAGTTCTCGATATAGCTGGATAAGTGGGTGTCTTTTCCACACAGGACTTGATCAAGAAATACGAAGGTGCATTAGAGAAGATGAGGTTTATGATTTACTAAAATCTTGTCATGATGGCCCTTGTGGAGGGAATTTTGCTGATAAGAGAACAACACATAAAATTCTCAGGATGGGGTATTATTAGCCCTCACTTTTTAAAGATGCAAAGAAATATGTTCGGGCATGTGATAGCTGTCAAAGAATGGGCCAACCTAATCATAGAGATGAAATTCCATTAAATCCCCAGGTAGTACTTGAACGATTTGAAAGATGGGCCTTAGACTTTGTAGGACCCATTAATCCCCCATCCAATAAAAAAGTTTATATAGTGGTCTACATAGATTATATGACCAAATGGGTGGAAGCTAAAGCACTCCATAGAGCTACTGAAGAAGCAGTTCTATATTTTCTATTTGAAGACATCTTTATCAGATTTGGAGTGCCTGGAGAATTAGTCACAGATGGGGGACCTCCTTTCACTTCTCACAGTTTTAAAGCCACCCTTCAAAAATATCATATTCAGCATAGAATGACTACACCATACCACCCCCAAGCCAATGAACAGGTGGAAAGCACAAATAAAGTAATAGAATCCATTCTCACAAAAACAGTGAAGGAAAACATAAAGGATTGGTCTCACAGGCTCCCTGAAGCATTATGGGCCTACAGAACTACCTGGAGAAATACTACAGGATTCTCTCCCTATGAATTAGTTTATGGAAAAAGTGTCGTCTTTCCTGTGGAATTTGAAATCAAAACCTTAAGGACTGCTTTAACTGTCAACCTTGATTTGACCGATGCACAGACAGCCAGGTTGCAGTAGCTTAATGAATTGGATGAAAAAAGACTAGATTCCATTCATTAGACAACTATGATTCAACAACAAAGATCAAAATGGCATGACGAAACCATCAAGCATAAGCAATTCCAAAAAGGTAATTGGGCCTTACTGTATAATTCTCGGTTTAAAGAATTTCAAGGGAAACTACGTACAAGATGGCTTGGACCTTATGAAGTGGACACTGTTTTTCCCAATGGAACAATAAGGCTCATCACAATCGATGACTCTAAAACACCGTTACTTGTGAATGGTCATCGGCTCTGTCTGTACCAGCGCCCCATTTCCAAAGAAGATTTTAAGGCCACATGTGTGGCAGAATCTCATTACCTCTTTTTAGAGGGGCCCCCTACCCCTCATTGCAATTAATTCTTTTGAATTCAATTCCTTTAGTATTAGATTAGATTTCTTTTACTAATAATCCCTGTCAAGGAATGACATGTTATAATTGATTTTGTTGCAGATTCGCGATCAAAGAAAAGGCCTACCAAGAAAGGACAATTTTACTTCAAGAAGAGCCAAGCTTCATTTTTTGAAACACTACTTCTCTTTTCCCCCATTGTTGAAACACCATTGTTCAACAATTTTTCGCCATTTTCCCCCATTGTTGAAACACCACTGTTCAACAATTTTTCGCCCTTTTTCCCCATTGCTGAAACACCATTGTTCAACAATTTTTCGTCCTTTTTCCCCATTGTTGAAACACCACTGTTCAGCAATTTTTCTCCTTTTCCCCCATTGTTGAAACACCACTGTTCCACAATTTTTCTCCCTTTTCCCCATTGCTGAAACACCACTGTTCAACAATTTTTTTCCCTTTTTCCCCATTGCTGAAACACCACTGTTAAGCAATTTTTTGTCTTTTTTTCCCCATTGCTAAAACACCATTGTTCAGAAATTTTTCGCTCTTTTTCTCCATGGCTGAAACACCACTGCTCAACAACATGTCGTCACTGCTGAAACACCATTTCTCCAGCAGTATTTTGCAACATCACTCTTCAACAAACATTTCTCTATTCTTTTCCTGTTGCTGAAACACCAACTTTTCAGCATTCCCTGTCAATAAGCTCTTTCACTCTCATACTACATTTTGTCCTTCCATGACCCTCTCTCATAACTAAACAAATCCTTGATACAATTTATCTAACAAATCAAAAGTCTCCCCCATGGCTACTGCAGAACTATTATGGACAGGCACTATATTTTCTTTGAAGTACGAATCAAAGGTAAAGATGAGGTATGTAAACTTTATATGTAAATACAATTGAACTATGGTTAATTAGAAGATCCTGACTCATTATTATCACTCATGTAAAATCATTATTTTAGCCGTACTTGAAGGGGGGGGGAATATTGAAATCTTATACCATCATTTCACACGAACCGACTACCGTCATTTTTTACCCATCCTTTCGTTTGTTTCACCACCATTTGCATGCCTTCACCCAGAAAACTTACTCTGCTCAGAAGAGGTTACTTGACTCTATGACGGTGCATTTTACTAAGCTGTTAGCTATGAGAGGCCCTGTTATATGATATGAACCTACCACGACAGCCCTGTTAGAATTATATCCAGAAGTCTATCAAATTTTTCTGCAGGCAGGATGGCTGGGTTATTTTCAGAGGCTCCAGGGATTTGATCAACAACAGATTCTTCAATTTGCTCGAAATCTTCAGGAAGATTATTCCATTGTTCAAGGGGTTCGGATTCTAGTCACAGAGGATGATATTGCACAGGTTTCAGGTCTCCCTATCACTGGCATTCACTGGTTCAGTTGCAAACATATTATCCTTAATTCCCAACAAGATTTTCTCTTGCCAGGGGAACAAATTGAGCCTAAAGTCCAAGGTGTTCGACTTAGCTCGTTGCCACCTCCTTGGCCGAAAATTGCAGAGTTTGTCAAGCACTACCTCACTTGTGAAGGCTGATACCAGGTAGTCTACCAGTATGATTTTGTCTTGTTGTCTCATTTATGACACACTAGATTGGTGAATATTCCCTACTATCTGCTCGAATGTCTTAGAAATATGTCGCACTACTGTAAAAAGGATAAAAATCCTGCCATTTCCCTCACCCATCACTGTATTGCTCAACTACTCATACAAAAGGGTTTTTCCCAACAAAACCCTCTCCTAAACAACCCACCCATAGACCCTCAAGAAGTTGTTGAACATCTTGAAAATCTTTAGGAACAACAACCACAAAACCTTCCATATCCTCTGGAAGTACCTAACAGTCCGCCTACAGACCCAATTAATCCAATTAACCTTCCTACCATACCAAGCCTGCCCCACATCTTACCAGAATCATCCACTCCTACCGTTCATATCCTTAGCGATGATTCTGAGCCAGATAACTCTCCCTGCCCCATCACTGAGGAAAAACCCTCACGCAAACGAAAGAAGCAAATTCCTCCTTTTCCCTCCTTTTTACAAAGAAAATGAACAAGGACCTCAACAAGAGCCCTAAACCCCCAACCCATCTAGCTAAAACCCCGTACACCTCCACCCTCCCAAATTCCAGAATTTTTACCTATTCCACCCATGGGCACTAAAACACAAGAACCAGAGGCCCAGTGTACTGCGACATCATCCTTTTTAAATCAAGTAGCTGAAACACAAGAACCAGCTACTCATCCAGTAGCTGAAACACAAGAACCAACTACTCATCCAGTTGTTGAAACACAAGAACCAACTACTCATTCAGTAGCTGAAACATAAGAACTAGCTACTCATTCAGTAGATGAAACACAAGAAACAGCTATAGCTGTTACACAAGAACCAGCTACAGCTGAAACACAAGAACCATCTGCTGATATTTTTACCAAAATATAGGAATCATATGCCCAGGGTGCCGAAACACTACTTTCTCTACATCAAGAAGATGCAATACAAGAATCAGTTGATCCTGTAGCTGCTCCAAAAGAACCAGCTAGTACGGCTGTGACTGTTACACAAGAACCAGTCATCCCTCTTAATATACCCATGAAATATCAACAACTAGAACCAACAATGGTCTCTGTCTTACAAGAAAATGAGTTCCTAAGGTCTGAACTAAAAGCCTATAAGCAAGAGCTAGTAATGGTAAAGGAAGCCTACGATAAGGAACTTAAATTGTATACCCTAGCTCGCATAGTGGCCATGACAGAGGAAAATACAAAAGAGAATCAGTGTAGAGAGTATATGTGCAGTCAATGTGGGGAAATTTATTATCAAGCAGGCTACAAAGTAACTGAAATTCCAATGCCTGGAGCTTCCCCTACACCCACAACTTTTGCATTCAAAGAAGAAAACCCTATTGTTACACAAGAACCAGTAGGATCTTCCAAAATTCAGAATGAACCCCAGTCTACAACAACTACCACATCTAAAGGCCCTGTTTTTATTAATAAAGTTGTACAAACACTGCCTATTGATGAATCTGCCCCTCATAGCAAGATCAATACCCATACTCTTGTGGAACAAGCCACTCAGACCCTACCTCAGTCTATCACTTGCGATGTTGAAACAAAAACTCAACCATGGGATGAGCAGGCGATAATGGACAAATGGAAAAAAGAGTATGTTGTTACACAGGACAAAAGCCTGTAGGAGCACAGACTACTCTGGCTAAACCATATCTATTCAAACTGGGAAGATTTGGAGAAAACATGCTAAGAATCTCGTGCCCATAAGAAGTAGAATAAAGAGATAAAAGGAAAATTGCTCCTGATGTTTGACTTGGCACAAAAATTGTTGGTTGCAAGGAAACCATCCTCTAATTACTCTCTTTTCCTCATAGAACGACTTACATTTTTTCAGATTAAATCGATCAAAGAAGGCAGACCCCATACAGTGTTAAATCCAGCAGATTTTGTTAGAACCTTTGCAGAAGCTTCTACTATTGATCAACACCTCCTCTGTGAGGTATATCTTCATAATGAGGCCATCCCTGAGAACCAACAGCTTAACCTTAACCCTCTTGTCGGTGATATCCATATTCGGGCACTCACCTCCTTTCTTAACAATCAGTTTACATGGAAGAATGACTTCCTAGCTACCAATCATAATGAGGATAACCACCTCCTCTGGATACGGCCAAAACCACAGAACGGTGCCACCTTTGTTGCAGAGTATTATCAGTTTTTGAAGAAACCAGGGATGATTCAATATATTTAGCAATTACAGACAACAATACTTCAGTATTGTCAACAGTTTATTAAATCCACAGAGATCGTTTCCCTACAAGCAAATAACATGTTTTGGCAACAATATACTGAGAAAAGACAGGAACACAATCCCTTTAGTCCTACCAATCTTGAGACAACAATCTCCTGGGTACCTAGCTACATCAAATGCGTTCAATAATGTGTTGAAAGTTGGATAGGTTATCAGTTCCATTTTCCTATTATGTGGATGCCAGCAGAGAAATATCAAGTTCATCATAAGTTGCCCAAAAAGGATGAAACAACAGCTTGGCAAAGGCTACAACGCGTTCAAGGATTCAGAACTCCAACAGACAACACTTTCCACAGCTACTGCTTAAGTAATTTGCACGCTCAGAGTCGGTATTCAGATTCAGATTCAGATTGAAGTTGCCTAAGGACAAGCAACCTTTTAGTTGGGGGGGATGTTAGGACCCTATAATGTATCTTTTTGCTCACACTTTTTGCTACCATTACATCCTTTTTCCACTCACATTTAAGCTTACATTATCACCTTACCCTATCTTTCCAAAGGTATATAATGTCTCTTCTCTTTGCTATATGTTTAATTTGTTTTACATGTAGTTTTACATGTAATTTTACATTACTCTCATACTTAACCATCGATCAAAAATATATAGTGCTAAAACAGTTCAAACTGTAGATTATTGTTGTTTCTTGAAGGTTCGTTGCTGAAACAGTCAAAAGCACGCAAACCCTATTGCTAAAACAGTCTGTGGTCTGCGATGCTGAAACAACAATTCACACAACAGTAAGAGGAGTCGTTACACTGGCCAAAACAACAACACCTTAAGCCAGCATAACCATTGGTGTTGCTTGAGACCACGTTGCTGAAACAGTCAGAACACAAATCCCATTGTTGAAACAGTCTGTGATTTGCGATGCTGAAACAGTATACAACAACAGTAACAAGATAAATAAAGAAGTTGTTACACCGGCCGCAACAATCCAACTATTGTAATAGCATTCTGTTATGGGAGATCAAGATATCTTATTCTAGTATAGAATATCTGACTAAGAATAGGATTCCTATGTGCACATGTAATTTGATGATCAATTGTATTGAGGGGATTCTCCTCTTTAAATAAAGGGAAATCATCATTAGAAGGGATCCTTTTTTTGGCTAGAAAGGAATTACAAAGAAGGGCATGTTCACTTTAGAAATTGTAACATGATACAGTTGACAGATTAATAAAAGATTATTATGAGCATTCCCTCTTAGTTCCTTTCATTTCTGGGGAATCTTGTGAGAAGGGAGGGCCCACCTTCTTCACAAGATTCACCCATTAGTTCTGTAGTGTGTTAGTATTATTTCTGTTCACGCCTTGATTAAATTATGTTTTGCTGAAACTCTACTTTACTAAACTCTGTTTTGCTGAAACTTTGCTTTACTGGTTGTTACATTGTTTTCATATAATTCATGCTTGGGTAGTTGTTAATCATTTTGATCGGTAATTCTGTCTGATGAATTTATGAAAGTGTGATAATCAAAGACAGGTGTTGAAGATTCCTACTTGGGGAATAGGGTCATGTTCTCTGTTAGGAGATAATTAGCCTTCAGTACATGTCAATCATTTTGATTAGTAATGATTTCATGAAAGTGTGATAGTCGGAAACAGGTGTTGAAGATTCATGCTTGAGGAATAGGGTCATGTTTTCTATTACAGAATAGTTGGTCTTTCCTTTTGCAGTATATTGAACGATTTCTTTCCTAGGTTGTTGTTTCTTAATGTAATCCAAGATTCTTCGGATAATCATTTCCTTAAACTTTGAACTCTGCAATAGGTGGGTTGCTTTTCTGTAATTCACGGTAGAACTTTAGTTTGTTCAAGGCAAGGTGTGATTAATGTAGTTTTACTACAACTCTAGATTGTTTTTGAGATTGAGCATATATAGTGTGTGATTGTCTTTGAAATAAACAGACTTTCATGGGTTGAAAATTTATGTAACACTTGATTGTTTAGTTAATAAGCAATTATAGTGACCAACAATGTCTTACCTCTTTCAACAACCATTGATTTCCATTCCTTTGCTTTATTTTTACCTTTCCCATTCCAACAATTTTGCATGGTGCATCATCACCCAAATGAACATGTCCAAAATCACCTTGAACATAATCTAGAAAATGTTTCCTATGGGGTGTGGCATGAAATGAAGCCATTGAATATACTACCCAAGACTCAGAAATATTATCTACAAAAAGAATGAAAGCATCTTGTAACACATCACCTATTACATTTGCTTCCTGATTTTTCTCCTGATGTACATTTTTTTGTTTCTTTGGAGCTCTATAGTCTTTCTTCAGATGTCCTTTCTTCCCACAATTCCAACACTCTATCTTTCCCAGTCTGGATTTGGATATGCCCTTCCTATAATTCCCACGATTTCCTAAGCCATTTCCTCTATCCTCTTGTATTCCCCTATTTTCCATGTTTAACGCATTACCTAATGTCTCGCCTGTGCTTTTCTGTCGCATTTCCTCACTAAGGATAACACCAACAACATCATCAAATTTTAAAGTGTTTGAACTAGCGACAGAGTTACTTACAACCATGACCAAGATGTTCCATCTTTCTAGCAATGAGCAAAAGATTAGAAGAGCCCTGACCTCATCATCAAAGTCCACTTTTACATAACTTAGTTGATTAGTAATCGTATTAAATTCATTTTAATGATCTGCAAGAGACCCACCTTCTGAAAAATTCATTTTAAATAATCTCTTCATTAGAAATACCTTATTAGGCATCGAGGGTTTTTCATACAGCTTAACCAATGCATCCATCAACTCCTTCGTTGTCTTTTCTTTTAAAATGTTGAAATCCATTGACGCTGCCAGGCTTAGTCGTATCGTTCCTAGTTCCTTTCTGTCAAGAACCTCCCATTCTTCATCCTTCATGGTCATTGACTTCTTTTCTATTCCACCCAATGGTAGGAATAGATCCTTATGTTATAAATAATATTCCATCTGCATCTTCCATAACTAGTGGTTTTTGTCGTTAAAATTCTCGACCTTAAACTTTCCATCTTCCGCCATTTCACCCACTCGAACCAGGAAGCCTCTTTTAATACGAGTTACCTTTCACTCTGATACCAGTTATTAGAAAAATAGGATTGCAGAGCAATAAAATAAAACAAATGTGGAAATAAAACATAGAAGATATACAATACAATAGAGACACAAATATACGTGGTTCACCCAGTATGGGCTACACCTACCAGAGAAATTGCTAGGTCCTTCATTTATTATTATCCAGCAAATGAAGGGATACAACCTACAACACACCCGATGTAACTTCCTCTTCTTTCTCTCACAATGTCCTCCCTCAGAAAAAAATATCCGCAATACATTTCCCTCATAAAGGAGGGTTTCCTCCCAGGGAAAAAAACCCTAACATAACTTCTACCGTTAGATCTACGACCTTATAATGAACGGTCCAAAATTTACTATGAAATTACAATATACATTTACAAGGCAATTTTTCCTTCAGGGGATTCACCTCCAAAACCCCATCGGGGAATGTTTCCCCCCAGACCCCGTAGGGGGAGGTAACCCCCCCTGCACTTCCCTTGTGTGGAGGAGTGTACATTCTTCCGGGGTGTAAAGTCTTCATGGGGTATAAACATGACTGAAAACAAAGACCTCTGAATGAAGAAGATAATTAGGCTCCACAACCAACAAAAATCATTATGTCCATTATGTGATTGTTTTTATGTGAAATGATAATATGTTATATGCCTTTGATGTAATTCTCTTGTTCATATTTAATTGATACCTACATTTATTTTAATGGTGTGAAAATCCATTCTATCTATAGCTTTGTGGATTTTATTCATAATTTCATTCTCTATTAATATTTTGAAGAACAAAAACAACTAACAAATACTCACCATCCATTATACTTGGAGCATTGAGATCAAGGGCTCTGAGGAAATGGATATTGTAATTGTGTAACCAAGCTTCTAATTTTGTCCCTGAATACCATCAATTCCTTTTACGAGGAGACCATTGGCTAACAATTAATATTTTGAAGGTCTTTGTTTGTTGGATAGCCACATTCAATCAAAACTTTGAACCAATGGGAATATGCATCATCCCTAACTAGAATTGCATCTTTAGAGTTGGATAGAAGTCATGGGTTGTATTACATAGGTTGTACATATCGTACAAAGTCTAGTAGGTCGTGTTGAATCTTCTTCATATTGCATGAGGTGGATGGGAGAGTGAGAGGTTGGTTGGACATTTGCATAATCCTTTAATAGTGAGTTGGGTGGTGGACTACGACATTTAGGCAATGGCCAACAAAATCATAAACAATTATTAAGCTCTCTTTCTCCCATAATTTGGAAATTTGTGGATCTCTTTGGTTTGGACATAGTAAGGATAAATATGTTGGATATGGTGGAAATCATCTAATTCATCACTTTCTCTTGAGTCCATTTCATATATATGGTTTAGGTAATTGTCATCTTATTCATGTTTTAGCGAATGCTTGTCTCATATGTTAAGTAATAGCCATGTCACATATGTTAAGTAATAGCCATGTCACATATGTTATAAATTATTTTCCATTTCATATTTACTGTAGCTAATCTCCATCTCATTTATGTTCAATTAATAAAGAATAAGTTGGATTGGTTATAAGCATATGAAACCTAGAAGTGAGGGATTGGTTTTTCTTTTTGACTATTAAGATATTCCATCGAGCGAAGTAGCATTGTCCCTTATCTTTGTTGGAGCAATTGATTTTCCCATTTTTTTCTATTTGTTTTAGTCATAGAGAAAGAAATTGGTTCCACAAGTCCAAGTCTACAATAGAGTGTGTCAATTCTAAACAAAGGCAAAAATACTAGGTTACATATTTGAAACGTGGAGCTTATATTACATGTTGCATTGCAATGAGAATGTTATTGCTATGTTGGAGTGGCTTCCATTGGGAATATAACTGTAGAACATAGTTCTTTTGAATCTATTACCAAAGTTTTGGTATTATCTATGCTATAGGCATATTGTTGGTCATACTAAATGTTGGATTCTTGCATTCTCATTAATATTTCAATTTGTGTTAATTGAATTTTACAATAAATTGTGTATGTGAAGTAATTGGATTGGAAATAGAGCACTATAATTAAAAATAAACACACACAGACTGAACCGTGGCGATGTCTCAACCTTGAGCATCTTGAGAGATCTAGTTTTAGAATTGCATTAAGCAAAGAAGCATAACCAATCCTTGTGTGACCCCCTGGTTATACAATATAGAAACCAACTCAAAATCCTATTTATTATTGGCATTGTTAGCTAGTTGTTATGTGTAGGATACACTAAGAACAGAGGCCTTGCAACCATTTAAAGGATAAAGATCTCTACATAAGATAGAGAAACAAAGATTGAATCCTATTTCCACAAGGTATCCATGTCATGTTGGTGAATTGGGTGGACTATAATTCCCTCATTTATGGCTCCCTAAGAAATGAATGGATTCATTTCCTTTCTAATGAATTACCAATAAAATAAGAGAAAAATTCACACACCACTAGGCTTTAGCTAAAGTATCTTTCCTTAGCAAGACCATCTCAATATATGTGTGAGAAATTACCAATTTAAAAAAAATACATATGCAACCAGGTTTTAGGTGAACAATCCTTATCACAATTATTTTAGTATGTGTGTATAAGTTTAGTGGGATGATGGGTATGATTCTCACTTGCAAGGGATACCTGGTGAATGAAGAAACTTCTATTTGCATTCCTTGTGGCATGCAATGGTGGATGATGCGGTCGATTATGGGGAGGGTGTCCTCACACAGGACAATATATTCCAAACTAATGCGGAATTTATTGGCCTACAATCAATTCAGAGAGATTGCTCCTCAAAACACTCGTAGCTATGGATGGATATAGGTGGAGGCGTGGATGTCGTCGGATCTGTGGAGGATTTGGCAATTCCTCTCTCTATGCAAGGTGATGGAAATATTGAAAGTATTGTGCCTTCCAGCAGTCCTCAATATAATTCATCGTCTTCGAAGTTGGTAGATAGTTTTTCTCATGTAGGGATAGTTGGCCTTGCCTAAAAACACTAATTTGGTCTAGGCTCCTGCTTCGAATCCGCTAGAGGTGCATTCAGTAGGAAAAAATAGAAGTGTTTTTGTGTTTGAAGGTAGAAAGCAAAAGTGGTTGTAGGGGAAGACCTGTCAGTATAAACCCTTCCACACTTGTTGTAAAAATATGCATTCGGTTGATTATGTGGTAATATCGTCCACTTGACTAATATTATTTGATGGTTGGATGAATTCTAATTTATGTTATAGGGCTACAGAACGGTCTTTCACTTCCTAGTGCAAGGGTGGTTATGCTTCATTTTTAGGACTACAAAAGATCTTGGGCTGATTTTGAAGAGGGTATGGAACTAGGTCCTTCAATGATATCACTAAAGGAATGGAATGTTCACTTCAACCCAAGTCATGAACCCATTTTCTCCTTGAAGGTATGCTTCATTCTTTTGGGCCTTCCTCTAGTTTTCTAGTTTGAGAGAATCTTGGAGTTTATAGGTAACAAGATTGACAGATTTATTTACTTGGAAAAGGACTGGGAATCCAAACCATACCATAGGTGGGCTTGGTTGAATGCAAAAATGATGTTAAAGATGGTTTGTTAGAGGAAATTGAATTGGAATTTGGTAGATTCTCTTGGGTCCATCATATTGATTACAACACATTCCTTTTCATTACTATGAATTCCACAAGGTAGGGCACACCCAAGCTCAATGCCCATTTTGTTAGGGATCAAAGAAGCCCTTCAAGAAAGTATGGAAGGACAAAAAATCTCAGTCTGAAGCCTACGACGAAGGGTGTATGTCGGGGAAGGAGTACCCATTGGAATGAAAAGAGTCTAAAGTGAGGAGCATGGTGGAGTAGGAGGAAGGTCCAAGGTGCATCTCGACAGTATCGCCAAGATATTATTTGGGTAAGAATCATTCTCCTTCTGATTTACTCTCATCCAGTTCCAAAGAGCCTTGTGTTGAAGTCCACCCTGTTGTTAGGTCCTTAACCCCCATGCGAGTTCTGACTGATTCTCCCTCCCCACCCTCTAACTATCAGTTAGAAAATTCATTGTTTGATTATGGCCCCTAGCTTGGTGGTATACTTTCCACCTTCCCCCTACCATCCCCTCGAATCATCTCTTCTCTTACCCGATGATTAAGATAGAAACAACGTCCTCTCCCTTCCCTTAGGATGATGTGTCAATGTTAGTCTCTCGCCCCATGAGAGGTGGAGATCTCACAAAAATCTCTGTTATCACCAAACAATTTTCAATACACCTTGGTATGAAAAGTGGGGAAAAGAATGTTATTTCGAATTCCCCCTAAGTGTTCTAATCTTCTAAGAAGACCTAGTCAAAATATCCCTCCTTATTCTTCAGGATATATTTTACATCCCATAAAGAAGGCCTCTGATGAAGGAACCATTGTCGATGGTCTAGTGTTGGAATAAACAATAGGTTCTCAATTTGGTAGGAAGTCTTTCCTTTCTTTGGCACAAACTCAAGAAAAGAAAGGCATTCGAAATGGAAAACAAGCTACCATTCTACGAGCCCTTAGAGAAGGGAAAGCTAGATCAGGGGCTAATCCATGATTTTCTTGTCTCTTAACATTTGTGGGGTTGAGGGTGCCCCCAAAATGCTATCCCTCAAAATACTTGTTAAGGTCTATGCCTTGGACGCAATCCTTCTCTAAGAAACAATGTGCAATGGCTCTAAAGTTGAGGACGTTTTAGCTTCTATTTTGAAGAATTGGTCATTCTATTGTATGGATTTTGATGTCCATTATGGGGACTTATGTCGACATGGATCCATTGTATCAAAGCAAGATCATCCTCCTTGCTTCCATCTGGCATTCTGAATGATCTAGAAATCCTTCATCTTTCTTCCTTGTTTCGTGTAATTAACATCTACGACCCTTACTTTCAGAAGAAACCCTACTAGGAAGGATTGTTCGAGTTAGGGGTTTTGTCGGGTTGTGATATCATTCTTGTGGGATATCTAAAATTAACTCTCTATATTCTTTAAGTTTAGGGTTTCATCCCCACAAAGACCCCCTAGAAGGTTTTTTTTCTCATCTTATTGAATCCTCGCACCAGGTGGATATGGAACCACCTAATATTTTACCTACGTGGAGAAACGGTAGGAAAGAAGATGAAGGAATTTCTAAACAACTCAATGGATTTATAATATCCAAATGTTTGGTAGCAGGTCATTGGTCTATGAAGTCGTAGACAGGGTCGGGGGGAACTCATATCACCTGCCTATCCTGCTAGAAATCGAACCGAAAGAGCACAAGCCCCCAACCGCTTTGAAGTTCAACCATATATAGCTTATGTCACATAATCAACAGATCAGCCTCTCCCTTTTCTGGAGCCTCTAGGGGACTAGGGAAAGGTTTTCCTTCGTCGCCTTTTCTCTTTCTCCTAGTTTTGGAGGGGTTGAGTAAACTTATGAAGAATGCTACTAGACAAGACGAGTTAAAAGGCCTCAAAATTGCTCTAGTGGAAACTCTTTCCCATATTTTATTTGTTGACCGCATGCTATTGTTTGGTGTAGGAGATCTACAAGAATTCATTTCCATTGACTGGATCCTGGATTTATTTTTACAAGAAACGAGGATGGAAATAAATTGGACGAAGTCTTGCATTCACTTCTCCTTTCCTCATGAACATCTCTATCCTATGTTGGAAATTTCCCTCCCTTTCTTGAAAAAAAGTTTAGAAGAAGGTTTCAACTATTTGGGATTTCATCTAAATCCCAAAACTTATGATTATGAGGACTGACTATGGATGCTTAAGAATATTAAATCTCACATATCTCTCAAGGTTAATATATGGTTGTCAAGGGGTGGTAGGATTATTCTCCTCAAATATTTGTTGCAAAGTATTCTTGTTTATTAGACCTCAATTTCTAAAGTACCAAAAGGAATTTAAAAACATAGACATAAATATTGTTTTTTTTCCTATGGTAAAGAAGATGAAAGCAAGATTGCATCTCGTTGATCAAATGGACTACTTTTGCAAAGCCTAAAAGATGTGGTGGTTGGGGCATTAATAATCCCTAACATTTAAGTATTGCACTAGCTAGTAAAAGTATCTAGTGACTTGCACATAGCTCGACTCTATGGGGCAGGATATTAAAATCCAAATACATGGTTGGAATCTTTTTTCAAGATTGGCTTCGCATTCTCATGAATACAAAAAAAAAAACAATTCGATCATTTGGAAGGATCTTTTGGAATCATTCTCTCTTATTATAAAATGGAAAATTTGGAGGATCAAGAATGGGACAAGTGTTAGAATTGGTGAGGATCCATGAGCTAGGGCAGATGAAGGCTACAGACTTTCCCAAGACCTAGTGACAATTCTACACAATAAGGACAATGTCTCCCTCTGGGATGAAAAAGGCCAGAACCACAATTGCATCGGTCATAATGGTTGGAAGACAAAATATGAGTTGGGTTTGATTGGTATAAACGCTAAGGAATGACACAAATTCATTGGCAGTGTTGGGCGCAGGCCTATTTTGAGGAGATTTTATTTTTGGAGAAAAACCCAGAATTAGAAAAGTACATCTGGAAAGAAAAGAAACACGTGCGAGGGAAAGTTGCATGCAAAGGAGGGAAGTGTTTTTGTAAGAGAATGTAACAATTGTCAAGCTGAGAATTAGTATATATAAGTACCCAGGGGGTCTTTTTGGAGGGTGTTAAGTTTTGTAATGTAAGATGAAGGAAACAACTGTAAGATCTAACAACAATTTTGTAAGTTGTTGATTTGTAGGAGAGTCAAACAACTAGATCACAAGGGCTAGATCGAAGGCTGAGGATCCTGGTGCGATCCAGTTAGTCTCACAAGAATTGAGGAATCTATTTTATGATTGTATGAACATAAATTGTAGTGCGCGTGACGTCGTATATTACAAAACCATAATAAAAGAGCCTAAGATATAGATCTTTGTGGACATATCCCAAGAGGGGGTGAACCATGGTAATATTTGTGTTATGTGATGTGATTTATTTCATGTTTTCCTTCTGTAAGTAGTTAGACTATGAATGGATGAATGGATAATTCTATGAGATCTGTTATATGTTAAATTTGTTAGAATGCATGCATAGACTTAACAGGTGAATGAATAGTAAGAAGAATAGAAAGAACAACTAGATCAAGGCTTAAGAAGATAAAATAAGATCTGATATCCCCACTCTTTCCTAGACTGTAAGCATCTGAGCATTGTAGTCACCCATAGAACTATCTCGGGTGAGATTGCACAATACACTATGTGTGTTGTGTTGCCTTTTGGTTTACCATAAGGGCCGATAGTTTTAGAGGGATTTGTTGGAAGTTGTTCATATATGAACCTAGGTCATCTCAAGAAATGGTTAGAGAAGGAGTAACAACCAAAAAATGGTTCCATTTCCGGATGGAACTGCATAGGATTGAGTGAGTGGGATCTGTGAAAGAATCGCGAACAGAAAGAAGGTATAAAAAGGAATGTTCAGAACATGGAATCCAACGAAGGAGGAGATTGAAATATGGTTGAAAACCAAGGAGCTTGAGTTTGCGTAGAAGGACAATAGAAACCCTAAAATAACACCGCGCAAATATCTAGACAAGTACATTTTTAATGACCTGCATGAGGTGTTTTTTGTGATTTCCCGCATGTGTTGTAGGAATGGCTATTGAGGTTTAAATATAACCACCCTACAAATCGAATAATATAGATTGAGTGGAATCGTGTGAAGATCGCACAACTACAACAAGTTAACAACAAATTTACACACGTAGTAGATTTCTGGTTAGACAATATTGTTGTAGGATTTATCATAGAATTTGCATTAGATATTGTGAAGTCTTACAACGCAGCAGAGAAATATTTCCGGAAGGGACCCGAAGGTAGGTATATCATATCGTTGTATACTTCCATCAAAATCGTATTGTATAACAAAGGTGTAATGACCATGGCATTAGACAACTAAACTTCCCTACGTGCATGGGGGAAGGGGGGAAGCACTGACAAGAGTTGGAGAAATGGAGGAAGAGATGGATAAGGGAAACAAGGAGGAGGCCTTGGACCCAATCATGATGGAGGAATATAAGATCAAGCATGTCATGGAAATATCTGGAAAAACGCGCAGTGGAATACTCTACCAAAATAAGATGAATAATAAGAAGAGAGCCATAGCAAAGAGAGAGGGCTTGGAAATTGATGAAGAAGAGGTAGAGGATCTCCGGACTATGGAGAAGATTGAGGAAATACTGTATGCAACATATGAAAGGAATACAAGAGGTCCAAGGGAAGGAATAAAAGGAATAACTCCTATCCATGTCAATGTTAGTGTGGAACCCATAAACCCATGTGTGGCTAATACACCAAAAAGAACACCACCATTTAGACAACCGGATTTTAGTGGAAGAAAGACAACAGGAAGTGCACCCAATCAAGGAGCAGTGACTGGAGGAGCGATTTCAAGAAGTATTAGTCAAGTATCTACACCGTGCGGAGGTCATAGTTCATCACCATTCAATATGGAAAGACATACTCCCACCATCTGGTTACTCGAATTCAAGGGAGAGGCATCAGAGGATCCTGAAAAGCACTTGTTTATCTGTGAGAAGATTTGGAAAGAAAAATAGATCACATATGAGGATACAAAACTTGCACAATTAGATATCACACTAAGATACCATGCACTGGATTGGTACATGAGCTTAGTTGTAAACAGTCCACTAAGAACAACAAGGGTGATTGCAGATGTCAAGAAGCTACTCATAAATGAATTTCAGAAGCCTAGTTCAGAAGATCAATACATGAATGGGTTGTTTGAGATCAGACAGAAACCAGGAGATTTTTTTTGGGAGATTGATCAAAGGTTCAAATGATTAAAAGGAAAATTGAAGTATGTCATGATGGATATGCAGCACAAACATCTCTTTGTGAATTCACTGCTACCACACCTGAAATACCCTTTGAGGCAACAAAAGTTTCAAATGTAGAAAGAGGCTCTACAGGAAGCCCTAAAACTTGAAGAGAACTAGTATCAGAAGAGAGATCCAACAATAGAAGTGTTGAAGGATTATCTAAATAACGTCACATTTCAACTAAACCAGAATAGGGGAAAAGAGAAAAGATAAGTTGTTTGGTGTACCACATGAAGGACATAAGGACATCACAAGAATGATTGCCCAACTTTCTCTTAGTACATGACAACATGGATACCAAACCCTTTTCAAATAGAAGGACCATGGTGTGAGATCTATAAAACACATGAACATGATCTATATCATTTTCCAATCATGTTTAAGTATCAGACAATACCCAAGAGTTCATATTGCAACTTTTGTAAATCAGTAGGTCATGATGACAAAGATTGTAGGACAATGGAATTGATGTAGGAGAGAACGTCAGACACCTATAGGGTGCAGGAAGAAATGATGACAGGGAAAGATGCACCTCAGTTTAACCAGTTATTTCCTCCATACAACATTATGTAGCCTCAGTATAATAACGCACAACCACAGTATAACCCCACGTAGTATAATCAGGTGCCTCAGTACAACACACCACCAACAGATCAAGGTGGATACAGAGGTGGAGGATGAGGTCGAGGAGGATTTGTAAGAGGTAGAGGTATAGTAGTGTGCCACAACTTCCAACAACCAAGACACTATGCAAGGGAATGTCCACTTCCACCTGCGACATGTATGTATTGTCGTGCAACAAACTATGATACAGAGGACTGTCCAACATTAATGCGGAAGATTCAAGAAAAGAGAAATCAAAACAATCAAAATGTTTAGTGTATTTCTGTAGAGGCGAGGGATGATGGAAGAAATATCAACATAGTCACCCGAAGAGGAGCAAAGACAAGAGCTAACACAATAATACTAGATTATGCGCAACACCAATGGGTGGAGAGGAATATAGAACCACATAAATAGTTTGATGTGGGGAAAGAAAAAGAAATATTCAAGGAGGAAAGACATGAGTTCCTCAATCAATATGTTGCTTCTACATCAACTGCACAACATGCTCAAAATGTACCAATGTACGCGATGCCCTTATCAATGGACCACACCAGTAGAGTACCACCTATAGCGTAAGTAAGTACCATAAATAATTTTCTACAATCCTGTGTTAAGATACTGAATGACCAATCATCTGCTAAAATGTTGCAAAATATGTTAGAAAAATGTAACATAGAGGTAGAGAGGAAGTTAGAATAGAAAATAGTCAATCACCTCCATACAAGAAGGGAATTCAGATTGAATGCTAACATTGGAGATTTCAATATGGGGGACATCATACTATATTTAGGCTCTGAGGTAAATGTGTTACCCAAGAAGACATGATAGTGTATGGGAGAGCCCACACTAGGCTATTTTCTTGTCCAATTGAAGCTATAAAACAAACACATGGTTCTACCAATTGGAAGGCTTAAGGGTGTGACAATAGATCTAGATGGAGTGTGCACTAAGGAAAACTTTGAAGTGATAGAAATAGTGGATGGCACAACACCCTATCCATCATTGCTTGGCTTGGATTGGGAATTTGATAACCAGGCCATAATCAACTTGAAGACAAGGAAGATGACATTCAAATCAGGATAATACCGATTCATTACGTCATTAGATCTATCATAAGGAGAAAGGTTTGTAAAACCCACTTGCTTAGATCTAGAGGAAATCAACCAGTTATATAGAACCACCACGCATGAAGAATATTATTTCAACCCAACTATAGATGGAGTACTCAGCTGGAGGAGCATCCCATCATGTTCTTCTGACTTAGATAAAAGCTTGGAGAATCAGAAACAAAGATTACATGAAGTCTCTACACAAAGGTGCGCAAGAATAGATCGCGCAGTGAGATGGGTAGGGACAAAGATAAGAGAACCTCCCAATTTTCATGGGGTGAATGACTTAAAAGAATTCCTAACAATATACAAAGATGAATTTTTAGAGAATCAAAGGCTCTTATCCCTAGACATTTCACTCAAGGGAACACCTACAAGCTTGTGGGGTACACATAAAGAAACAGTTAAGGACTGGTACCAATGTAAGCGATTATTGCGCATTAGATTTGATGTAGAGCAAGGGAGAAATAAGATGTAGAGTTATGATGGACACAGGACACAAGAGAACATTTGGAGAGATGCAGAACACTAGGAAAAATGACACCACTAGAGGATTGGCCTCATTACTTCATTCATGCCTTAGAAGGAATTTTAGAAAACTGGTATGTAGACTAGGAACTGTGTAGAGGCACTGCATAATGGACAACATTATAGAATAAATTTATAGTCACTTTTTCATTTGAACATGAGAACCCCAACATTGATTCAACACTCAAACAAATTAGAGGAGTGATATTTATTGATGAACCAGAGGTTGAACTTATGAAAGAGTATCAACAACAAAATAGACAGATAGTTAAGGAAGTATTGTCATGCTATCATGTGGAAGAAGAAGCACCAGATGAAGATGACCCGCGCAACATTCATATTATAGACGTTGAAGGTGAAAGAAAGGTGGAAGGTTTATCTTTGCAATCAAAAGTAGTTGTTTCACCTATCAAAGTGAATAAATTTAATATTGGGACAACAGATAAGCCTAAAATGGAAAGTATTGGAGACTATTGGGATGAACAAACAGTGGAAAGAATAACATAGTTATTGCATGAGTACAATGAACTATTCCCAACAACGTTTACAGAGATGAAAGGCATAGAAGGAGATCTAGGAGATATGAAGATACCTCTCAAACCTGAGGCTAGATCTGTCAGACAGAGACCGTATAGATTGATTCCAATATATAGGCAGAAAGTGAAAGAAGGAATTGATAGAATCTTAGAAGATGGAATCATAGAACCATTAGAGGAATATGAATGGATAAGCCCTATGGTAGTGGAAGAAAAGAAACAAGGGGGAATAAGGATTTGTGTAGACCTGAGGAAAATGAATGATGCTTGCCTACATGACTCTTTTCCCACCCCTTTCACAGAGGAGGTATTAGAGAATGTGGAATGCCATGAGGCCTACTCATTTATAGATGCATTCTCAGGTTACCATCAGATCAATAATATATCCCCAAAAGACAGGTACAAGACCATTTTTTCCACAAAATGGAGATCCTACCAGTACACATTCATTCCTTTGGGGATGAAGAATGCACCAACTATATTTTCAAGGTTTGCAATAGCTGCTTTTAAGGAGTTCATACATCAGTTTTTAGAAGTTTATCTGGATGATTGGACCATATATGGTCTTTTAAAAGAACATGTGAAAGTGTTAAGGATGATGTTAGAAAGATGCAGACAATGTAAAATATCATTGAATATCAAGAAGTGTATTTTTGGGACACCTAGTCTGTAAAAAAGGGTTATTGGTGAATCCTTCTAAGATTGCAGTAATTGTTAATTTACCACCACCAAAATCAGTGTGCTAGTTGAGGGAAACATTGGGACATACAAGATACTACAATTTTTTTATAAAAGGTTATGCACAAATCACTGTGCCCATGGAGAAATTGTTAAAGAAAGATACTAAATTTCAGTGGAATAAGGACTGTTAGCAAGGTTTCGAAAACCTAAAATAAAAAATGGTCACATCACCTATTATAGTATTCCCAGATTGGGAAAAGACATTCCATGTGCATGTAGATGCATCAGCTATAACACTTGG
Source organism: Picea engelmannii (assembly GCA_009831015.1). Classification (NCBI taxonomy): domain Eukaryota; kingdom Viridiplantae; phylum Streptophyta; class Pinopsida; order Pinales; family Pinaceae; genus Picea; species Picea engelmannii. The sequence continues at coordinate 790,195 of ML777150.1, forward strand.
AGCAATTTTGGCGAAACCAAGAGAAGGGGATTTAGGCCATCCTATAGCATTTGCAAGAAGAAAATTGTATGAATCATAGAACTACAATACTACATATAGAGAAGGCCTAAATATGGTCTATGCACTTCAAACATTTAGACATTAGTTACTAGGAAAACACTTTAATATGTTCACAAATCATTCAGCCCTCAAATACCTAGTCAACAAGCTAGTGTTGGGGGGGAGGATTTGTAGATGGATATTGTTATTTCAGGAATTTGATTTTGAATTGATATTCAAAACAGAGAAGCTAAATGCAGGACCTAATCACTTGTCAAGGGTAACCAATGGAAAAGAACCTGCCAACTTGGAAGACAACTTCCCTGATGCGCAATTATTTTCAATCCAAGTAGTCAATGAATATTTTTCTGACATCATTGAATGCTTGAGTACAAGGACTGTGCCACAAGATTTTAACACTGCGCAAAAGAAAAATTTGGTAGTCAGAGTTACAGAATATCAACTAATTGTAGGACACTTATACAAGATGGGTGTCGACATCATTTTGAGAAGATGCATACTAAAACACAAAAGGCCTAGGATTTTGGCAGAATCTCATGAGGGAATAGCTGGAGAACATTATGCAAAAAACGCTACCACGCAGAAAGTATTGTGCATAGGACTATGGTGGCCAACAATTCACATAGATGATAAGGACTATTGTCAGAGATATGATGTATGTTAGAAGGTTGGTAAACCTAATAGAAGGGATGCGATGCCCCTAAGACCACAAGTAACTTTGTAGGTATTTGAAAAATGGGAAATATACTTTATGGGACCAATTAACCCACCAAAAAAAAGGTCAAGAGCAAGGTGTATCATTACTGCAACATAATACCTAACAATATGGGTGGAAGCAGTGCCAGTAAAAGATTGTAGCACAGAGACAAAAACACATTTCTTATTTGAGAAAGTGATCACTAGATTTGGTTGTCCAAGGATTTTGATGAGTGACCAAGGTACTCACTTTATCAACAACACTATCAAGGCTATGACTGAGGAATTTTAAGTTTGTCATCAGAAGAGTAAACAATACCATCCTCAAGCAAATGGAACAGTAGAATCCTTCAATAAGATCTTGTCGAATTCTCTAACAAATATCTACAATGCAAAAATGGATGATTTGTATTTGAAGATACCAACAGTATTATGGGCATACAGGACTACATGCAAAAAGATGACAGGACAAACACCATTCAGGTTATTGTATGGGAAGGAAGCAATAGTACCATTAGAATTTCTAGTACCGCATAGCAACAATCACCAACATGACAAAAAGAGTTGCAATGAAGGAAAGGTTGATTCAACTAATGGAGATGGAGAGGATAAGATTCTTGCAATATTTCATCAGTAAGTACAAAAAGCAAGAGACAAATCTGGCATGATATACATATCAAGAGAAAGAGTTTCAAGGAAGGAGACTTAGTCTTTTTCTATAACAATAATTTTTTGCAACATCCTGGTAAATTCAGAATGCATTGGCTACGACCCTATGAAGTAAAGACTATCATAGATTGGGGAGTTGTACAACTAAAGGATCTCGCAGGAGCATAGCTGGAAGGAATTATCAATGGGAGTCAACTGAAATTGTACAAGGATAGTCAACCTCCTAGTTCTTAAAACACAAAAGAACAGTAAGAAAACATGTACATAATGTATTACAGTAGAAGTTAAGTTAGATAAAATGATAAAAAGAAACAGAAAGGAGAAAAAGAAGGAAAAAAAAATACAAAAATACTGGAAAATACAACACGCAATAGAAAGGGGACTCGGCACGAAGAAAGAAAAAAATATCTGTGCACAACATATGGGCGATAAATTGTGCACTACGGAAAGGTTAAAAAAAAGGCACACCACACTCTTGAAAATATCAGCGCACTAGAAAAGGGACTAACGGTCAGAAAAAGAGGAAATATGAAAAATGATGGTTTGAGTAAAAAGGTGCTAATTGGTGGCATTTATGAAATTAAATGGAATGTATGCATAAACCACTATTACATTAATCACAGCCAGGGAATATTATCTGAGAAGCTTCATGACATTTCCTATATAAAGGGGAAACATGGGTAACATCAGACTCATTGTAAAATCATGAAATTACATAGAGAAAGAGCACACGAAGAGGAAGCGACTTAATGAAGAATACAGGGCGAACCAGTTGGGACCTATTTGACCAGAACTAACCAGTACCCACTATGGAACCACCAAAGATCGGTGCACCAAACCAAGTAGGGAGAAAAACCAGAAGCATCATTAGAGAACCACAAGAAATAACATAATTTGAACACAAAACCCTACAGATAGAGAAATTTGTCGAAGTGGATGCAATTCCTTGAACACACGAAGAACCAGTAAACGTTACACTAGTGGTGGAAGATATACAACTTCCAATGGCAATGTCCATGGAATTCAACCCCCACAATGGTGTGCAAGGTCACACTATAGATGATGCAGGAAACCCACATAAAAATGAGACGGTCAAGGGAGCCCAGCAAAAAATGGCGAAGCCACCACACACACGAAGGTTGTAGTGCCCAAACCACCTAGAGTACAATATGAGTAATAGCAGGAGGGCCTATTGGAAGACATTACCGACCAAACAAACCCTGACACGGGAAAGAGACAGATGGAGGGTGGGTCCTCAAGTTAGTCGCCAAGAAGAAAAGGCAAACAACCCATGGTGTCATCCTCGCGCAAACAACCCGACTCAACCATTGTACTACCACGCATTCCAAAGGGAGTGCAAACCACACCGACACTTCTGGGATACGTGGATAAGATGAAGTATTTAGGCCACAACATGGCCAACGCTGGAAAATTTATCGAATTTTTGCAACAGGTGTACCTGGACATCATAGGGACATGTCCCTTTGGAGACCCAATATTACAACCAAATCCATGGTCAGACGACCTAGCCAACACTGGGATTATAAATCTTCTTGATATTCCACATTTTGGAAGGGGGAAAGAGGTAAACAACTACATCAAGCAGTTGATGGTAGTCCTCCATGGAGGATTCCTATGGATGGAACAACCCATATCAATAGACGTAGAGCTTATATCACTCATCACAAGTCTTCCATTAATGGGTGAGAACCCTGCACAATACCTCGATGGCAAATCAAAGGAGAAATCCTTGGCTGAGGAGATGAATAAAACCTATGGTACAGAGAGAGGCTCACATGAGATTATAATCAAAAGGATCAGTGAAGCAACAACAAGGATGGCCACCAAAATCATGGCCTACAAGATGCTTAGGAAATGTCACAAAGAGGAAGTATTGTTGGGGTCGTTACAGCTGCAGTGCAGTGCGCTAATGGCAATTTTCTCAGCTCGGCCCCCTATTTGTTAAACTTATTCCTCGATGTATGAAAACACACACAGGACTTCGATACAGAGTTCCACTACTCATGGCTACTCATGTTGATTGCGTTGATGGAGTGGAAGGAGCCCCGATACTCCTACTTCTATGACTGTATAGGTTGTTTCTACGCAGTGCGGTACACATCGTTGGGGAGCAACTCAAACCGTAAGCATAGAAGTGCCAACACAGGTACATTTTCTAGGTACTTCAGTGAAATACAAAAGAGTATTGCAAATACTTGGATAATTACTCCAGACATGGTCGCACAGTATAGGGACATAGTCACGTTCCGAGCGATGAGGTGCAACATGTGAATTCAAGTGCAGAGGGATACAGAGACGGAGTGGCTAAAACTAAGGTATTGTGTCAATGAAGATGATATAGAGATGGACATGAGGATTGGCACGATGAATGGAGAATTATAGTCCTAACTCAAGAAGTACCTAAGGGTATAGAAGTAGACATCATTGCACCAAAGGATTCGACGAAGTCGAGGAAGCCCAGCCAAAAGTCGATGTAGAAAAAGAAGGGGACTGTGCCGAAGAAGAATACACAGACAATGAAAAAGGATAGTTCCCCCCAATAGAAATAACAAGGAGTGGGGGCTACTGTGACGTAGGGAACCCCCTCAACATCCACTCCACAAGATACAGGACCCCCTAAGAGGCCAATCATACATACAGGAGGCTCGCATAAGAAGGAAAAAGTGCATAAAGAGATCCCATAATATATGATCATTGAGGATGATGCAGACCTCATGGAAGAAAGGGTGTAGGACTACGCAACGAAAGACTCTTAGGAAGCCCAACTCTAGAGGGGAAAAATACAAGACGACCTGAAAGAAATAAAGCAGGTCCTTGAGCATATCAAGGAAATGCAGAGGCCTAAAAGGGGATGAGATTCCCCTAAGACCAAAAATAAATTTTTAGGTATTTTACAAATGGGAAATAGACTTTGTGGGACCAATTAACCCAACAAAAAAAAGTTCAAGAGCAAGGTATATCATTACTGTGACATAATACCTAACAAGATGGGCGAAAGAAACATCATTAAAATATTGTAGCGCAGAGACAGAAACACATTTCTTATTTGAGCAAGTGATCACTAGATTTGGTTGTCCAAGGATTTTGATGAGTGACCAAGGTACTCACTTTATCAACAACACTATCAAGGCCATGATCGAGGAGTTTGAAGTCTATCATCATAAGAGTACACCATACCATCCTCAAGCAAATGGAACAATACAATCCTTCAATAAGATCTTGGAGAATTCTCTAACAAAGATTTGCAATGCCATCAGGGATGATTGGGATTTGAAGATACCAGCCGTATTATGGGAACATAGGACTACATGAAAAAAGATGATAGAAAAAACACCATTCAGGTTAGTGTATGGGTAAGAAGCAATAGTACCATGAGAATTTCTAGTACCACGTAGCAACAATCACCAACATGATAGAAAGAGGCTTAGTGAAGGAAAGGTTGAATCAACTAATGGATATGGAGGAGGATAGTATTCTGGTAGGATTTCATCGGGAAGTACAAAAAGAAAGAGACAAAGCTTGGCATGATAGACATATCAAGAAGAATATTTTCAAGGAAGGAGACCTAGTCTTAGACAATGGAAATAAATTTTTGCAACATCTTGGTAAATTTAGAGTGCATTGGCTAGGGTCCTATGAAGTAAAAACTATCATAGATGGGGGAGTTATACAACTAAAGGATCTCACAGGAGCAGAGTTGGAAGGAATAATCAATGGGAGTCGACTGAAATTGTACAGGGACAATCGACCTCCTAGCACTTAAAACTCATAAGCGCAGTAAGAAAACATGTACATAATGTATTACAGTAGAAGTTAAGTTAGAGAAAATGAGAAAAAGAAACAAAAAGGAGAAAAAGAAGGAAAAAGAAATACAAAAAGACAAAAGACAAAAAATACAAAAATACTGGAAAATACAATGCACGGCAGAAAGGGGACTCAACGTGACAAAAGAAAAAAAAATTGTGTGCAACATACGAGTGATACATTGCGCATTAACGAAAGGTTACAAAAAAATCACACCGTGCACTTTAAAAGCTCAGCGCATTGGAAAAGGGACCAACAGTCAGAAAAAGTGGAAATATGAAAAATGACAGTTACAGTAAAAAGGTGCTAACTTGTGGAATTTATGAAATTAAATGGAACATACGCATAAGGTGCCATTATATTAATCATAGCCAGGGAATATTATCTGAGAAGCTTAATGACATTTCCTATATAAAGGGGAAACGTGGGTAACATCAGACTCATTGTAAAATCATGAAATTACAGAGAGAAAGAGCACATAGAGCGAAAGCGACTTAATGAAGGATACAAGGCGAACCAGTTGGGACCTATTCGGACAAAACTAACTAGTACCCATGAAGGAACCACCAAATATGGGTGCACCAAGCCAAGCAGGGAGAAAAACCAGAAGAAACATTAGAGCACCACATAAAACAATAGAAATCGAACACGAAACCATATAGATAGAGAAATCCGTCGACGTGGACGCAATTCCTTCACCACACGAAGAACCAGTAAACCCTACACCAGTGGTGGAAGAGATACAAGATCCAATGGCACCGGCCATAGAAGTCAACCCACACAATAGTGCACAGGATCACACTACAGATGATGCAGGAAACCCACAAAAAATTGTGACGGTCAAGGGAGCCCAACAAACAAATGGTGAAGCCACCGTGCACAGGCAGGTTGCAACGCCCAAACCACCCAGAGTAGAATATGCACAGCAGTAGGAGGGCCTGGTGGAAGACATTACCAACCAAACAAACCCTAATGTAGGAAAGAGACATATGGAGGTTGGGTCCACAAGTCAGCTGCTAAGAAGAAATGGAAAACAACCCATGGTGTCATCCTCACACAGACAACCTGACTCAACCATCATATTACCATGCATTCCATAGGGAGTTAAAACCACACCGACACTTTTAGGATGCATGGAGAAGTCGAAGTATTCATACCACGATGTGGCCAAAGCTAGAAAATTCATTGAATTAGTGCAACAACTGTACCTAGACAACATAGGGACATGTCCCTTTGGAGACACAATATTACAACCAAATCCATGGGCAGTCGGCCTGGCCAACACATGGATTCTAAATATGCCCGAGATTCCCCATTTTGGAAGGGGGAAAGAGGTAAACAACTGTGTCAAGCAATTAATGGAGGTACTCCATGGAGGATTTCTATGTATGGAACAACCTGTCTTAATAGACGCAAATCTTATATCACTCATCATAGGACTGCCATTAATGGGTAAAAACCCCGTGCAATACCTCGATGAAAAATAAAAGGAGAAATCCTTGGTTGAGGAGATGAAGAAAACCTATGGTACATAGAGGTCTCACGCGATATTATAATCAAAAGGATCAATGATGCAACAACAAGGATGGCCACCAAACTCATGGCCTGCAAGATGCTCAGGAAATGTCACAAGGAGGAAGTCCCTGTCAGGGTCGTCGCAACTGCAGTGTAGTGCACTAATGGCACTTCACTCGGCTAGGCCCTATAAATATATTGAACCTACACATAATATATCTAGCTAGAAAATACTACACACATTTGTAGAGAGAAATTAAGAAAGAAGAAGAAGGAGAGAAAGAATGGAAGAATTCTCATTAACTGTAATGAATAATGAATAATTTACACATGACATATTATGTATAACTTAATAAATGTGCACTGGAGGAGAACCAATGCACCATAGTTCTAGTCTAGAGTGATATGGACACACATCAACAGTTACAAGAGTGAACTTCCACCTAGTCTAGTCTCTCAAGCAATTACAAGAGTGAGCTACCACCTAGCTGAGTTAACTAGTCAACTAGTCTTCAATTAACTGACTGAACAAAGTGTAGTGAGAAGTAGATAAAGGAATCAAGGGTAATACGCCAGTCTGGTGATGATCCCAAGGCAAGTTCACATTAGCATTTTGATCATCCCAATTTTTCTTGGTGATAAAACCAATGCAACATCTAAACTCAACTCAACTAGTCAAACTGAAGTGTCAATTGAAAGAGAATGTTCTCCCCTAAAATATAGGATACTTGATAATGAATAATTATGACTAATAAAAAAGGAAAAACGTTAGGAAAAAGAAATCCTAGGTGTGTGTGAAGTAACTCTAGCACCCCCCCTGAACATCACTATGGCGAAAATAAATAATGGGTCCCAGCAACGAGGCCATGTTAGGTACACAAATACAAAAGATACACTGAAATAAAGTGACGAAAGTTAGAAAACCTCATGGGAAACCCCCCCCTCAAGGTACAATGTATGTAAAAAACAAGAACTACAGTTGTTAGGCAACTATGTCCTTCACTCCAAGATGACTTCGCAAAGAACGAAATTTATGCTCAGTGAAGGTCCTGGTGAAGATGTCTATCATCTGTTCTGCTGAACGACATAATTGTAGGTCAATGATCCCCTTGTGTACTAAGTCCATAATGTAGTGCATGTGGATCTCAATGTGCTTCATCTATTTCCTTTGAACTGGATCTCTGCAGAACTTCAGAGTGCTCTGGTTGTCACACCAGATGAAGATCGACGGATGAAACTGAATGCCCAACTCAGTGAGAAAATGTTGTAGCCACATAATCTAAATGGTTTTGTTAACTACCCCTCTGTACTCTGCCTCTGTTGAAGATAGAGCAATGGTAGCTTGCTTCTTGCTCAAACAACATATAGGCCTGGAACCAAGACTAAGTGAGTAACCATATGTGGAATTGCGATCATTGTTATCACCATCCCAGTCAGAATCAATAAATTCGATGAGGTCTAATGTAGATTCTACTACATAATGAATCCCAAAGGTGATGGTGCCCTGTATGTATCGAAGGATACTCTTTGCAGCCTTCCAATGTAGTTCATGCGACTCCTTCATGAACCTGGAAACTACACCAACTGCATAGGAGAGGTCTATTCTGGAGTGTGTGAGCTACAACAACATCCCTACTAGTTGTTTGTATAGTTTTTTGTCAACCAGTGGAGTCTCCCCACCATCCTCAAGTTTGACTCCTGATAGGAAGGGAGTCGGAGCAGACTTGGAGTCTGTCATGTGAAATCTCTCAAGGAGATCTCGTGCATACTTGGCCTGAGATAGATTGATTCCTATTGCAACCTAATTGATCTTGAGTCCAAGGAAGAATTGCACTGGACCCATGTTCATCATCAAAAACATGTCATGTAGAATCCTCTTGACCACAACAACTGTTGGAGTCAAACAACCGGTGATAAACAAATCATCAACCTACAGAACTAAGAGTAGAAGTGAATCAACCGTCCTGAGCATGTAGAAATTCGGGTCTAATTTACAATGTACAAAGTTCTGTGACAACAAGTAGGAGTCCATATTGGCATACCATGTCCTCGGAGCCTACGTGAGGCCATAAAGGGACTTCTCTAGTCGAAATACCAAAGATGAGTCCTGCATAAGTCCCTGGGGCTACTCCATGTAGATCTCCTAAGAGAGATCACCGTGAAGAAATGAATTTTTCACATCCATCTGATGGACTTCCCATCCCTTGGATACCACAATGGCAAGTTCCAATCATATGGAATCCATCTTTGCTACTAGAGTGAAGGTATCATCATAGTCAATACCATGAACCTGTTGAAATCCTCTGGAAACAAGCTTGGCTTTGTATCTATTAAGTTGTCCATCCACTGCTCTCTTGGTCCTATAGACCCATCTGCATATGACAAGTTTTCTCACAAAAGGAAGGGGAACCAGATCCCATCAATTTCTCGAGGAGGGAGTTTCATCAGCCTTGCCACAATACTGTGAATTTTAAGACTGAACCAAGAAAATATGCATGGAGGGAAATGGTTCAATGGAAGTGAGTGCAAAAGGAGGCTCCTTGAAATCAAATCGAGTCCTCCTGGTATTGAATGGATCACCAACGAGATCCCTTGCATCCTAAAGAGTAGTATGTGCCCATTTGGGCCTCTGATCTAGCCCTACAATTGCGTCTGGATGCTATGATTCTACATCTGATTGTACTGACTCTGAATCTGAATCATATGATTCCTCTGAATCAAAACTCTCTTCTGAAGAAGAGTCGACATGTGCATTCTCATCATCTTAGATAGATGTAAGAATGAAGGTGTCTGCATGCGGTTGTTGAGGTACATGCAAGACACTTTCCTCGAATTGGACACTACGCTCAATGATGAGCCAATCTTAGGAAAGATCAATAATCCTATATCCCTTCAGCCATCAGGGTATCCAACTAAAATACACTCAATGATCTATGGGTTGAGTGCCTTCCTCTTTTCAGATGGAATCTCAGCCCATGCATGTGAACCGAAAATGTGAAAGTGGGTCACTTTCGGTTTGAGGCTTCTCTAAGCCTCATAGGGGGTCTTATCCTTGACAGATCAATGAGGATATATGTTTTGGATGTATGTTTCACAATTAAGTTCTTCAGCCCATAGTCTCTATGGTAGTGACTTTTCATGTGGCATGCAAGATGCCATCTCCTTTAGAGATCTGTTTTCCCGCTCAACAACTTCGTTTTGCTGCGGAGTATAGGGAACTATGTGCTACAACTGAATCCCTGCCTCATGGAAAATATTATGGATCTCATGATTTACATACTATCCTTCATTATCAATTCAGGGGAATTTGATCTTCTTTTTGGATTTTGTCTCAGCCAGGGATTTGAAATCTTTGAGGTGTTGAAAGACGTAAGATTTTTTCTTGAGAAAGTAGATCCATGTAAAACGTGAGAAATCATCAACAAAAATGAGAAAAAACCTCATTTTCTTGATAGATGGATGTGGAAAAGGATCCATAAGGTCATTGTGGATCAGATCTAAAGGTGCAGAATCTCTCTGAGACTTTCCTTTGTCGAATTTCTCTTGAGGGTGTTTTCCGAGAACACATCCCTCACATACTCCCTTGGAGAAATGAATGTCTAGTAGACCATCAACCAATATTTTCTTTCTAAGTTGTTGCATGTATATGAAATTCAAATTTCCAAACCTTTCATGCCATATCCTACTATTTTCATTAGCATGAGTAATCAGTAAAGCAGAATCAAGTTCAATGAATTCAGAAAATGTATACAATCTAGACTGATGATTTACCTCACCGGTAGCAACCCTGGAGTTGATTTGCATGTCGTATATTTCCACGAAATTTGGTGTGAATATGACTTTCTTTTCAATGCCAAAATTCATCATATGATACACGGAGAGAAGTTTGATGGAAAGTTTGGGAACTTGCAACACATTCTTGAAACTTTCGTTGGTGAGTTCAATCCTTCCTTTGTCGGTGACTTTGACAGAAGAGTTGTCCCCCGTCAGAATAGGAGTACCTTTGCATGCATCCAATGAATAATATGCTTCTTTTGAGGCAACCATATGATGTGATACTCCTGAATCTATGATCCAAGCAACGAGAGAGGAGTTGATGAAAATCAAGGCATGGCTAGAGTTTCCTTTCTTGGAATTCTGATCTCCTGGCTTCTTCTTCTTAGCACCCTTGGGGATGCGATCTCCAAGGTTGTTTTGCTGTAGTATTTGAGTCATCGTATCTATTTTTTTTTGCATGCATGTGGATTTTTGATGGAATCCTTTGTGACAGTATGTGCATTTCTCCCCTTTTCCCCTTTGGATCTGGAGGCATCGGTGAAGGGTTTTGTGTACCCTTCCTTCTTCAAATGTGCATGAGATTTTATTTTTTCTTTATATTTAGATTTATGATATTTGTGTCTGACATATTGCAAAGTGAGTGGATGTGCCTTTGGGCCTTTGATTTTTCCCATGATGATGAGCTTGGTTTTCTCTTGTGTCAGGGATTCGATAAAGTCCTCAAGAGAAAGAATCTTTCAGGTGGCTCCAGAGGTGAATCTGACAGAATGGAATGTTGATATGAATACAGAGAAATCAAGACCAATTTTGGAGAGAATGGTGAGGACCATTTGTTTCGCCTCCTTATATTTATAAACCCCACAAGCTTTGAGTTGCGACAATAAATCCTTGAATTTTGTAAATAAATCTTGGATATTGTCGAAGCGTTTTGGATCCAATGTGAGAAATTCCACCTCCAACATGTGTCTCCTCATCTCATCCTGTTTTCCAAAGATCCCTTCCAAGGTGGTCCAAGATTCATTTGGAATATTACAGGAAGATATGTGAAAAAGGAGATTTGGATAAATAAGACTGCAAATTGTTATGAGTGCCTCATCCATGCAATTTAAGTACTTGGATTTTTCTATGGCTAATATGATTTTTGTATCTATATTCAAGGTTAACCTATACAATCCTCTGGTTTGGAGATGAATCATTATTCTCTCCTTCCATGCAAAGTAGTTGTAAGGTTTAAGAATATTTGTTTTTTGGAAATCCATCTTTCTGTTGTCTTCAATCTTTTGTACCTACAAAAAAAGTTGGTGTAGATTTTTCTTAGCAGTCTGTTGGCTCTGGTATCATGTAAATGTGTTGAACCTGCACATAATATATCTAGCTAGAAAATACTACACGCATTTGCAGAGAGAAATTAATAAAGAAGAAGAAGGAGAGAAAGAATGGAAGAATTCTCATTAACCGTAATGAATAATGAATAATTTACACATGATATACTCTATATAAATCAATAAATGCGCACTGGAGGAGAAACAATGTGCCATAGAGGTGGTCTAGAGTGATCTGGATACACACTAGTAGTTATGAGAGTGAACTTCCACCTAGTCTAGTCCCTTAGGCAGTTATGGGAGTTAACTGCCACCTAGCTGAGTTAACTAGTCAACTAGTCTTTAGTTAATTGACTGAACAGAGTGTAGTGAGGAGTTGATCAAGGAATCAAGGGTAATGTGTTAGTATGGTGATGATCCCAAGGAAAGTGTGCATTATCATGGTGATGATCCCAATGTTGCATGGTGATAAAACCGATTCAACATATAAACTTAACTCAACTAGTCAAACTGAATTGTCAACTGAAAGAGAATATTCTCTGGGTGGAATATTCTCCCCTAAAATATAGGAGACTAGATAATGATTGTTATCACTGAAATTCCATTCACAACATTGCATGAAAATGGTTACAGGAATACAACATCTCCAAACACCTATTAGTTCACCTGCAGCACCAAAAATGCATTTCCAAGGGGAAAATCGTATACAATTATTCAAAACATTGGCATGTGCTAAAACACTAAAGGAAGTGCATGCACAGTGCATGGGCCAAAGAAGCTCTTAGAGTGCACAATGCACCATATGCACGAATCTGTATGAGAAAATCCATGCACTCCTTTGAACGACGGATTTATGGTTCTTTTCATCCCCTCACTCACTTTTGGACCAGCTCCCAACTTGATTTGACCCTCAAATCCAAGTTGAATCCAAATGGGGGATGGTCAAAGACCTAAGGGTGCCCTAAAGGGCCCCTTGTCCACACTAAGAACTAGTTGAATATTTCCTTAAAGACATGCTATAAATGGAGGCCATGGGTGCACTAAGAATTTAAGAATCTCATAGTATTGTTATGCTGCCTCAATACTCCTTCAAGAAACCTCTTTTCTTCTTGGAGCATTCTAGCAACATTCTAATAATCTATTCCACTCACCTCTTGAGGGAATAGGCTTGGATTTCTTCACCATTTTCTTTCTTGTTTATCATTGTAAGAAGATCTTTCAAATAGGGGACTCAAGAGCCCCCCCAAGGAGGAAGAGGGGATCCATAAGTCCTCCTTTCTCTACGGTGTTTGACAACTAATATAGTTATCCATTGGTGGCATAATCTTGGTCATTTGGTTGATTGATTTTGGTTCAAAGTTTCTTATACATTTTAGTTTGATTTCCTTAGTTTTTTTTAGTTTTTTTTTTTGTTTATTTCATGTGCTTGGATTGTTTAATTCATACACTAACCTTTGTCTTGTCTACTAGGCCCAAATAGACTTGTAATTTCCCTTGTTTTGCTCACCCAAGTGACGAAACAGACACAACAATGACTAATTATGACTAATAAACAAGGAAAAACCTTAGGAAAAATAAATCATGGGTGTGTCTGAAGTAACTCAAACATGCCCCCTATTTGTTAAAATTATTCCTCGATGACTTCAAACAAGCACATGACTTCTAGACAGAGTTCCACTACTCGTGGCTACTCATGTTGATTGCATTGATGGGGTGGAGGGAGCCCCCATACTCCTACTTTTGTTACTGGATAGGTCGTTTCTGCACAACGTGGTACACATCATTGGGGAGCAACTCAAACCCTAAGCATAGAAGTGCCAACACAGGTACATTTTCTAGGTACTTCAGTGAAATACAAGAGAGTATTGCAAATACATGGAGAATTACTTCAGATGTGGTTGCATAGTACATGGACATAGCCAACTTTGGAGCGATGAGGCACAAAATGTGGATTCAAGCATGCAGGGATCCATAGAAAGAGTGGCTACAACTAAGGTATTGTGTCAATGAAGACGATATAGAGATGGCCATGAGGATTGGAACAATGACTGGAGGATTCCATTCCTAACTCAAGAAGTGCCTAAGGGTATAGAAGTAGACACCATTGCGCCCAAGCAGTTGATGAAGTCGGGGAAGCCCAGCCAAAAGTCTGTGCAATAGAAGAAGGGGAGTGTACCGAAGAAGAATACACGAACAATGAAAAATGACAGTGCCCCCCAATAGAAAGAACAAGGAGCGGGAACTACTGCGATGTAGGGAACCCCCTAAACATCCACACCATAAGAGACAGGGCCCCATAAGAGGCCAATCATACATATAGGAGGCTCTTGCAAGAATAAAAAAGTGCACAAAGGGATCCCATAATATACGATCATTGAGGATGATGCAGCCCTCATGGCAGAAAGGGTTCAAGACCGCGCAACAGAATACTTTGAAGAAGCCTAGCGCCAGAGGGGAAAAATACAAGATGACCTGGTAGGAATAAAGCAAGTCCTCAAGCAGATCAGGACAGTGTAGAGGCCTGAAAGGGGAACATAATTCTTTCCCGAAGCAGAAAAAAAATCAACGACAAGGACTACGTTGAACAAGGAGGATACAGTTCAGACTATCGCCCAAGCCAGTCGAATTTTTAGATTGACAACTGATATGATCCAAATGGATGAAACTGCAGCACAGATGCCATTGAAATATTTGGCATAGGTAGAGATGGTGTTAGCAAGAATACCTACCAAGGCACTGTATAGACTCCAAGTCAGTGTTGCATAGGAGGTACAATCACATGCAAGAATGGACACAATAGAACTGTAGGAAACAAGATATGGAAAAGAAGCCTTGGAGCTAGTGATCGAACAGTTCATGTTACAAACCAAGGAAGAAAAAGAGCGCGCAGAAAAAATCAAACAGGGGGTGACAACAGTCTACAATCACATCCCTGAAAATGTGCAGACCAAGAACACAAGCGCAGAGGAGAAACTCAAACTGATTTCCTAAACCATCGAACATTATAGGCAATGGATTGAGGAATTAAATGAAAAATTGACCCCTACAACTCCTCCCAAGGCAAGGGATCAGAGGAAACAAGATGTTGCACTCCAAATAGTAGTAACGAAGGAACAAGTAAACACAACAACATGATTGTTTGATAGAGTGACGCAGTTCTAGACAACATTTGATGAGGATGACTAACAATGGGACAAAGAAGAAGAAAGGATAAGTACAACCATGAAAGAGCTCAAGAATAGAGAGAAAACAATGCGCATCATAGAGCGCCTGAAAAATAATCAAGGCTTAAAGAAGCTACAAGCATACTTAAAATTTGCGAAGAAGAAAAAACAAGAGAGGCGGAAATAGAACCCCTTGGGGAAAAAGTAGCGCTATAACACACCTAACCCCCAAGTGACCTTCCTATGGATGGGGAATCAAAATTTCATTCTCCTTAAGTGATCACATCCTTCAATCAGGGCTTCTACAACACTCTTCTCATCCATAGTTTTCTAATCATTGTCTCCATGTTCAAACCTAAGCTTGGAACCGACGGATATAAATTAACGATGTTCCTCATGCATTCATTGGTTGAGGGCCACATGGTACCTGTTAGCATCAGAAGTCACTCCTAGATTTCTTGCAAGAGCAGATCCCAACGCCCATCAGTTTTATGTCACGATTTTTTTATAAAGGGTGATCAAATGGAGATAATGGCTCTAGGAGGTATCACTCTAACTCAGGGACTGAGTCTAGTATGTAAAGAATAGGGGAGGTCTAGAATCCTAACTTCAGCCAGTGGGTTTATTTAAAGTTTAATAGGTGGAAGACTTAGGAGAAAGTGAACAAACATATATGGGCATCAGGCTTGCAGCGGTTTGTAGGAGAAAAACTCTGAAAAACAGGATCCTCCTAGTTCAGAGCTTCAAGAAACTAAAAGAGGACTTGACTGGATCCTCCAATTCCAAGTCGTTCAGTGTTAAGGAAATCATAGGGACTGATTAGAGACTCTGTAACTATTACAGTGATCCATTACAACATCATCCTATAATAGCTACAGCTCGACTGGATCCTCCAATTCCGAGCTGCTCTAACACAGTGTAAACAAAGACATGAAAGTAACTGACATTCATAAGGCAAGAAGTCTCCAAATTTCATACATAACCAGAACAACAATGCTTCATTAAAACTTTACAACCAGGGAGCTCCTGCTCAACCATCGATACCACAAAATGGCAAAAAATGCCTACATATACTTCAACCAAAATTTGCCTGGCAACAGTATCTCGGGACCCTTAATGGGGGGTCTCTTCCTCAATCAAATCTGTCCTCTGGAATCCTATCATATGCTTCTTCAATTCAGCATGGCTCGCACCAGGGGGTAGCTGAGCCTCTTTTAATGTTTGAGTTGGCGTGCTCAAGCTCTCTTGGCGAATTGAAGACTCGGTGTGACCTTTCTGTAGAGAATCGGTACAAAGGGACCCTCTTGGGTAAACTCCGGCCGGAACCTCCATACTCTAAAATAAATGGGTGACGCGAGGCTTCACCTACCTTCCTTATCCTTTTCTGCTGAGCCAAAACAGCTGCTTGCATTCCCTTGGGAAACACTGCTGCAACAACCCGATCCATAGGTCGTTTCCGATCTCTTCGCGGCCTTTAGCACCTGACCATGGTCGTTCCTGACTCTGTATCGGGGATCAGGTTTTCGCGATTCCTGCTGTCAAGAGTTCTTGGCCGTTTGAATTCCCGATCACCGATTCTCCGATGGGCACGTGCATGGGTTAGCCCTCCTGGATATACTATCATCCATATGACCTCCTCTTATGTGACCCAAGCCGAAACTCTATCGGGACTTCGGCGCTTTTGATGCCTCGATACACAAGTGCCCGAGAGTTGCGATTCTCTGATTGCCGATGGCTCCTTGCGTGCTAGCCCCCTGACTATGCCCTGGTCTAAATGACCGTTACCACATGCCCGCGGCCATATAACCTTCCATCGGAGTTTCGAGGTTTGCGAGGTCAATATTCACACATCCTCTGGATTCGCGATATGTCGATGCCACTTGGCGCTATCTCCTTACAAGGATTGACTCTCCGACACCTGTCCCCCACTACGGTTCTTAGCTCCGTCAGGAAATCCTGTATTGGGATATCGCGATTCCCATTGCCATGAGCGTGGGAATTTCATTTCCCCGATCCCCAACTCTACGGGATCTCTTGCCATGTGTCTCCACTGAAGAACGACTCCGATCCTCTCGACACTTCTGTGGGATCGAGTTCCCGGATGCTCTCGGCACTTCGCGTCTCGTGAAATAACAGAGCTGCTCTTTACGTGTTGGAGTCACGAAAGGTGAAATGTCGAGATGGCCAGCCCTTGCGACACGCACCCCTGGATCGAACGACTTATATTTAGCCTCCAAACAGAAGGGACTTCTTTGCCGCTAAATGTTGGGTGAATTGGCAACTCTGAGATCTTGATATCCGTTGATCTGTTTCGTGGATGGATCTCGGCTGCAAATAGCAAAAATTCGCTCGCTCGCTCGCTTGATCTGCTTCTTGGAAAAACAATAATTCTTCCGAGCTGCACTTGAACACTTTGTATGACTAGCAGACCCGAATGCTTCTCGAACCCATGACAAGAATTATTTTTAACATCAGGCTCCATGGAGGATAGAGTCGTCCCTGCGATGCTCTAAGAACTCCTCTTGCAGTTCCATTCGCCTTTCTATTGGGCTATGGAGTCATTATTAGGCCGCAAAAATAAAAATAAAAATGCAAATGAACTAAGAAACAAAAGGACGATATTTACAATCAAAAGAGTCATCTGAGACTCAAACAAAACAATTTTTTAGGAAATGCCCATTCACTGGGCCGTTGAAAACTTCTTCACCTCCCAAATCTTGCAACTTGTATGTGTTGTTCGAGAAAACCTTGGAGATTCTGAAAGGCCCAATCCACAGGGCTTCAAATTTGTTGTGTTTTCCCTTATCTTGTTTGGGAGCATCCCATTTCAGTACCAGGTCTCCTACCTAGAACCGCTCCTTCTTGGCCTTCCTATCGAAGAACTACTTGATTTTCTGCTGATGGTCCTGGATCCTGTCCAATGTCTGCTCCCTAGCCTACTAGACCTCTACTAACTAATGAATCCTCCTGATCATGTCATCAGGCTCCTCTTGATAGTCCTGGAGAAATTTCGCTACAGGGATGGCTAGCTAAGAAGGGAAAATAGCCTCGGCTCCATAGACTAATTGGAAAGGGGACAGACCTGTATCTCTCTTAGTAGTCACCCGATTAGCCCATAGGGAGAATTTAAGCTTTGAGTTCCAAGCCCTTTGGTTGTTTTCCAACATCTTTCTAATGATTCTTATTAAACTTTTGTTGGAGGACTCTGCTAAACCATTGCCCTGTGGGTAATACGGGGTGGAGTGAATCATCTTAATCCTAAACTTCTCACAGAACTTGGCTAATGGCTCAAACCCGAAAGTGGCTGCATTATCAGTAACAATCTTATTTGGGAAGCCAAACCTTGTTATGAGGTCCTCCAAGAATCCAATAATTACCTTGTGGGAAGCACTCCTGGTGGGAACAGCTTCAATCCATTTAGTAAAGAAATCTATAGTGGTCAGGATCCACCTATGCTACCCACTGGAGGGAGGGTGAATATCTCCGATGAAATCCAGGCCCCACTGCTGAAAAGGCCCCGAAACCACTACCAGATTTAACGGAAGAGATTTGAGTTGTTGATTTCCTGCAAATTTTTGACATTTGATGCAGGCTCTGACCCCTTTGCAGATATCAGTGAACAAGGTAGGCCAGTAGTACCCATCCCTAAGGATTTTGTGGGTTGTGGCTCTCCAAAAATGGTTTCCTCCACATAGGCCACTGTGAAATTCAGCCACGATCGTCTCAACCTCTAGTGGACTTATGCATTTTAGAAGCACTCCCAGGGGGTCTTTCCAATACAACACTTGATCGATTAGGCAGTACCTGACCGCTTTGAGCTTTAGAGCTCTTGTTTTGCTTTTTTGCAGGTCGTCTGGAGGTCGCAGCTCCTACAAAAAGTATATGATATCCTTATACCAAGGACATTGGGCCAATGGGGGCTCCCTTTGATGAGCTATGTCAGATAGTCGATCCTGCTGAATACCTGAACATTCATTGATGAAACTTATCCCCAAATCTTGGCAATTTTCTTCAGCCAACAGCTTGGCTAATCCTTGCCCTTTGACCAGTTTGGTGGGCTTTATTTCCAGGTCAAACTCCAAGAGTTTGGCTATCCATTTACTCCTTCTCCCATCTATGTCAGGCTGAATGAGAATATCTTTAACAACAGCCGAGGGGACATAGACGATGATCCTTGACTGCAGGATGTAGGTCCTAAAAGATTTGAGAGATTTCACTAGGGCGTAAGCTTGCTTCTCCATAGTGTCATACCTGAATTTGGCATCCCTTAATGCTCGGCTGAAGTAAGCAATAGGTTGTTCTAACCCACTGTCATTTTCCTGTAATAAAATAGCAGCTACTGTGTCAGGTGAGGCAAAGGAGAAAATAAGGAAATCCTTCGAGTAGTCGGGACTGATAAGTACAGGAGCTTCAATCAGGGCTTTCTTGATTTGTTCAAAGGAATGCCGCGATTGAGGGGTCCACCTTACTTCATTCTCTTTCTTTAACATGGATGCTATAAGCTTTACCTCCTCAGCAAAGTTAGGCACAAACCTCCTTAGGAAATTAATTTTACCGAGGAAAGATTGGACCTCCTTCCTAGACCTCGGGATTGACAGGGCTTGTATCACCTCAAATCTGCTGGGATCAATCCTGACTCCTTTTGCTGATACTATGTGGCCTATTAGTTTTCCTTCCTTCATGGAAAACAAATATTTCTTGGGGTTTAATGAAATGCCAAACTTTCTGCATTTCAAGAAAACTTTCCTGAGATGACGACGATGTTCTTCATCAGATTTTCAAAATATTGTGATGTCATCCAGATAGACGACCATGAATTTATCCTTTTCCCCAATGAAAGCTATGGCCATGGCACGCTGGAATGTCGCCCCTCCATTCATAAGTCCAAATGGCATCTTGGCATACATGAATGTGCCCCATGGAGTGGTAAATGTTGTCTTCTCCCTGTCTTCAAGCAGAACGGATTCCTGATTGTAGCCAGAGAAACCATCAATCATGGACATCCTGGAAGCTCCTGTTACCCTCTGTAGTATGTGTTCCATCTTTGGCAAGGGGTAGTTATCCTTTCGTGAGCTTCTGTTTAGGTTTCTGAAGTCTACACAGAGTCGGATCTCTCCATTCTTTTTCCTTACTGGCACCAAATTTTCCACCCATTCTGAATATCTCAGTGGAACGATGATCTGAGCTTGAAGCAACTTCTTCACTTCTCTTTCCATGATAGGCAGCAGCATAGGGTTGATCTGTCTCAGCTTTTGCTTGAATGGCTTTGCCTCCTCTTTTAATGGAATTTTATGCTCGATGACAGAGGTGTCATAGGTTTTGAGGTCTTCATAGGTCCAGGCAAATACATCAGAAAATTTCTTCAAAAGTCCCCTATATTTGGACCTCTGCTCCTCTGTCAAGATTTTTGACAATTTGACATACTTGCGCTCACTCTCGGTCCCAATGTTGCACTGAAAAGTATCAGCGTCCTCCTCCGAGATCTTTCCTTTGACCAACACATCGTTACTATCAAAAAGCTTTTCCAAAGGAACAAGTCCCCTGGGAATATGGTTGTTGGGAAGCTGTACAATGTCACGCCCTGCAATCTTATTCAAAAGATTACCCCCATCAGGCTCTTCCTCTGAGACGGCATCTTGGTCTATGTGCATTTCTAAAAATTCCTCAACAGTTTCCAAGAATCTCTTGACCTCAAGATCGTCCTCAAATACCTTCCAATGTTTGACGTTGTCAGGTATGGAGGGTCTGTATTTTACTTCTACATCATATTTGAATTTGGGTGGCAGAGGTACTTTGAAATTGCTAGCCGATGCAGCCAAGGAGTCTGCCAAGGTGTTCTCCTCTCTTGGGATGAAAGAAATATTAAACGCTGAGAAGAAACTGTCAACAAGGTCCCAGACCTCATTTATGTAACTCCTGAGTCGAGGATGCTTAGCTTGATAATCATTCTTGACCTGCTGAACCACCAAATCTGCATCACCGAACACTACCACTTCCTGAATTCCCATTTCCCTCGCAGCCCTTAGTCCCAGAACAAGAGCCTCATACTCTGACACATTATTGGTAGCTTCAAATTCTAATTTGTATGACAGAGATATGGTTTCCTAAGTGGGCGTCACAAACATCACTCCATCTCCAACGCCTTCTCGGGAACAGGCTCCATCAAAAAACATTTTTCAGATTGGGGTGATGGAGAGAGGAACTTCAGGGGAAACAGTGGGTTGTTTTCTGAGTCTCAGGGGCGGCTCTGGGGCATGGGTGAGCTGCAGTAAACTGGAGCCTAAATCAGTGTCTAAGGCAAAAATAGGATGGTTGGTGGGGTTGGCTTCATCACTGATTATATAGGCCAATTGAACTTCCCTGTACAGTCTTCTGTGCTCTCCTCTGAACACTGGGATAGTAGCATATGTGAGGTCCATCTGCAAGGTTCCCCCCAGTCTTTTTATCCAAGATCTTGATAACAACATTCTGAACTTGGGGGGGACATCGGCTACTACGATATCCATGACCACACTTTTCATGGGCAGTTGAAACAGGGTCACAACCAGGTCTTTGATCACTCCAAGACACTGAACTCTCCTGGAGTCAAAAGAATAGAGGTCATGATAGGCTCTAGTAACTTCTAGTCCCAACTCTTCCATGACAGTTTTGGGCATGAGGTTGTGAGAGGCCCCTGAATCCATCAAACAGTTGTGCAGCACTTTTTCATGTATGTTCAAGGAGGTGTAGAAGGGAGGGGATGAGTCATCTCTATCTTATACCATGGGACCTAGGACAATTGCTGGCTTTTCATCTTGGAGGTTTATGGAGTCTGAGGGAAGGCATGAGGCTTCAAATTGTAAAAGATCAGAGAAGCATTTTTTAAATTCGCCATGTTTAATCAGCTCAGTGAGGGGCACAGGGATTCTGATCCTTTGAATCTCATGCTCAAAATTAAAATAAGATGTAGGCTTTGGAATTTCTTTTATTTCAGGAACATGATTATGGACAATGGGGGAGGGGGGGCGAGCTTTATTACCTCTGTTATCATTTTCTTCTTCATTAGCAGGTCTCTCTACTCTAATGGACTGCTGAGAAATATTAGGCGCTGCCATCTTTTTATCAGACCTTAGGTTGTACCTGCCTCAACCGCCACTAGCCTTGTCTCCCTTGCTTACCTCATTCAGCTGGTTGTCCATGAGAGACTCCTCGTATGAAGATTGAGTGAGATGAGGAAAAGGAGGAGTGTCTCCAACGCAGTGGATTTCAGGATCAATCTCCTCTAGTTCTCTTTCTCCCCCCTTGGACACAAAATTGTTTTGAAAAGGGGCCTGAATCTTCTGGTCTTCTCTGTCTCTTCCCTTCCCTTTCTGCACATTCGGGGGAGTAAAATTATTTGGCCTTCTGTAACCTCCCTTGTTTTCAGTGATCTGAGGTCCTTTATATGCCTGCCTCCCTTCCATACTCATCCTCTCCATCTCTGCAGACAGATACTTCACCATCTTGGTCAGTTCATCCACTTGAGGGTGAGGCGCCAATGATCCAGAAGTTGAGGCTTCTAACGTCCCTTTTCTTCTGTCTACGTCAGCCTTGTTTCTCAGTCTATCAGCTGCTAATACATTGGATTCCACTTCTATGGATGCATCTTGAATTTGGTCTAAGGAGGTGGCTCTTCTTTCTCTCAGCAAAATGCATAAATCAGGGTCAAATGCACCAGCATAGGAAATTTGGGCAGAGGCTTCTGAGGGCTTTATCTCTACAGGAATCTTATTATACATTTTGTTAAATATTTTGGAGAAGTCAGAGACCGACTCTCCTCCCATCTTTTTCAAAGACCTGAATTCTGTCATGTAATACATGAAGTCCTTCCTATCTCCCCACTGCCTCAGGAAAGCACTATCCATAGCCTCAATCCCAGCAATAGATCCTGGGGCCAATCCTCTAAACCACTTTCTCACTTCACCATCCAGGCTCTGGACGAAAACTCTCATCCAGACATCCTCATTTTCAATATTGAGGTTGTCTGCATAACTGTAGAAAGTAGCCAGGTGCTCTTCAACAGTTAAGTCTCCTTCCCCAGTGAACTTGGGCATGTATTTCAGGTAATCTCCAGTAGGGAGAGGATTCATAGGATGGGGAAGAACTAAGGGAGCGTATCTGGCAGCAACTATGGCATCCATTCTGTTCAGAGGGGGATTAGCACCAGCCAGAGGGATGTTAGGTGGAGGAGAATTTGGAGGAGAAGGAGTCTGTGAAGGGGCTAGCGAGAGTAAATCTCAGAGTGGAGTGGGAGACAAGAGGTGATTCAAGGAACAGGCTACCGAGCTCCAGTTAGCAGGTGCTCCTCCTTGTGCAGGAATGGGGAAATCTTCTGAGGTCACGGGTCTATGCCAAGGCACGGCTTTAGGGGAGAGGGGAGTGACAAAGTCTTGTTCCTCTGGTCCTAGACCGGGAGGGGAAAACTCAACAGGAACACTCCCAAAATTTAAGAAATGGGAAACTGCAGAGACAGGCCTGTCAAATAACTAAGGAGGAGAAAAAGGAGCTCCCGCAGAAGGATATGGTGGATTACCTGGTTCGGTGATGGATGCTTCTTCTTCAGAGGCCTTTCCCTTTCTGAGCACCGCCTCTGGATTTGTTTCGGGCATATCTATAGGTAGTTGTGGGTGAGACCGCGTATGCCTGCCTCTGAAATCCACAATTAACAGAGCAGGTTCTCCCCAGTGGAGTCGTCACAATGGAGTCGCCAAGTGAAAAATTAGCAATCTGAAAGGCTCTGATGATCCTATGCACCTTTGGATTCAGAGGCTCAATGTCATTCTACCCAGGGAAAATCTTCAATTCCATCCCCGGCAATGGCGACAGAAATGTTAGCGTCATAAGTCACTCCTGGCTTGCTTGCAGGAGCAGATCCCAACGCCCATCAGTTTTATGTCACGATTTGTTTATAAAGGGTGATCAAATGGAGATAATGGCTCTAGGAGGTATCACTCTAACTCAGGGACTGAGTCTGGTATGTAAAGAACATGGGAGGTCTGGAATCCTAACTTCAGCCAATGGGTTGATTTAAAGTTGAACAGGTGGAAGACTTAGGAGAAAGTGAACAAACAGCTCTGGGCATCAGGCTTGCAGCGGTTTGTAGGAGAAAAACTCTGAAAAACAGGATCCTCCTGGTTCAGAGCTTCAAGAAAATGAAAGAGGACTTGACTGGATCCTCCAATTCCAAGACGTTTAGCGTTAAGGAAATCATAGGGACTAATTAGAGGCTCTGTAACTATTACAATGATCCATTACAACATCATCCTATAATAGCTACAGCTCGACTGGATCCTCCAATTCTGAGCTTCTCTAACACAGTGTAAACAGAGACATGAAAGTAACTGGAATTCATAAGGCAAGAATTCTCCAAAGTTCATACATAACCAGAACAACAATGCTTCATTAAAACTTTACAACCAGGGAGCTCCTGCTCAACCATCGATACCACAAAATGGAAAAAAATGCCTACATATACTTCAGCCAAAATTCGCCTGGCAATAGTATCTCAGGACCTTTAATGGGGGGTCGCTTCCTCAATCAAATCTATCCTCTGGACTCCTGTCATATGCTTCTTCAATTCAGCATGGCTCGCGCCAGGGGGTAGCAGAGCCTCTTTTAATGTTTGAGTTGGCGTGCTCAGTCTCTCTTGGCGAATTGAAGACTCGATGTGACCTTTCTGCAGAGAATCGGTACAAAGGGACCCTCTTGGGTAAACTCCGGCTGGAACCTCCATACTCTACAATAAATGGGTGACGTGAGGCTTCACCTACCTTCCTTATCCTTTTCTGCTGAGCCAAAACGGCTGCTTGCATTCCCTTGGGAAACACTGCTGCAACAACCCGATCCACAGGTCCTTTTCGATCTCTTCGCGACCTTTAGCACCTGACCATGGTCATTCCTGACTCTGTATCGGGGATCGGGTTTTCGCGATTCCTGCTGTCAAGAGTTCTTTTCCCTTTGAATTCCCGATCACCGATTCTTCGATGGGCGCGTGCATGGGTTATCCCTCCTGGCTATACTATCATCCATATGACCTCCTCTTATGTGACCCAAGCCGAAACTCTATCGGGACTTCGGCGCTTTTCATGCCTTGATACACAAGTGCCCGAGAGTCACGATTCTCCGATTGCCGATGGATCCTTGCGCGCTAGCCCCCTGAATATGGCCTGGTATAAATGACCGTTAGCACATACCCGCGGCCGTATAACCTTCCATCGGAGTTTCGGGGTTTGCGAGGGCAATATTCACGCATCCTCCAGATTCGCGATATGCCGATGCCACTTGGCGCTATATCCTTACAAGGATTGACTCTCTGACACTTGTCTCCCACTACGGTTCTCAACTCTGTTGGGAAATCGCATATCGGGATATTGCGATTCCCGTTGCCATGAGCGCAGGACTTTCAGTTCCCCGATCCCCGACTCTGCGGGATCTCTTGCCACGTGTCTCCGTTGAAGGACGGCTCCGATCCTCTCGGCACTTCTGTGGGCCCGAGTTCCTGGATGCTCTCGGCACTTCGCGTCTCGCGAAATAACGGAGCTGCTCTTTACGTGTTGGATTCGTGAAAGGCAAAACGCCGAGATGACCAGCCCTTGCAACACGCGCCCCTGGATCGAACGAATTATATTTAGCCTCCAAACAGAAGGGACTTCTTTGCCGCTAAATGTCGGGTGAATTGGCAACTCCGAGATCCCGATATCCGTTGATCTGTTTCGTGGATGGATCTCGGCTGCAAATAGCAAAACTTCGCTCGCTCGCTCGCTTGATCTACTTCTTGGAAAAACAAAAATTCTTCCGAGCTGCACTCTAACACTTTGTGTGACTAGCTGACCCGAATACTTCTTGAACCCATGACAAGAATTATTGCTAATAGTACCCACATGGATCCAGCTCATACGTGCTATTTCCAATTTCCTTCCTCCATGAATGGAAGACCATCCACCACCCGATCCTATGGATGGACTTATTTTCTTTATCCTATATCAACTGTGGAGGAATTCAGCGCTTCATGCCTCTTTACTATCTACGCAGAAGACCACTTGAAGTTCTGAACTTCTGAAATCCTATGAGCTCACCATGTGGCTCCAGACTTCGGGCCATTAGTTCTCTCTACACACTACATCCCAGACCCTTTGGAGTCTCGAAGTCCTGGACTCTAGGAGTGTCGGTTACTTCACCAACCATGTTGGCTAGGCAGACACATATCAGGAACTAACACGTAGGAGGGTTCAGGGTGGCACATGTTACATTCCCATGGGCCTATTGGGTATGCGATACACCCAAATCTGGGTGACACATGGTACGTCAAAATAGGGTCCACGATACCCTGGGTGGCATCACTACACCTCATTATTCCAGACTGACAAGCTTCTACATTCCTCATTCCTCACGGTGGAGACCCAGTCACATAGACCTATAGATCTACGACTTTGGTTACCTCAGGGATTCGGCATTCGGGAGTGTTGTTATGAAAAATCTTCTTACCTCCTGAAGTGTCCAATCTCTAAATTAAAGGGGCTAGCGCCACGCATCCATTAATATATCAACAATTGGGAGAGGATCTGAAGGATCCCACAATCTACGGTTCTAGGTCCTTCGCAGATCTAGCCTTCAAGGTTTCAGATCCCACATTAGTTGGCAAGATAGGTTCACCCGATCACCTGGGGAACCTCTTATGGTCGGTCAATATTAAGGGAAACCAAGTCTCCTAGTTACCTTCGGCTCATATAAGGATGGTAAGGTTGATCATACTCCAAAGTCCTAGACTTACGGAGCTTCAACGCCAAGGGGACATAAATTCCTTAGGCTTATCCCAAGGTTTCTGGGTATTCGTCATATGGGTCCTTTCAAACGAATCTCGTCCTCTCGTCTTCCAAACGAAGGGATGTCCCCTTTTTAAGGCCTCCACTTCATTATCCTTCTTGAGATTTTACCATGAAATGGTTAAGGACTTGGTTCTAGAATTCCAATCGCACGAGAAGGGGTCTGGAAGAGGCATCCTCTTTGGACCGACAGGTTTAGGTCGTCAAAATATCTCCCATTTCATTCGTCTTACAAGCTCATGTCCCAAGAAGCCTCGGGAGCTAAGCTGGGCATATAGACTATTGGTCGAAAGTGTAAGTTTACAAGGAGAAGTAGGCATATACATATCGTAACCATTCCACACAGAAAGTTTTTATAAATACGCATATGTATAAATCCAAGCATTCATCCATTATTCTAGTTCAACACATAAATAGGGAAAGTACTTATCATAACTAGACAACGTGAAGTGACTATTGAAATGGGTACCCGTTTCCACCCAACCATAGGCTCAGTCTCTCCTAACGGATTTACGACTAGCCACCCCCAAGCTAGACCATGATGCTTTGTGATAAAATCCTTTCTTCTGGATCAACAAAAGTGGGGACAGAGGTTACTATCCTCCTCCCACGGGTTTTTGGAAACGGTTTACATGATACCAAGCAAAGAGGACCAACAATCTTTATCATCTTTTATCATAACCCCACTAGCCATCTACCTACGACCAAAATACTTATTTCCTAGTTCTTCCTTGAACCTGAGAGCTTCACCTCTTGTCTCTATACTCTTCGCAGGTCTTCCTCTTCCCACCACACCTTCCTTTCTTGGCTCTTTCAGTAAGGTTGCATGTGGCTCAAATTCCCAGCCCGTGGTTAGGTCTGGAATCCTTACAGATGGGTTCTCTACCCCATCCCCTCATTAACTCCTGAGGAGGTCTTCCCACCTAACAACCTGACTGTAATTCATTTCTGGGCCAAAGGATTGTTCTGGTCCTGAGAAATTAAATCCAGTAAGGTACTGGTTTGGTGAAGGTTAACACAACCATTCATGGTCCCCTTCACCATCTGTTTTCATAGCATTCATGGTCTTTCTTAGTATACCCCCCTTCTAGCAGTCATGCATCACTTATCCATATTTCTAGTAAATAAAAAAATTTACATTCATTTACCTTTTATAAAAAGGTCCATCAAATCAAACATTCACACATATTAAGTTTTCCATAGTCTCTTGGACATTATAGTTATATTTACAAACTAGGGGAAACAGGGTGTTACAATTCCCACCCCATTAAAGGAACATCATCCTTGATGTTTTGTCTGTCAACTTGCTCTGTATATACAGAAGTGAACAAAAATGGATATTTTTGTCTCATGGCATCCTCTTTTTCCCACGTAGCCTTGTCTGGGCCAAATTGCTTCCAATGCACCTTGACCTGTTCAATGGTTTGGTTCCTGAGTGGGGTTTCCTTCCTGTCTAGTATGCATTGAGGTTCTGGTAGGAATTCTCCCTCAGGCTCCACCTGGATCACATACCATTCAATTATATGATTAGAATCATGTACATATTTCTTCAATAATGAAACATGGAAAACATTATGTGCCTTTACTATGGGAGGGAGTCTTAGCCTATAGGATACAAGTCCCACTCTATCTAAGACCTCAAAGGGTCCACAATATCGAGGTGCTATCTTGGCACAAACTCCCATTCTTAGGAAACTCTTCTTGGGCCTAACTCTGAGATAGACATGGTCTCATGTCTTGAACTCTCTAGGAGTTCTCTTTTGGTTGGTGTAACTTTTCTGTCTATCCTGAGCGATTTTAAGATTTTTCTTTATTTGAATCACTTGTTGTTCCATTTCCTTCATGATGTCGGGTCTGACTTTAATTCTATCCACTGGATTACTCCATCTAACTGGAGTCTTGCACTGTCTACCATAGAGGGATTTGAAAGGGCTCATCTTCAGTGATTCTTGATAACTGTTGTTGTAGGCAAATTCTACTAGTTTCAAGTGGTCTTCTCACTTCTTAGGTTGATGCATTAGATGCATCCTTAGCATGCCTTCTAATATTTGGTTTACTCTTTCTGTATATCCATCAGTTTGATGCTAAACAAAATTTAGTCTCAAAACCAACCATCAAGGATCTCCAAAAGCTTGAAGTGAATTTTGTATCTTTTTCAGATACAATCTCCCTAGGCATGCCATGCAGTATGAATATCTCCTTCATGAAGATGTTGGAAATATCTATTGCCTTGCAAGTCAATTTGACAGGAATGAAGTGAGAAGACTTTCTCAACTTGTCCACCACTACCATGATGGCATCATTCTATCTGGCTGATTTTGGAAATTCGGTGATGAAATCCAAAGAGATGGTCTCCCATTTCCATTATAGAATTGGTAGAGTTTGCAACAAGTCTGTTGGGTGCCGATGTTTTTCCTTATCTTGTTGGCATTCTAGACATTTAGCTAAATATTAAACTATGTCCTTTTTCAATCCAAGAAAATAGAATTGTTTTCTAGTGGTTGTAATCATTTTCTGATAACCTGGATGACCAATGTATGGTCTCTTGTGAAGTTCATCCATTAGGAAACTCTTCAAGTCATCACAACTTGGGATATACAATGTGTTTTTGTAAGTCAACAGACCTTCGTCTAACATTAGATAGCCTTCATACTTTATCCCTATGGGATCTTTCTTTAGGTATGATGTCACGGTCTTGAAAAATGCATCTATTTCTTGTGCATTCCTGACTCTTTCCCTAAAATTCATTTCACAGGTGCTCACCGCTGCCAGGTGAATCATTTTCATACTTCTGCTAAGGGCATCATCCACCCTATTTTCCTTTCCTTTGATGTGTTTTATTTCAAAATCAAACTCACAAAGGAGAACCATCCACCTAGCTTGTCTAGAATTGAGTTTTGGTTGATCAAACAGGTGCCTCAACCCACAGTGGTCTATCATAAGCATAAATCTCCTACCCAGGAGGTAATGCCTCCAAATTTTTAAATCATGCACTGTGGAAGCCAACTCTATATCATGGGTAACATAATTGATTTCATGCTCATTCAATTTTCTGGATTCGTAGCAAACTACACTTCCTTCTTGCATAAGGACTCCTCCGAGTCCTTCCTTGTAGGCATCGGTGCATACGAGGAAGACAGTATCAAGGTATGAAATCTTCATCACAGGTGCATGGGTCAGAAGGTATTTCAGTTCCTAAAATATTTCTTCACATTCTGATGTCCAAGTGAATTTAATCCCCTTTTTCTGAAGGGCAGTGATTGGGAAACCAATCTTGGAAAATCTTTTTATAAACCTTCTATAATATCCTGCTAAGCCCGTAAAGGATATGATATCATATACATCCTTTGGGGTAGTCCATTCCATAATAGACTTGATCTTGTCAGGGTCTACCGCCACTACTTCTTTAGAAATAACATGGCCTAAGTAATGGACTTGTTTATGGAAAAAGCCACACTTTCTAAACTTAGCGTAGAGTTGATGCTATCTTAGTACTTGAAGTACCAGTCTAAGATGTTCTTCATTTTCCTCTCTATTCTTGGAGTAGACTAGGATATCATAAATGAAAACCAATACACATTTGTCTAGGAATTTTTTGAGTACGTTATTAATCAAGCACATAAAAGTGGTGGGGGAATTGGTTAATCCAAATGGCACCACCACAAATTCATAGTGACCATATCTGGTCTTGAAGGATGTTGTGTGGATGTATTCCTCCTTGATTCGGACTTGATGGTATCCATAGCTTAAGTTGATCTTTGAGAAAATGGAAGCAACCCCTAATTGGTTGAACAAGTCATCAATTCTTGGTAAGGGGTACTTGTTCTTTATGGTTGTCTTATTGAGTTTTCTATAATATATGCACAATCGGAGTGTACCATCTTTCTTCTTCACAAAAAGGATTGGTGTTCCCCATGGAGACACACTGGGCTGGATATAGCCTTTGTCCATCATTTCCTTTAGTTGTAGCTTGGGCTCAACTAGATCAGGTGTACTCATCCTATAGGGTGTCCTAGACATTGACACTGCTCCTGGTGCAAGTTCTATCGAGAATCGATGTCTCTTCTTAGAGGTAGACCCGATACCTCTTCTGGAAACACGTCTCTATACTCACTTAGTATGGGGTGGTCCTATAGGTTTGGTCTGTCATCCTCAATAGATTCCAACACCTATATTGCATATAGAGGACATCCCTTTCTGCAATAATTTTTCATTTGAAGGGTTGATATTCATGTTACTGAGACATGCTTCTGAATCCCTTGTAGGGTTATCTTTCTCCCTTCTTCATTTACACATTATAAGGTTGTATGCTAACAATCCAAATTAGTTTTATATGCAGCTAGCCAGTTCATACCAATCAACAATTCATAAAATCCTAGGGGAAGTATGTTAAGGGTAGCTTGGGTGGGTAATCCATCCATAGTGAATTGGCAAGATGGTATGACCTCTGCTACTTTTCTTTTGGTGCTAGTGGCTAGTTGTACCAACCATGGCTTAACATGCTTGACTGGTTGCAATTTACACTTATCAACAGTCTAAGGGGTCACATAACTCAAATTAGAACCATGGTAAATTAAAATAGAAATTAGATGGTTGGCGAGCGTACCTTCCATCTCCACCACTGAAATTTGGTGGTCGACTTGTTTATTATCCATGGTTGCATAAATCCGTGGCATACTCCTAGCCACATCATTGATGGTGGTAGATTATTGGATGTTGTAAACTCTCCTATTGTTTTGATGTCTATGTGGACATTCCCTCAGTAGATGTTCTTCTCCACAATCCCAACATTTCAAGGGTTCCTTCTTTGGGTTATCCGTCTTTCCTGGAGTTTCTTCAAAAGGTTTATTTCCACTTTGGGAGGGGAAATTTTGTTGATATACA
The DNA here is from genome assembly GCA_009831015.1 of Picea engelmannii. NCBI lineage: Eukaryota > Viridiplantae > Streptophyta > Pinopsida > Pinales > Pinaceae > Picea > Picea engelmannii. The sequence goes on from ML777150.1 coordinate 821,947, forward strand.
CTTCTAGCAGGAAGAATTATCTTAGAGTCCTTCCTATAGCTTTTAAATTTTGAGGATTTGGACCCTTTCTTATTGAATCTCGAACTACTCTTATTCTTCTAATCCTTGTGAGGTTCTATCCGACTCCCGAATTGTTCATAGCAGTACCTTGCCTTCTAGATAGTGTCTTCTTAGGTCTTTGGCTCGTCAAGCTCAATATTGTTCCAGTAGGTCTGAGGTAACCCACTGATAAATCATTGCACTTTTACCTTTTCATCCTTTATGTAGGGCACATACCTCAGTAGCTCAAGGAATTTATTGACATATTCCTCTATGGTGAGTTGTCCCAGCTTGAGTTCATAGAACTCTTTAGTCTTCTCATCAAAATATTTTTCTAATAGATACTTCTTCTTGAAGTGTTTCTCAAAATATTTCCATGATAAGTCCTCTTCATGGATTCCTTTAACATTCTTAAGGTATTCCCACCAAATGGAAGCTTTTCCATTCAGGTTGAAGATGGCTATTTGAGCCTTCAAGTTTTCAGAGTAATCATGGACTCTGAAGTACTTCTTTAAACCAAGCAGCCAAGCTTCTGTCTCTTCCCCTTTCTTAATCTCACCATCGAAAGAGGGTGGTTTGAATTTCTTGAATTCTTCAGGGTCATGAATTTTGGAATTCTTTCACTTCTTCTCTTTTCTTTGAGAATGTGAGCTAGTTTTGCTACTAGAAGATCCCTCTGAGTTGCTAGTTTCCTTCCCAGAGGATTCTCTCGATGAGTGTCCCATGTCTCCAGGTTAGACCTTCCTTGAGGTACTCCTCCTAGTGTGGCCACTTATGGGACCACATTTTCTTATATTAGGTGGAATTCAACTTCTCTTCATATGTCGTCGATCCACATGAATGGTTGTAGGTCCATGCTACAATTGTCTCTTTATGTCGGATAAGCTCTGCAGCAAGACTATGCTAATTTCTGTTTGATTCTCATTCTCCTTTATAAATATCTCGTTGTTGTCCTTGCAACTTTGTAATTCATCCATGAGGCTCCTTATAGTTTCATCCAGATCCAGAGGGTTGTCCACTACCCTCCTCTTGTCATATTCTTCGTCTCTATTGTGGGATCCATCCCCCACTTCATGGTGCGTCACCATCCTTTATGCTTGTAGTTTCTCGTGATTTACTGACCACTTGAGTGTTCAAAAAACACTTGTTGTTAGATAATAGTCTATTAGTTTATGAACACACAGTTTACATTTCTTAAATACACACATAGAGAAGAAAGTTTCATTCTTTTCTTCAGTAAAAGTTTAATCAAAATCTTTAGGGAAGACGTAAGGCAGGGCATCACCCTTAAAGTTCCTTAAATATGGTTTTTATGCAACTCACCCATGAGCCCCAAGAAGGCCAAGTGTTGTAACCATGCTCTAATACCAATTTGTAACACACCCGACCCCTGAGTGACCTTCCTAGGGATGGGGCATCAAAATTTGGTTCTCCTTAAGTGATCACATCCTTCATTCAAGATTTCTACCACACTCTGCTCATCCAAAGTTTTCTAATCACGGTCTCCATGCTCAAACCCGAGCTCAGAACCGACGGATATACCTCTCTAATGTTCTTCCGGCATTCATTGGTTGAGGGCCACGTGGCACCCACGTAGATCCACCTCACACCTGCTATTTCCAAGTTCCTTCCTCCATGGATGGAAGACCATCCACGGCCCAATAATATGGCTAGACTTATTCCATTTCTCCTATATCAAATGTGGAGGAATTTGACGCTTCGACACTCTGGCGCTTCATGCCTCTTTACTATCTACGCACAAGACCACCCGAATTTATGAAATTTCGAAGTCCCTTGATCTCACCACATGGCTCCAGCCTCCAGGTCGTTAGGGCTCTCTACACACTACATCCCAGACCCTTCAGAGTCTCGAAGTCCCGGACTCCCAATCACTTCACCAACCACATTGGCTAGGCAGACACATACCAGGAAATGACACGTAGGAGTGGTCAGGGTGATACGTGTTATGTTCCCATGGGCCTATAGGGTATGTGATACACCTGAATCTGAGTGACACGTGGTACATTAGACTGGGGCCCACGTCACCCTGGGTGGCGTCACTTCACCTCGTCACCCAGGATTGACAGGCTTCTACATTCCTCGGATCTCACGGTCGAGATCTAGTAACATAGACCTATAGATCTACGACTCTGGTTACCTCAGGGATTCGGCATTCGGGTGTGTTTCTATGAAAACTCCTCTTACCTCCCGAAGCATCCAATCTCCAAATTAAAGGTGATAGCTCCACGCGTCAACGAATATATGGATGGTTGGGAGAGAATCTGAAGGATCCCAAAATCTATGCTTTTGGGTCCTTTGCGACTCCGACCTTCGAGATTTCGTATCCCGGTTTAGTTGGCGAGATAGGTTCACCCGACCACCTAGGGAACCGCCTATCACCGGTTAATATTATGGGAAACCAAGTCTCCTGGTTACCTTCGGCTCATATAAGGTTGGTAAGGTCGATCATACTCCAAATTCTTCGACTTCCGGAGCTCTGAATCTAAGGGGACATAACTTCCCTAGGCTTACCCAAAGTTCCTGGGTATTGGTCATATGGGTCCTTTCAAACAGATCTCGTTCGCTTTTCTTCCAAACAAAGAGACCTCCCCATTTTAAGGCTTCCAAATTGCTATCCTTCTTGAGATTTTACCATGAAATGGTTAAGTACTTGGGTCTGGAATTCTAGTCGCATGACAAGAGGTTTGGAAGAGGCATCCTCTTCGGATGGGCAGGTTCAGGTCATCACAATATCTCCCATTTTGGCCATCTTACAAGCTCATGTCCCGAGAAGCCTCGGGAGATAAGTTGGGAATACAGACTATTGGTCAAAAGTGTAATTTTACAAGGAGAAGTATTCATATACATATCGTGACCATTCCACATAGAAAACATTTATAACTACACATATGTATAAATCCAAGAATTCGTCCATTATTCCAATTCAACACATAAAACAGGGAAAGTATTTATCAGAACCAGACAACGTGAAGCGACTATTGAAAGTGGTGCCCATTTCCACCCAACCATAGGCTCAGTCACTCCTAACAGATTTACGACTAGCCACCCTCGATCTATACCACGATGCTCTACAATAAAATCCTTTCTTTTGGCTCAATGACAGTAGGGACAAAGGTTACTCTCCTCCTCCCGCGGGATATTGGCAACGGTTTACACGATACCAAGCAAGGAGGACTAGCCCATTATTATATTGTATCATAACCCCGCTAGCCATCTCTCTGTGACCAGAACACTTATTTTCCAGTTCTTCCTTAAACCCAATAGCTTCACCTCTCGTCTCTACACTCTTCACAGGTCTTCCTCTCCCCACCACACCTTCCTTTCTTGCCTCTTTCAACAAGGTTGTGTGTGGCTCGAATTCCCATCCCATGGTCAAGTCTGGAAGCCTTACATATGGGTGCTCTGCCCCATCCCCTCATTAACTCTTGAGGAGGTCTTCCCACCTACCAGCCTAATTGTAATTCATTTATGGGCCAAAGGACTATTCTGGTCTTGAGAAATTAAATCCAGTAAGGTATTGTTTTGGTGAAGGTTAACGCAACCATTCCTGGTCCCCTTCACCATCTCTTTTCATAGCATTCGTGGTCTTTCTTAGTATACCCCCCTTTCAACAATCATGCAACACTTATCCATATTTCTAGTAAATAACATAATTTACATTCATTGACCTTTTATACAAAGGTCCATCAAATCAAACAATCACACATATTAAGTTTTCCATAGTCTCTTGTCAATTATAGGTATATTTACAAATTGGGGGAAACAGGGTGTTACAAGCACAGATAATCGTGTATTTGGAGGAGGAAAAGAAGAACATAGCGCAAACAAAGACAGAGTGCGCAGTAATGATACAAGAAGAGGTCACAATGCAAGTACTAGAGGCGCTAACAAAAAAAGCCGCATAGGTCCAAGCCAGAGGAAGGGAACTTGAAGACAAGTTCCACAACCTAGCAGAGGTTGTCCGAGGAACACACAATGCCTAGGTGGCTTGAGATGAGCCACATGTCAGTGTTGGGGGCCTGTTGGGCGTAGGCCTATTTTGAGGAGAAGCTAGTTTTGGAGGAAAAACCCAAAATTAAAAAAGTACAGCTAGAAGGAAAAACAACACGTGCGAGGGAAAGACGCATGCAAAGGAGGGAAGCATGCAAGGCCCACATGCAGGGAAACCTAACCACATTAGGGTTAGGGTTTTTGTAAGAAAATGTAACAACTCTCGAGATGAGAATTAGTATATATAAGTACCTAGGGGGTCTTTTTGGAGGGTGCTAAGTTTTGTAATGTAAAATGAAGTAAACTATTGTAAGATCTAACACCAATTTTGTAAGTTGTTGAGCTATAGGAGAGTCGAGAAACTAGTTCTCGAGGGTTAGATCGCAGGCTGAGGATCCTGGTATGATCTAGTCAGCCTCACAGGGATTGAGGAATCTGTTTTATCATTGTATGATCAGAAACTGTAGTGCATGCGGCGCCGTATATTATAGAACCATATTAAAAGAGCCTAAGATTCAGATCTTTGTGGACATAGGCTAGGAGAGGGTGAACCACGGTAATATATGTGATATGTGATGTGATTGATTGCATGTTTCCTTTTTGTAAGTAGTTATACTATGAATGGATGAATGGATAATTATGTGAGATCTGTTGTATGTTAGAGATATTAGAATGCATGCATAGACTTAACAGGTGAATGAATAGTAAGAAGAATAGAAAGAAAAACTACATCAAGGCTTAAGAAGATAAAATACGATCCCAGATCCCCACTCTTTCCTATATTGCAAGATTCTGAGCATTACAGTCACCCATAGAACTATCTCGAGTGAGACTGTGCAATACACTCTTTGTGTTGTGTTGCCTTCTAGTTTACCAGGAGGATCGATAGTTTTAGAGGGATTTGTTGGAAGTTGTTCAGATATGAACCTAGGTCAGCCCAAGAAGTGGTTATAGAAGGAGTAACAACCAATAGGTAGGCTATGCTCCATCCATATTAAGCTTGATGATGATCTCGATTCTCTAACATGGTCAAAAAATGATTTGACTAGAGAATTCACAGTGAAGCTTGGCTACAATGCACTTATGGATTGATCCCAACAACCTCCTAAGTGGTGTTGGGGGAAAGTTTGGAAACTCCATTGTCCATTGAAGTGAAAAATCATCCTATGGATGGCTCTTAAAAACAAACTACTTACATGGGACAATCACCACAAGAGAGGTTGGATTGGGCCTAGCAGATGGCCTTTGTAAAAATAGGAAGAAGAAATGATTTCTCACCTCTTCATCTCATGTTCTTTTACATCTCAGGTATGGAGTCTCCTAGAAAAGGTTTTCATCCCCAAAGCTAACTATAATCTTGCTAGTTTGGACCACTTTGTATAGGATTGGTTAAAGGAAGTCTCAGTTTCCAGGTTTGATTCATTTCCATTTCACTTTGTGTATTACATATGGTGGGATCGAAACATTTCCATATTCCAGGATCAACATATCCTAGTGGAGGTTATGAAGGGTAGTTGAAAAATGACATTAGAATTTAAATGTGAGCCAAAAAGCCGAAAATATCGAGTACCTATAATGCCACACCTAGATGATGAGACCCCTAAGGTTATTTTGATGGCACAAGTCAAAGACACCATCCCATGTGTGGGGTGGGGTTCATCCTTCATGTTTCTTCTACTCACTCTTATAACATTCGTTATGCCCCAGGACTAGGATCCAACATAAAGGCCAAGATTTTGGCCTTGTATGCTCTTTTTGAAGGATCTATGCAAGCCTATATATGGACTAGATAATCATTCAATGAAATAGCATAACAATATACTAAATACTAAATGATTAAATCACAATATCATAGAAAGAAGAAAGAATTGTAATTGCACAAAAATGGTTGCGTTCACTATGATCAACCTTGATCTGTATAACAATGCATAGCCTCATAGAACAAACAGTTAGTTGCTTCTTATTGAACGCTTACAACAATTTATTTTAGAGAACTACTCATGCATTTTCCATGCATTATTTAGTCAGACAATCTATATCTGAATACTAACAGGAAGAAAAAAGAAAACTATAAATGGATTGATGGATTGTATCATGTCAGATGATTGACAAGAGTGCATCAATTACCAACATACTCCCCCTTGATGCTAAGAGGGCTCACAATCTGATATCAAAGTTTCAAAAACTGGACTTTAGCAACTACCTTAGTGAAAATGTATGCAAGTTGTTCTTGAGTCTTTATATAACATAGTTCTACTTCCTTCTTTTGCATCAATTGAAGCCACTATCCTGAAAATATCCATCAATCCTAGCATACCATGTTCTTGGTGCTTTCTTGAGGCCATACAAAGCTTTCTTCAACTTGTATACTTGATGTTTTTTTCCTTGCACTTCAAAACCTTGTGGTTGTTCCACAAACAATTCTTCTTCGAAGTACCCATTCAAAAGGCACTTTTCAAATCCATGTGATGAATGCTCCATTTCTTCTGAGCTGCTAATGAAATCATCATTCTAACAGTCTCTTGTCTTGCTACTGGTGCAAATTTTTCTTCATAATCAATTACATACATCTGTGTGAAGCCTTTAGCAACTAATCTTGCCTTGTGTCTTTCAACACTCCCATCACTATTGTACTTAGTCTTGTAGACACATTTAGCACCAATCTCTGTCTTGTCATGTGGAAGTTTTGTAAGCTCCCAAGTATCATTCCTATGAATAGAATCTATCTCTTCTTGCATTGCTTGCAACCAAACCTCATTAGTACATGCATCTTTAAAACATGATGGTTCAAAATCACCCTTGGAAAGTAAAGAAAAATTTATTGTCTCACCTATTGGATTCTCTTCATGTCTTGGACTTTTACTCCTTTGATAAATGTCACTTAATCTTCTTACCTTCCTTGCAGAACTTGAATTTGATGTTGGGATTGAACTTGGAATTGAAGAATTAAATGAGGGGATACTTGGTGGATTTGTAGCACTTAGAACTGAAGTATTAGTGGGCTGCTCATTATCAATATCATCAATAATATCCTTATCCAAAATAGATTTAGACATATCATCATGGAATTTTTTATGACCATAAACTCCCCCTTCATCAAAAATTACATCTCTTGACACAATAATGCTATTAGTGAGGGGATTATACAACCTGTAAGCATTACTTTTTTCACTATATCCAACAAAAATGCATAACTCACTTTTTGGATCTAACTTTTGTCTCTTTTGATCAACTACATAGACATAGGCTACATAACCAAAGACTCTAAAATGATTAACATTAGGCTTTTTTTCATACAAAGCTTCATATGGAGACATCATATCAAGTGCACTTGTGGGACATCTATTGAGAATATATACAGATGTAACAACTGCATCACCCCCAAAAGAATTGCTTAATCCCTTGGTTTGTAACATACTTCTTTCCATTTCCACCACTGTACGATTTTTCCTCTTTGCTACTTCATTTTTTTGAGGTGTGTAAGCAGTGGTGAGTTGTCTTTTGATGCCATTCATATCACAATAATTATGAAAATCTTTTGAACAAAATTCTCCTCCACAATCAGTCCTTAAGCACTTGATTTTGCAACCTCTTTCATTTTCCACAAGGGCTTTAAATCTCTTGAATGTATCAAAGGCTTCATCCTTAGTCTTCAAAAAATAAACCCAACACTTTCGTGAGTTATTATTAATAAAAGTAATAAAATATGATGACTTACCCAAACTCTTTGTCTACATAGGACCAAAAATGTCTAAGTGAACTAACTGAAGTGGATATTGGGCCCTCCATGCATTTCCTTTTGAAAATTTCTCTCTTGCATGCTTTCCTTTAGCACATCCTTCACAAATATCCTTTTGTTCTTGAACCTTAGGAAAACCATAAACTAATTCTTTTGATGTTAGAAGCTTGAGACTATGAAAATTCAAATGTCCATACCTAAGATGCCACAACCAACTTTTTTATTCATATGCCATATTGGAAAGATGGTTGTTATGTTATCCAAACATCAATGGGAACATCCTATTCTTTGACATAGGCACAACTATAACCACCCTATTTCCTTTATTCTTATCATAAATTGCACATTGTTGATTTTCAAACACCACCTTATAATTGGTCATGTGTGAAGAACATCCATTGTCGATGTACCATTCATCTTCTTCTTTACATTCTTTAGCGGTCAATGCTATTTGACAATCTTCATTGTTTGGAATCTCTTTCCTTCTCCATACTGTGGTTGGCATAGGGACATCTTCATTCATATATCTGCAATCTCATGCTTTGTGACCAAGATAATTACATTTGTAGCATGCAATATTTTTGTCCATCAATGGGGAAAATGAATTATAATTTATGTTGACAAATCCATGATTATTTCCATATCTTCTATTTACACCATTCATGTTTCTTGTGTATGTGTTCCTTTCATTGATTTTGCAATTAATTTCCTTATGTCCAAAAAAATTGCAAGTATAACAATGACCAAGAAAGAAATTGTGATACCTTGGAGTAAGTGGGCTTCTTTGTAATGTAGTCCATCTGGGTTCATGATCTATTCTTCTGTAGTTTCCTTCATACTTATTGAAGCTTCTTTGATTCCTGAAGGTAGGAGGTCTTCTTGGATATTCATCTCTATTGTAATCATTCCTTCTTTCTGGTATCCTGGTCCACCTCTCATCAACTATCTGTGTAGCTCTTTCTTCAACCTTCTTGTTGGTATTTGCATCTTCTTTGTATGGAGTCTCACCCATGCATCCAAGATGTGTTAAGTCTTTTGGCACTTGAGAGTTTCTTAATCTCTTCCTCAATGAGACAACTTCTTGTTCAAGTTTCTCACAATCTTCTTTTTTCTTCTTCATTTGGACATTCCTTACTTCTCCTATTCTTCTTTCTTCTTCGAGTAGAGTTTTCAAGGAAATGGTTTCTTCTCTTAGTTTCTCAAAGTCTTTTAATTGTTTCTTCAAGATTACAACTGTCTTTTCATAACTAACCAATTCACTTCTTAGTTTTCTTTGTGTGTCTTTGAGCTTGCTATTTTCAATCTCAACATGCTTTAATTTTTTAAGATTCTCATCTTCTTATTGAATAATTTTTTCTTCATGATTTTCTTCTTCTTCATTGTAATTTTCTTCTTCAGTGTCATTTCTTTCAATCCTTGGATAAGGACATTCAAATTCAACATGATCTACTCCTTCACAATTAAAGAAAAAGAACTGACCTATATTTTCTTCTTTGAAAACTAAGATGTTGTAATTTGCTTCAACTTCTTCTTCTTCTTCTTCTTCTTCTTTTGTTGCGTCTTCCCTTACATAAAGGTATTGTAGCTTATCCCAAATCTCTTTTGATGATTCACATGATCCCACCTTGGATTTCACTGAATCTGTCAATCCATCCAGGATAGTATCTATTGCCAATTTGTTGTTCCTTTTTGCTTCCTTCTGAGGTGAAATCTTTGGTTTCTTCAAAGCATTATATCCTGAAGCAACTGAGAACCAAACATCTGCCCAAAGAGATTTCAAGTAAGTTTCCATTCTATTACTCCAGTATTCAAAATTGCTTCCATCAAATGGTGGAATCCCACTTGGAATTTTGTCTTCCATTTCTTCTTAGTATCTTCCTTCTAGTGGTTAAACTGTACTGAAGGTAACCTGCTCTGATACCAATTGTTGATACTAAGACGGGGGGTGAATCAGTATCAAGTACAATTTAAAACTTTTTTCGACTTATACTTAAACCATTCAACTATATCCAATGAGAAGTGAACAATAGCATAAGAGTTACACCAATACACCACAATACACCATGCACAATATATGAGAAATAATCAATAGTTATTGTTCAAGGGAAGTAATGACTTCCAAAGGTAGCTACAGCTTCCAAATGTAAAGGGAGGGATAAACCTCCAAGAGTAAGATACAATCCTCCAATATCAAGAGAGAGTTGAACTCTCCATCCTTGCCCCTTCCTTCCACCCAAGAATCTATGAGAGATAATAAAACTTTACATTAAATCATCACCATCAACCAATCATCACATATAACCTGATAATGCTTCCTGAGTTCTTCAATTTCTGAAATTATTCAATTCTTGGAGTACTCTAATCATGTATATAATATTACTCAATGTATTCTCTGAAACTCCTCCAAGTTTCACTCCTTGAATCCTCCCCAAAAGAAAATTATAGAAAGAATGGTAGACTTTATTCAATTTTGGTCTATTCAGGAGACCTAGCTTGTACAGAATGCCCCATGCTCAATATTTAACATCCAATTCTGAAACTCGCACACATGAAACTATAGTACATACTCTTTCCAATGAAATTTGTCCCACGTCATTTGTATTCTCTATGAAGAATTTATGACTTTTTTACCCGGAACACCTGTTTATTGACTAGCTTCAGGACTGGTCACAAACCTTATCTTCCACAAAGTGTATCTCCATAATTATAGTGAATCAAGAGCTGAAATTTTTACCAGAGGTACCTTGATATGTCTTCTCAATACCATAGCTATTTAACCATCTGAATCGTTCTATAAAACAAGTTATAGCAAAAATGGTAAGATGGCCTAAAAATAACATACCTTAGAACACATCACCAAAAGACTTCATCCTCCCTTGAAATCCGGCCTTCTTTACTTCTTATTTCCTCTGAAATTCAACTCTATAAAAATGAATGTATAATGATGTTTATTTATACCATTTATGTCACTTCATTTTAACATTAGGGCCGACCTGACACTTTCTTATTTTGTAATTCTTTTCTTTAATTATCTTCAGGGCCTACATGTACTTCCTTCTTCAATTCACTTTGTCATCTTCAAAAATTCATTTCTCCTCAACCATGAGGATCCACGTGACGTGCCACATACCACCGAAAACAACATGATGTATATTATCCATTCATGGGTTTTGTATATGCATGTGTATTGTCCTTCATGTCCAAATACCTTTATCAATCTTGCGGTCCAAAACCCATGACTAGGGTTGACATCAATGACAACAACCAATCTTCGAACAACTACTCATGCATTTTGCATGCATTATTTAGTCAAACAATCTATATCTGAATACTAACAGACAGAAAAAAGAAAACTGCAAATGGATTGATGGATTGCATCATGTCAGATGATTGACAAGACTGCATCAATTACCAACACTTTTATACTTTGCAAATTCTCATGGGATCAAAAGGATTCAAGTTTTAGGTGACGCAGAGGTTGTGATTAACCAGGCCAATCAGAAATCCACAGTGAAAATCATCTTTCTCTATTCATTGTTTGCTTAGATCCGACACATTGTCCAGGACTTCGAGTGGATTTCATTCACCCATGTTTATCATGAACTCAACTATCTTGCTAAAAAACTCTTGAAAGATGCATTAGAATGTCATGAAGGCTCGTTTTCTGTTCAAGAAATCCTTGATGGTTGGGAGACAGAAAGTATGGAATTCCTATTTTAACTATTTTAATGCAATACATTATCTAGGACTTGGAAAGACTCGTGAGTTTTAAGTATGTTTTGTAAATTCAAACTTAGATTATGTCAGTGTTCAGTTTTGAGAATATTGATCTGTAATGATGGGAGTTTAAATACTATTGGTTCAAACAGGGTAGTAATTTTCTATGATTGAGTAGCGACTTCATTGAATTCGGTAGATGTTCCTTTAATTTTGTCACGTGTAAGTCCGTCAATTGTGTATTCAACTTGGAGGAAGATATGAAAGCATTCTTAATCCTTGAAGAGATGTGATCTTCATTTCATTTCCACTTCTAATGCATCATAGAAAAATGAATTAAGGTCCTTGAATAACTTGACAAGATCTACTATTGTCTCTCAGATACTTGTTTGATTATTCCTGACTGGTAAGTTATATACCTATGATATAGTATCAAAACATTATTCATGCCACTAGATGATCTGATCTAGATAACCACGTCATTTATTAATGCCGTAAAACCACCTTCTAAGGGTTTTTTTTTTCTGTGTTTCATCAACAATCCTTTTCAAAGAAATAAACCTAATATCACAAAACAAAACTTCTTCCTTAAGATTAAAAAAAAAACAAGATCTAGAAAATCATTCACATTTTATTACACTACTCTATAGTACTCAACTTGGTTTCTTAATTGGGGTATCTCTTATCAGTAACCCATCTTTACTCCTGCATTTCAGATTGGAGTTGGAGGTTTCACGTTAACTACTAGGTACATATTTGTCTCTCGGGATTTTGGATGCGTCAGGCCGGATCAGAACAGGTTAGTATTAAAAAGATAAATTCTAAATAACTTTCCATCATTATGACTGTTACATCGGTCTATCGACTCATTAATCACTAAAATTTGCCCCAACATTGGATGGATGCTAACAATAACCAGCCTACTAAGCAGTATTCAATGTTATGGCAGGTGGTATATACATGGTTGGATATATAGTGATGTATATACTATGGTAATTAGAAGGTATATATATTAACCACAACAACATTAAATGTTGCCTAGCAGTCTGGTTATTGTTGGCATTAGATGGATAAGGTATCCATCAGCATTGAATGATGTTTTTGATGGTAGTCTAGCCACCATGTTACTCAAACAACTATAAAGTTAATCCTTACAGCAAATCCTTTAAAGCTATGTCACCATGTTACCATGTTCAAAGTAAACCAACATTGAATAGTGTTGTTGATGGTATATGGATATATGACCACCAAGTAAACTATGTTCAATCATACTACCATACACATTCGATGAATAAAGTACTTTCTTATTAAAAGAAACAAGTAATATCCATCTTGCTAAGAAACATTAAATGTTGCTACCTATAATTACGTTGATAGGCGTCCCCCCTATTGGAATCGATGGTTTATTACGTCGATAGGCATCCCCCCTATTGGAATCGATGGTTTAGTTAACCTTTTAATTACAAATTTCAATCTTATGGCCAACAATTAAAGATGCTAGCATATTCTTTGTCGTCATCCCAAATCAATCAATGAGATTTAATTTCATAATTTCCTTGCATTTATGAATGTGTACGTTTTCCTTGTTTACTTTTTCACTTTTACTTAATATGATTAAGGAATTACTGCCCTAGACATTGATTTCCATGTTTAATTGATTAACCAAGATTAATATGTATAGAGTGCTTCATTTCCACATTCATTATTTAGATCGTATTAATAGTGAACACGATTTTATGAATGTGAAGGGTTGGATGTGAAGCGTTGGATGTTGGATGTGAAGCGGTAAGTTGGATGCATGATAAGTTTCAATTAACACAGGGGTGGTTAAGATGGATGCATGGAAAATTTCAATCCTTTCTCCCGATGCGCTCAAGGTTCAGTGCATTGCATGCTTCCTTGGACAATGTCTGTATTTCTTCCTCATGGCTATCTTAAAAAAATTTATGTTCATTAAAAGTAATTGAATTTAACGAAATATGGGTAATGGCACGACTTGGTGCAAGAGGTAGTATAATAAAGATAACCTTGGTTGTGATCCCCAAATTCGGATGTGAACTATGCAGTAAGGATACAGTCGAATCCATGAGGGTAGTATATTCAAGAGAACCTTGGCTGTGATCCCCAAATTCTGATGCCAACTATGCAGTAAGGATATAGTCGAATCCAAGAGGGTATTATATTCAAGAGAACCTTGGTTGTGATCCCCAAATTCTGATGTGAACTATCCAGTAAATATATAGTCGAATCCACCATCCATACTATCGAATGCATGAGGAGTCTTATAAGTTAATTCAGTCTGTTTTTTGTGTGCTTGTAATGTCACGGTTTTGTCAATGCATGAGCGTTTAGGCATAGGTGTGGCGTCTCCGTGTTCAACTTGAATTAGGGTTTAATAACGTGTTTTTTCTTTTATATATTTTCAACTGTATTAGGGTTTGGTACCGTGTATTTTAAATTGATATAAGGTCAACTGTAACACAATCCAACTCTGTTTGTTTAAGGAACTCCTATAATATTGCAATGGTTAAAGAACTGTACATTAATGTCGATCATAATTCAATTAACAATTGTACATTAACGCTCTATATGTTATAAAGTATAATAGAGCGTTAAGTGTGTTATGCTCTCCAACTTTTAATCAATAAAATAATGGAGTCATGTATTCGTGACACTATCCAATTTAATCACTGCATTACTCAATCCTCTTTCTTTTCCGTCACTTGAAAACATACCCACTACCACCCCCACACACACATATACTACGAAATAAATATATAAAAAATAAATCAAATATGGTTTTGGCTTTGTTCCAAGATATATAATTGTAATGAGTTGAATAACCTTTCTTCACAGAGAATAGATCTCATTAAATAGTGATACTTGTAGAATCGTAATGATTCGACTAATCTTTGTTTCAAGATACTGAAACTCATCACAAAAGTGAGACTTGTGGAATTGTAATGATTAGACTTGTTTGGAAGATGGAAGACACTCCATCATATAGATACAAAGAAATGCCAAAGAGGTCCCATGATACTTATTAATCTTTTTTTAGTATGAATCCTCATAATGATCTAATTATAACCTAATACAAAATACTATAATTTGTTTCACTAAATCGAATCTATTTGAAACTTCTTTTCACTTCATCAATACCAAGCCAAACACATAGATTATACTTTCCTAAACCCTAGCACACAATGATCATAGTGTCATGTGTTCAAACACTCATAAGAATTAATAATAATTTAATTGTTTGAGCAATAATAATGGATAGGGTATGAAAACATGAGGTGATTTCTTGTTCCAATAAAGAGTTCCATATACCAATTTGGTATGTGGCATGAGAGTGACTTTAAAAAAAATAGATTAGATTTTTATTATTATAATGTGTTTAGTTCAAGTGGACATAATCCTAGTTTAAGTGTGTAACCCTAAGAAATGGTACATTATCTTAATGATAATATTGTGGCTCTCATTTTTTTATTAGACATTTTTTTCCCATCTCACCTTTTTCACATCTATTAAATGTTTCACGTGTACAAACACCATTTATAAAATGTTCTTATTTAACTTAGCAAACATTCTATCAATGAATTGTGACTATAAATAAGGTCATTCTTTGAAATTTCTAGATTTCATTCTCTTATAATTTTGATTACATTTTATTATAACGGATACAATTCAACTTAGGAGTTGCCCCTTATAATTTTGATTGCATTTTATGTATAATATTTTGGATATATTTTGAATCCCCAATGATGATATTAGGGTTTATGGTGGAAGACCTTGATGACATTTTCTTAATGACAATATTGTGGCTCTCATTTTTTCACTAGACATATTTTTCCCATCTCACCTTTTTCACATCTATTAATTGTTTTAACCTATACAAACATCCTTTATAAAATGTTATTTAACTTAGCAAACATCCTATCAATGAATTGTGACTATAACTAAGGTCATCCTTTGAAATTT
The DNA here is from genome assembly GCA_009831015.1 of Picea engelmannii. NCBI lineage: Eukaryota > Viridiplantae > Streptophyta > Pinopsida > Pinales > Pinaceae > Picea > Picea engelmannii. The sequence goes on from ML777150.1 coordinate 837,434, forward strand.
TCAGATTTCATCCTCTTAGAATTTTGATTACATTTGATTACAATGGATATAGTTCAAATTAGGAGTTGCCCCTTAGAATTTTGATTGCATTTGATGTATAAGCTTTTGGATATATTTTGAATCCCCAATGATGATATTCTACATAGATAATTAGAATCATCATACAATCGAATGATATACCCATTCAAGAACATATGTCTTTCTTCTAACCTTACTCATGCGTTATGTTAATTGGAGACTTTAATGCTTTACTATATATTTAACCTTCTAATGTATGAATGCATTGACCAAGATAGATTAAGAGTTGTATGTGTCTCATATATTTTTGCTTAATTTTCATTTTTTATTTACCAATTGTTATCATTATGATAATTGATGATATAGTGAAAACATGTTTTAGCAATAAATGATTCAATTAATGCTTCATTGCAATAGATATTACAATTTTGCATTCAAATTAAGATGGGCTAATATGTTCATCACAATTATACATTGGCAAATGGTCGTCACATTTCAACGTTAACTAACTAACCACCTAATATAATATGTTCATCACAATTCTACATTGGCAAATGGTCGTCACATTTCGACATTAACTAGCTAACCACCTAATATGTCTCATCATGATTTACAACTTTATATAAAATAGATGCATAATAATTACTTTTATTTTCAATATAAAATAAAATTAAAATATGATTCCATACATCTCATTGTTACTAAAATTTCCCAACATCACACTTTGATGAACATTTCCCCATGTCGTGATGTGACTAACATTTTCAAACATCTCATTGTGACAAAACAATTCCTGACGCCGCATTTTGACGACCATTTTCCAAACGTTGCAAATGTAAAAGATGATTAAATACAATGTGTCAAGTGTTTCCAAACATTGCATTATGATGAACATTTCCCTACGTCACATCGTGATGAATATTTCTGAAAGTCACAATGTCATGACCATTTCCCAATGTCGCATTATGATGGACATTTCCTGACGTCGCATTGTGACGTCCATTTCCCAACGTCCCAACAGTAAATATGATTCTACAATGTGTGGAGTGTTTATAAGCATCACATTATGATGAATATTTCCCAACGTCGCATTCTGACGAACATTTTCTAATGTTGAAATGTGACGACCATTTCCCAATGTCGCATTGTAATGAACATTTCCTAATGTTTCCATGTGATGCAAATTTCCCAGTGTGTCATTGTGATGAACATTTTCCAATGTTGCATTGTGATGAACATTTCCCAAGATCGCATTGTGACGAACATTTTCCAATGTCGCAATGTCACGACTATTTTCCAACGTCGCACTATGACAAACATTTCCCAGCGTCGCACTATGACAAAAATTTCCCAACGTCGCATTTTTTATAAACATGTCCCAACATGACAATCTCACAAACATTTTTTAACGTCGCATTTTGATTAACATGTCCCAACGTCACAATGTCTCGAGCATTGTCCAACGTCACATTCTAATGTACAACTCTCAATATAATTTTCCATTGTCATAAACATTTACGATTGTCTTAATGCAACAAACTATCTCCCTACGTCACACTGTGACGAAAATTTCCTATATATATATATATATATATATATATATATATATATATATATATATATATATATATATATATATATATATATATATATATATATATATATATATATATATATATATATATCGTACATCAATCATAGTCATTGTCATGTTCATCATAAATTGGAGTTAACTATCGTGATGGTCAAGTATAGGCTATCACTCTGAACCATCATCATCATCATGGTGATGGTGATGGTGATGGTCAATATTTTATATTTATGTAATAATGTATTATTAATGTATTTTTACTTTATTAGTTCAATATATGAATGCACTATTATAAATTAAATACATTTTTAATGATTTATTAATATATTAATTAACAATACTTTATTACTGTTTTAATATTTTCTTAATGTATTATTTCATAATGTATAAATATTTTATTAATATATTAATTTATTAATTAAAAATATATTAACTATAATATATTTAAACACAATAATAATGACTTAATATACTATTATAATTTATTATTTAATATATTTGTTAGTGCTTTATAAATACATTAATTAATAATCTATAAATATGTTATTTATAAAATATTTTAACATTATAATAATAAGTTAATAAGTTATTATAATATAGTATCATTATTTTATTAATTTATCATTACCTTATTAATTAATGTATTATTTTATTATTGTATAAATATTTTATTAATGTATTAGTAGTTTAATATATTTTTTATTACTTTAATAATTTTTTTAATGTATGAATGTTTTATTATGTATTACCTTATCAATGTATTACTTTATTATTGTATAATAATGTATCAATAATAATAATAATATATTATTATTTTATAATAATGTATTACTTTAACATTAATACATTATTAATATTGTATTAATACATTAATAAGGTAAGATATCAATAATACATTATTAAAGTATGAGTTAATATACTATTATAATTTATTAAGTAATGTATTTATTAAAGTATGAGTTAATATACTATTATAATTTATTAAGTAATGTATTTATTAGTGTTTTATTAATACATTTATAATAATGAGTTAACACATTATTATGATGTATTATTAATTTATTAATATTTTAATAATATATTGATAATTTTTTTAATGTATGAATTATGTAATATTAATGTTTTAATATCAATATTAATGTTTTTATATAAATATAAATATTAATATATTAGGGTATTAATAATACTAATAAATATATTATTAATAATGTATTTAATATATGAATTAATTAATGTATTAATGTATAAATTGAATAATATACCTTACATTATACATTAATTAATATATTACATTAGTAATGTATCATTCAATTAATAAGTTACTTTATATATTAATTGTAAATTAATATTTTAATTTATACATTACATTAATAAAATACATTAATGTATCATTACATTATTAATGTATTACTTTATTAGTGTATTAATATGTCTCATCATGCTTTACAACTTCATATAAAATATATGCATAATAATTACTTTTGTTTTCAATATAAAATAAAATGAAAAGATGATTCCATATAGTTCATTGTGACTAACATTTCCCAACGTCACACTCTGACGAACATTTCCCCATGTCGCGATGTGATGAACATTTTCATACGTCGCATTGTGACAAAAAAATTCCTGACGCCACATTCTGACAACCATTTTCCCAACATCACAAAAGTAAAATATTATTATACAATGTATCAAGTGTTTCCAAACATTGCATTATGATTAACATTTCCCTACGTCACATTGTGACGAACATTAGCAAACGTCGCAATGTGATGACCATTTCACAATGCCACATTGTGACAAACATTTCCCGATGTCGCATTGTGACGTCCATTTCCCAACGTCGCAACAACAAAAGATGATTCTACAATGTGTGGAGTGTTTATAAACATCGCATTATGATGAATATTTCCCAATGTCGCATTCTGACGAACATTTTCTAATATCGAAATGTGACGACCATTTCCCAATGTCACATTGTGATGAACATTTCCTATTGTTGCCATGTGACAGAAATTTCCCTATGTGTCATTGTGATCAACATTTTCCAACATTGCATTGTGATGAACATTTCCCAAGGTCGCATTGTGATGAACATTTTCCAACGTTGCAATGTCACGACCATTTTCCAACGTCGCACTATGATGAAAATTTCCCAACGTCGCATTTTTTACAAACATGTCCCAACGTCACAATGTCTCGAG